>CM023944.1:33834079-33878432 GCA_013407115.1 Glycine latifolia | reverse complement strand
TACATAAATCAAGAGGATAAATAAAAAGTAATTTTAAATCAAGAGGTTAAGTATATTATGACAAGTTTATGCAATGTAAAATTTAGTTTTTTGTGTGTAATAATAATGAAAAAGTTGATAGATAAGTCACATTTACTGCCACTTTACCGAACCAAGGATGTAGGAAAATCAATTTTGTTTTTTTAATTTTTTAAAACTGTATGTCTTTATGTTCAAAGACTAAGACCCGTAAAAGTTGAACAAATCCTGGAGGCAGGAGGGAACAGGGGTGGTCAACTAGTGCAATGTTCCTTTTTTGATTAATAAGAAATATTTTTTATTTCAGTTCATTAACCTTTTCATGGCAGTTTTGACGAATTTTGGTAATGCCAAAACCATGGGTTTGGCGAAATAGTCTATGAAAGGACACCTAAACGAATGTCATCAATCTGAAGGATAATTTCATTATAATTGCTTTATATGAATGAAAAGAGCAAAAAAATAATAAACTCGTGTTATGTGTAGTTGTCTTGGACTCTTGGCAGCTGATTAGGTGTTTGATGTTGCCACCCAATTTCTTCAAATGCAGATGAACTTCATTAGTGTAAAACATTAAGAGAAAAATTTAATGATGATAAGAGTGTTTACCTACAATTGATATGCAATTAACTAAGGGATTTTCTTATAAAAGAGAAAATTAGGGAGGGAATGCAAACCCTGAACATGAACAAATCAAAATCAAGGGCCAAAAGTCTGACAGGGAGGGATATAAAAGTTAAAGTTTTAACAGGCTTCCTTGGTTAAAGGCATTTCCCAATATTGGTACAAAATTAGAAATATTGGGTTTTCCTATTTGACTCATGGGATTGGGACATGTGGTCACCTTTACTCTAAATCCAATGAACAATTGTTTTCATTAACCTAATCATCCCTATAAAGTAGCAACAACTCTCACTAAAACGATAATTTTTGCTTTTAGGTTTTCGATTTTGTTTTCTATTTAATAAATGCTTTTAATAACAAAATTCCGACTTAATCATGGACTAATTAATAGAAAGTTTGATAACTCAAAAGATTAATGCAATAATAAACACATGCAACTCTCTCTTTTCCGTATGGAAATAGCAAGAAATTAAAAAGGGTAAAATGTTTGCATATTGGGCACCTTAATTAGTGTTAAACTTCTCTTATTTGGGGTGAACAATTTCGAGAAAATTTAACTGCTTTTTGTACAGTTAAAACTTCAAAGAGCTCAGAAGCCGTTGCAAATAAAGGCCATGCATACTTTGCTAACTATTTAGTTCCACAGCCAATCGAGTGCTACAATGTCTACTCTGTATTACAGTGGCTTGTCAAATAGAAATTAATAGTTGATAGCTTACACAAAAAAAAAAGTTGATATTACGTCACTAGGAGTGTAAAATAAACGTTTGCTTAAATTAAAAATCCCATCTCTTAATAGTTCTATTTTTTTTAAAAAAAAGCACATATTTTCAAAACATCAAAACAGAGTCTTATCATTGCAACTACGTTGACACCGTAAGCTCTATCCATCATCTGTCAGCAAATCCAATATTATTAAACAATAATACACTTCTATTTGGTTTCTACATGAAAAATGTTCTACCTTTTGATGTTTACAAGGGACATTTTTTTGTTGTTGTAGCCCTATTCGAATAAACTCCATAAGAAACGAAAATAAGAAAGTAAAATAAATTTAATTTTTCATAAATTAAAATTAATTAATGAACTTCATCTTTTAGGGAAATTAAACGAGAGCACTTTTATAAACATATTAAATGTATAAGTTGATTTATCTAAATAAAAAAAGTTAATTAATTTTATCTTTTCTATTTTTTTTATCAAACGTGATCTTAGTCTATACATGAAAAAAATATAATACTCCTGTAATTTTGGCAAACGTGTTTTTGTGTTGCGAACACTAGGATTTCTATGCCTCGTAGGAATTAAAGTAAAAGAAGTGTCTAGTGTAGGACTAAATTTTGAATTTAATTAAGGTAAGTTTTTCCTCCTCCAATTAAGCTGGAGAATAAAAAAAAGAAGAGAAATGAGGAGTAATAAAAAGAAAAGAAAAGAAGTTGATGGGATACGGCAGAGTTGGTGAGTACCAAAGATTAGAATGAAACTAAAAGATGAAGGAAAAATTCTGAAGGACGTTACTGGGAGGGTCACTCGGTCTATATTGACTCAAACGCCCCAACAATGCCATCATTAAGTGTTTTTTCTGTTTCTTCTTCCATCTCCTTCTCTATGTTCTGCATAAGGTCCAAGATCTCTCTATCTCTCTTTGTGCTTCACAACAACAACAAGAGCATTGTTTATCTTCTTAATTACTTCCTGTTTTGGTATATATATAACTATGCTTTGCCCTTCTCACGATTGTTATTGTTGTGTTTTTGCCTGGTGGAGTAAATTTACCATGTACTATGTACTATATATGTAGGCCTTGTCATTTCCTACTTATGACACTTCTTTTATGATTCTATCAACTCTTCTTCACTTCTTTTATCTACATACATTGAAAACCAATTCATATATATATATATAATATCTCCAGATATATTTGCAACTTCAACATGATAAACTATTGAACACCTTGATCTATATATTATGTTTTTAGGAGAACTAGTCTAGTTTTTCATTCGTTGATTGGACCATTTCTTTTGTTAAGATAAATTAATTCATTAAAGTAGCTTGTTTTATTGGTTTGTGCAGGTGGTGAGATGGTTAATTGCATGCCCCTGTAGGTGAATAGTTAATTAAAATGAGAGGAACAATGTCAATGGGAACTTCTCCTCATGCCGTTGAAGCTAGACACCGTTTGCCTGCATCCATGTAAGTTCACTTAACTTCATTAATTTCTTCTTCATTCCCTGCAGCTGCTTTCTATTGTCAGGATCACAAACAAGATCAGGTGTTTTTTTAACATAAAAGATTCCCCACTAAGCTTCAAATCATCATGTTTCCTCTTTTGGACCTATTATCATAATGAGATGAGAAGTGTATAGTTCACTATCTATTATGAATTTAATTTAAATATACTAACGCGTAATAATGATATATATTCAATAATTTTTAAGTGGAAAATCATAAAAGATTTTAGATTTATATGTTTTTAGTTTCTCAAATATAAAATAAATTTGATTTTTGTTCATCCAAATTTAAAATTAATTTTTTTAGTCTCTACAATTTGAAGAGAAAAAAAATATTTTTAGTTCCTTCCGTCCAAACACAGTTAGAGATTTTACATACATAACTAACAAATTACAAGTGTTTACATTGTAATCTACCTTAATTTTGTATTAATTCTTATTATCAAATGTACGCCTTTCTCAAAATATTTATTTTGACAGAATTTACATAAAGGACTTCTAGCTGGGTAAAGAGAATAAAAAATACTTTTTTTTTAATTATAAGGCTAAAAATTAATATTAAATTTGGAGGGTAAAAATAAATTTATCTCAAATTTAAAGTACGCCCATATTTCATGCTTTCGTGCAAATCTATATAGCCAAGGATCCTTTGGCTTTATTAGCGTTTATCAAGTTTGTATCAACAGTAAGTCACGTAGGGAGCAATATTCTATATTCCTAGGACGGACCAACTATATATATATATATATATATATATATATATATATATATATATATAGCAGTATATCCAACTGGTCCAATAACACCGTTCTATGGTTTGTTACAATTTACAAAATATTTTAGGTTTATGATATTAATGTTGTAAAATAAACGAAAGAATGTTATTTACACAAACAGCTGATCCTTAATTGGTTGACACTTTACGATTTGTTTCATTTGAGTTAATTAAACTTTCTTGCAAATGAATCAAATACCATACAATTTGCTCACAAGTCACGAGAGAGTGCAATTATCAGTTTTACACTCTACATGCACTTGGAGGGTTTGCATATTTTAAAATTATGGGGACCCATGTGATTTTAGAATTGCAATTAAGAATAATAATTTTTAGCATGCTCACTATTTTGTAGAATTATGTTTCTGTTACATACTCTAGAATCAGAAGGTATGAGATGTTTCAATCTGTCAATGCCTTTTTGAGTTCCTTAAATCACATCTGTATGCCTGAAAACGAATCAGTTATGTTTGCGTAGAGCTTAAGAATGATGATGCACTTATATACAAGATTTGGAACAGAATGATTACTGTAAGAGACTGATCATGGTTGCCAATAAAAATTCCAATTGTCGTAAACACTTAAGGTAAGGCTTATACGTTTAATGTTTATCCTACGTAGCATTTGAACTATTAATTATTACACATGGAGGTGCAAACATTAACTACTGTAAACGTTAAGGACTGATCCATTCATGTTTTTCATGAAAAGACTGAAATGTGATTTCTTTATCATATAAAAATCAAATCAATAATGTTAGGGGGCATTTGGTCTGCTAGGAGAAAAGTTTTTCATTTTTCAAGGAATTATAGTTTGATTTTCCATGTTTAGTATGCATTTTAAAAAAAATAAGAAATGATATTTTTGTAATCAGTTTTCTAAAAAAAAATTCCATGGAGATGAAAATCTTATTTTTATAAGTTTAATTTTTCTTTTATTATAATAAAAATATCATATTATTCTTTACTAAATTATATAATATGGTTAATAATTAAAATTATTGGTAAAAATATGCATATTTCTTTGATTCATAGGAAACTTATATGAAGATTATCAATGACCAATCAAATAAATTTTATTTATTTTGAGGAAAAATAATTTTTAAGCATGAAAAAACTTCTCTCCTATCAAATATTTTCTTAAAATATAAAAAATTACTTTGACTTAAAATTTGTAAATAGAGATAGAGGAACATAGCACACAAAATTTTCTCATAACAAAGCTCTTGAAAATCCAAGGTTAGAGTAGAGGCTGAGATTGACACGTCGACTAAACCAATAAAAATCATCTAAAATTGTTTCTTTTTCTTATTATCTACTAAATTTGTTCTGAATCATCATCACGTGGTACAGTGAAGATTTATACAAACGAAGATTTCCAAGAAACAAAGCAAAAGATGCAGAGAAGCCTTTCCACTTATCTGTCCAAGATAGGAGCTCAAGATGCAAATTGTCTTTCTTAAAACTTATCCTATTGATAACCATATGCGGCACTTTTGTGACCCTCCTATACTCTCCGGAAGTTTACAATACCAGCCATTTATCAAGCTCTGGCACTCGGTAAGTATAAGTATCATTCCTCTACATACACTTGCAAATGCAACACGAATATATCTTCGGTCTCTAGATTAAAATTTTATAAAGTGAACTTAATAGGGATTAAAATTTTTATTGTATTAAGGATTAGTTTGGTGTCTCTTTGAGGGGAAATTATAAGAAAAAATCATCAGTAAATTTTCCACCCAAATTTTGTAGAATAAATGATATATACGTATAAAATATTTATATTGTTATTTGATTATAAATTATTGTAATAAATTTTTTATTTTTGTAGTAATTAACTTAAGAGTTATGCTAATGATGATTTTTTTATTTACTAATGATGAAAAAAATATTAGTGACACTGTGACAGGATATGCTTATTACACTCAAATTTATGGGAACATGAAACTTCGTTATAATGTTAAATTGATATAAACCACTACCTCTTATCAGATTCATAATTTCGTAAAATGTGAAACAAAATTCTCTTTATACAAAGTAAGAAAAGAACCAAACCATCATTAGTTTTATATATACTACGAAGTAAAATTTTGTTATATTGTTAATTTGATATCCTTTAATGAAAGTGGGGTAATGTGTGAGTCAGTGAGTGTATCTCTAATAGTCTAATTTTGCATACAGGTGGATATGGGGTGGTTCAGACCCTCGTTACATGTCCAATGTAGCCACTGACTGGGATGACATACTGAAAATTACGGAGAAGCTGAAAGGGGAAGTTGAACTTCAAGGAATTGGGCTCGTAAATTTCAACAAGACTGAACTAGCACAATGGGAGCATCTTATTCCAGATGCAACACATGTTGTTCTGTCTTTGGAGTATGCTGCAAGAAATGTGACATGGGAGTCCTTGTACCCGGAATGGATCGACGAGGAAGAAGAAACTGAAGTTCCTGTTTGTCCTTCTCTGCCAAGTCTAAGATCCCCTGGCATGAAACTTAATCTCATTGCTGTGAAGCTTCCTTGTAGGAATGGAGGAAACTGGTCTAGAGACGTTGCTCGTTTGCACCTTCAGCTTGCAGCTGCTGCCCTTGCAACCTCTTTCAAAGGCAACTACCCCGTTTATGTGCTCTTCATTACCAACTGCTTTCCAATACCAAATTTGTTCGCATGTAAAGAACTAGTTTCACGTGAAGGGAATGTGTGGCTATACAAACCAAACTTGAGTGTCTTGAGAGAAAAGGTCCAGCTTCCTGTAGGGTCTTGTGAACTTGCACTTCCTATGAGAGGCAAGGGTAAGTTATGCTTTCTTTCTGTCCTTCACATTCTTGACACAAAACATCATAACTATATGCCTTCAAAAGCATAGTTAATTTTTGCAAATGTCTATGTTTCGCCAACAAGGTTTTTAAAATCGGTCTGCGATTGCAATGTCAAGGTTTTTGGGTTCTCTGCAACCACATTACCACAATTATGGCCACATCAATCATATTCGTTTGTAATTTCCCGCACCGATCTTGACCAAACCACAACCACAACCACAACCAAAACTTGAAACTTTGTTCACAAACAATGACTTGTTTACATATACATATATTTTCTGGATATTTTGATGGTTGCTGAAGACTCCCAAAAGACAAACAGAAATGGAGACTTGAGGAATAAAGAAAATGACCACCCTTATCTTTCATGCTTAAACATACTACACTCTCATCCATGATCATGAGAATTAAAATGTCATCGTTGCAATGTGATTATTGCATGTTCTACTTCTATCATGTTTTTGCCATTATATTTTTCTTAACAAGAAGTTGACACTAAAGGAGTTGAATTAATTTAATTGTAAGCAGAACTGGTATATAATGGACATGCTCCCAGAGAAGCCTATGCAACAATTCTGCATTCAGCTCATGTCTATGTTTGTGGGGCTATAGCTGCTGCGCAAAGCATCCGCATGTCTGGATCAACTCGAGACCTTGTAATACTTGTTGATGAGACAATCAGCAGCTATCACAGAAGTGGTTTGGAAGCAGCAGGTTGGAAGGTTAGAACAATACAAAGGATTAGAAACCCCAAAGCTGAAAAAGATGCTTACAATGAATGGAACTACAGCAAATTCAGGCTATGGCAGCTGACAGATTATGACAAGATAATATTCATTGATGCAGATTTGCTCATACTAAGAAACATAGATTTCCTATTTGGAATGCCAGAAATCACTGCCACTGGAAATAATGCCACTCTCTTTAACTCGGGTGTCATGGTGGTTGCGCCATCAAATTGCACATTCCAGCTCCTGATGGATCATATCAATGAGATTGAGTCCTACAATGGAGGGGACCAGGGATATTTGAACGAAATATTTACATGGTGGCACAGGATACCAAGACACATGAACTTCTTGAAGCATTTTTGGATTGGTGACGAGGAAGAGAAAAAACAAATGAAAACTCTGTTGTTTGGCGCAGAACCTCCAATTTTGTATGTCCTTCACTATCTAGGTGTGAAGCCATGGTTATGCTTCCGGGACTATGATTGCAACTGGAATGCTGATATCTTTCATGAATTTGCTAGTGATGTTGCACATGCAAAGTGGTGGAAGGTGCATGATGCAATGCCTGAGCTTTTGCAGCAGTTTTGCCTGTTGAAGTCAAAGCAGAAGGCACAGTTGGAGTGGGATCGTAGGCAGGCTGAAATAGCAAACTACACGGACGGGCATTGGCGAATTAAAGTTAAAGATAGGCGCTTGAAGAAATGTAAAGATAATTTGTGCAACTGGAAAAGCATGTTGCGGCACTGGGGAGAGACAAATTGGACAGATGATGAGTTTTATACTCCAACACCACCTACAGTTACCACAGCATCTCTTTCTGCTTTATGAGTTGTCAGTTGCACTTTCTATTTTCCTTTCTTATGTTTAAGTTTCCTAGTGTTAGGAACAAGGGATGAAGGGAACATTTTTCCGCATACATATTTTTTGTGCATAAAAATGGTGTATTCTAGTCTATGGTCTGATTCTGATCGTAAAGTAACAGATGTCACCACAAATCAATTTTACAGGAATTTACCTATAGACATACTTCTTTGTTACATGGTCATAACTCACAAGATATGCATGAGTAACTAATGCTTTCTTGTTTGAAGACTACAAGCAGCAAAAATCAAGGATAACTGTCTGTACCCTAAACATGTGGCAAATGAATAGAGCGAAAGCAACAAGACAGGTAGGAAGGTAGGTTGGGCTAAAAGTTAAAACCAATCCTGCAGACATTTGGACTTGAATTTAATCACACCGCTTGGACTTGAAATTAAACAATAACTGTTTTTGGGATTTGATTTAAAATTTGAATACAAATGCAAACAAACCACAAGGTATCCAAGTATGGGGACAGAGACCTAGCAGGTAGAACTAATACACAGTATTCAACAATGTATACATCTAAGGAAATTGCAGAACCATTCTTAGACAATATTCAGCATAATAAGAAAACTATCATCCCAAGAGGGCATGAGTGACTCGTTGTTAGCCACAATCTTTTGAGTGTGGAACAAACTTTGTACTTAAGATATTAACTACAGAGATCCGGATAAAAGAAGATCTGTATTGGCATGATATTACTCACACAAACAACTCACATTGGTACAATTTATACTATAGCTTCACTGAAATTTCTGCAGACCTGCATTCCAGTGCAGCCGCCGTACTTGAATGCAAGTCACAAGCATTATTCTTTGGTTTGAAGATGCATAGCCAATCATTTCCTATCCAAAAGCAGATAGAGGAGCCAGTTTCTGATTCATATATTAGAGAACCATATTTACGTATTTCAATTAGTTGTCCCTTTCTTTTTTGTGCAGCTAACTGTGTGCAAAATAATAACTAACCAACTATTATATGAAATACAATAAATACGGTTCTCTAATATATAAATCACTTGACTGTATATAAATAGGACCTGTTATATTCTTTGGCTTTTAGACTAGTGAATTCAAATTCATTCTGACTGTCACAAGATCCATTCTCTCTGGTGTTCTTGATCTCAGCATATGATTCTTGATTTTTCAATTCAAAGCTCTAAATCTTTCTCAATTTTCATCTTGGTTTTATTTGATACCACTCTTCTTACATCATGATCGGTGGATTCTTCATTCTTTTCTAACCCACAATTTACAGAGCCAGTTTCAGGACAAAATTGTGGTTAATAAATTATCAGTGTCTTGTCCAACTATCACCCCATTGTCTGACTCCTTGCTATGCGAAGGTAAGTGGGAGAAATATTGTACCCAGTCTTACCGTTGCATATGTAAAGAGGCTATTTCCGGATTCGAACCCATGACCAACAAGTCAACAATGCACAACTTTATTGCTGTGCCAGGGCTTGTCCTAAAAAAACTACGTACCTCATTGCCCAGAGGCTCCTCGCTATGTGAAGGTAAGGGAGAGGGATATTGTACGCAGTCTTATTCTTGCATATATAAAAAGGCTATTTCTAGATTCAAACCCATGACCAACAAGTCACCAAGGCTATTTCTGGTGAACTTTAGGCTTGTTATAATACAATGCCATGTATTCCTCGGTACCATTAATCATGCAGTTCTGGAAAACAAACACTGTTGATTGAGCAAGATCTGGCATGCCTTGTGCAGTACTTGCATTGTTCTCTCCCTTCTTTGGCCTGGCTTGCCTGGGCCGGATTAGGATTTCAGTCTTGGAAGACTGCCGCTGAGTTCCCAAAGATGAAGTCCACATTGCCTATTATGCGGCAAGATTTATAAAACTGGTGCAGGGAATGAGGATAAAGAGTATTTTGGTTGCCTATGAATTCACAGTTCTCAATCACAGAAAGATCACTGTCTGATCTGAAGGCCACTGCTTGGTGAGCATTAGCACCGGCCGCATTTTGGATCGTGAGATCCTTTGCTATAAATCCATCCCCAGCAATTCCTGCCAATTTAAATAATTAACTCATTAACACAACTATGCAGTATGCTCCATGCATGTCAATGACTCAAGTCCTATACAAAAAACAACACAGCATGCCGTACTTCTTCAGACCAGTTTCCCAAAAGAAGTTAAAAACTTCCATTTAATAACTCAGTAATTAGTCTCATAGTCATAGCCTACTTAAGATCCAGAAGCAACCCACATAAATCATATTAGAAAGGCTTGCAACTTTTTTCTATTTGACCTTTCTTGCATAAACAATTGCCATAAGAAATGCTTGTTATTTTGTTAGAGTTGGATAGCATTAAGCTGAAAATCAAAGACTAATTCCTCAAAATACAAAAATCTATTTAAAAAGATCGAGCTCTCCTTCAAACTATTTTATATAAAAGGGACATAGCTGACCACGTTGTTATGTAAACAACTAAACACATCTGCTCATTTTTGGAGCAACATAATTTCTAACCATTATCAAGTAGTTCAAAACTTTATTATGCATGGTAAAAAGTGAAATTCCAAATATTAATAGAAAAAAACAGCACCAAACTGACCTACGGTTGCAGAGTTGTAGGTTGTTCGTTATGGTTGGTTAGTTGGGAGGGTAAGACATGTGAAGAAGGGGAATTACTAATTGGTGAGTGTGCGATGGGAAATCCTTAGTCCATTGGTAAGAGAGACAGTAACGGTTGTTTATTAGGTTGGACTGTAGGCGTTGGCGGGATCAAGGACTATTTTCGTCATGCAAATTTATACAATCGCACGTAACAGTGTCGGTAGAGCACCTCGTAAATACTAACGCTGATATAAGGATCTTATTATAGATAATTGTATGTATTTCTGTAAGTATTTTTTAACATTAACATAAGTTGAGCAGTCAAAATGAATCAGATCGTCCCATTGGGCCAATCCCATATTGGCTTGCCTATTTGGTGGATCAATCCAAGTCTTAAAAATATTGATCCAATGGGCTCACCAAAGATTCTGAGTTAAACAAGTTAACCTACCTAAAAAATTTAAAATCATTTATAAAAAATAAATTTTAACAGAAAATATTTCTTTTACAAAAATAATAAATACATTGGTTGCTACACTTCCTCATAACTTTTTCAGCAATTCCGATTTCAAAGAAATCATTTTTTTAAAGCAAAAAAAAATTATTAAAGTCTAACAAGCTAATAGTTTTATATTAAAAATATTTTATGATCACAAAATAATCTATACGATTATAAGTCACTATTTTTTTTTTTTTAAAGTAGCTCAGGTGGACCAACCCAATCCACACCAGAGATTCAATCCGAGTAGGTTGAGTCCAATTTTCAAGCTAATAAAAAATTGTAATTTTTTCATCCCAATTCAAATCAATGATAGACCAGATTGATATGTGGATTATAATATGTTTTGACAATTCTACCTCAGTCATCATTCATGCATTTTTGTTTTAAGATATAAACTTAAATATATTTTAAATTTAAAATAAATTTGTTTCTTATTTTATTTTTTAATTCTATAATTTAAAATATATTATTTTAGTCTCTCTGGCTCAAATATGTTTAAAATTTTCACTTATACAACTAACAATTTACATATCGTTTACATTTAATTTTATATTCTTAACATCAAACTTCCTGTCACATGTTCTTTTCAAAATTATTCATTGTGGAGACATTTAGGTAGATGGCATTTGGGCAAAAACACTAAAACATGCTTCTTCTTTCTTTTTCTTTTAATTATAGGGACTAAGATAATTAATTTTAAATTTGAAAGATAAAAAATATTTTAAATTTAAGAGACTAGGAGTATATTTAAATCTAAAATGTAACATTAAAATTTCTGTCTTTTTTGTCTCCAAACTTTTTAGGATTTATGTTTTTATTATGTAATCTAAATTTTGACCAATCAAAATCCTTAAACTTTTTTCTCCACTATCATTGTTAGTTTTTGTTAACAATTAGTAACGTTAATTAATGATGTAATAGTGATATGGCAATCCATATTAAAAAATACATTACAACTTATTTCTTATTAATATAATTAGAGGTAGTATAATTTTAAAAAAGTATATCATATTTTCATTTAATTTACTCTTATATTATATTCTCAGCAAAATGTAATCTCGAAATAATAATAAAAAATTATATGGTGCAAAATATATTAACTTCAGACTTGTATCATTTGACTATGAGATGTTTATTATTTTAATTTTTAAAATATCTTCATAATATATTTAAAGGTTTGTTTATTACTTATTAAAAATAAAAAATAGAAAAATCATTGAAAATTCATCTAATTTAAGTTCATTTCAATTTAATTGAATTAAAATTTAGAATTGATTAAATAATAAAATAGAAAATCAAGAACATGAGTTAGATTCCATTTTAAACTAATTAGAAGATTTGTACATGAATACTACTCAATCAACTAAGGTAGATATATTATAATTAAATTTAATACTCAACATAAATACCTATAATTATAATTGTCTGAAAAAAAATATAAAGTCACAATCTCAACTCTCAACAAATTTGATTTCTTTACTATTTTTAAAGGATAATTAGAGGACACGTAAAATCTTTTGGTAATAACACAGGGAATTAATAAATAATTTGTTTGTTAAATGTTTTTTTAATAATATAAGTATTTTTTATGTATTTGTCTAAATTGTTTACTTAAAAAAATTAATTTTCTATTTTTTTAAGAAAAAATCTTTTTTTTATGGATTTTAAGAAACAACTCTCATTTACTTTTTAAAGAATCAGTCTTTTAAAAATTATTTATATGAAAACTTGTTTTTTTTTTTTTTTTCCGTTTTAAAAGACCCCAAATAGCATTTTTTGCTGATAAACAAAAGAAAATGGTCCACATTCCGCAATGTCACGACCAATATAAAACGAGAAAGGAAGAATCGATCGGAAAGACAAGGCAGAGAGAGAGTAGAAGCAGAACAAGAAAAGAAAAAGAATCAAATCCAATCCAGCACAGATATTTGTTTGGGAACACACAAGCGAAGCTAAAGCTGCTCAGTTTCTCTCGCAGCTTCGACATGGCAGAATCACGTGCTCCACTCTAGGGTTTCGCTCTCCAAGCTCTGTTTCTCAATCACTCGTGAGTCTTCTCCCAACCCTACCATGCTTCTGCCCTTCCATGTCTTTTTTAGGGTTTAACATGTTTCCTGTGATTTTAATTTGAATCGTTGTTTTGAAACCTAATTTGTGTTGTTTTTCGTTTGTTTTCGAGCCTGTGTGCCTGAATTTGAATGTGATGGACATTCGTTCTTGTTGCTTTTCCCTTTTTTACCATACCTTAGGATTGATAGTGTTATCAATGTCGTTTAGGCGGAAAACTGCCCAGTGTCTGTTGTGACTACCTGCAAGAAAAGCAGAAATTGAAGCAAGAAAATAGAATTTTTCTGTTGTAGCCTTTATTTACTATGAAGTGTGATACAAGCTGGATAAAGAACTAGTGCAAGACAGGGAAAATAACACTCAGAAAGAGAAAATTTACAGAGAACACTAATTATAACCACCCCTTTTTCTAACTCTTACGATACTGTTAATCACTCTTTCTGTCTTGGTCTAACTGCCTCATGCTGTTACTTCCGCGCTAGCCGCTAATGCCTCTATCGATGTATCTTTGTGATGCAATATGACAGCATTCTAGGTTAGGTAGTGACTGAAGAATTTTCCCTTTGCCAATGAAAGAGTCTTGGAGACATGAGACTGGGGAACCATTAAAGTTACGGGGACAACAAATTCTTAAAAAAACTCTTAGTATAGGGCTACAGGCTTTGATCACAATATTTGTTTTGTATTTTAGCCTTGCCTCAGCTCGGGCCTTTGCACAACAGTAAAGTTGTGCCTTGGTGACCAATTGGTCATGGGTTCAAACTCGGGAATAGTTTCTTTGCATATGCAAGAGTAAGGGTATGTTTAATGGTCCTCCCCCATACCTTCGCATAGTGAGGAGCCTTATGGCACCGGGTTACATTAGTTTTATTAGCCTTGCCTCGACTATAGTGAGAAATTGATTTCTTATGCTACAATTGCCTAAAAATCATTTAACTGACATTTTTTAGGCTTCACCCATAGAATGAGCCGGATTATCGAGATCCAAGACATTAGGTAATTGTGTAGTTGGGTTGGCAGTCTCCTGGTGTGCTTTAGTTCTATGTGTCTCAGTAAGAGTACATTATTCCAAGTGCTAATATTAGATACAATTTTTCTGCAGTAATGCGTGGAGGTGTTACCAAGTTCAAAGTAGCTGGTGTGAATTGGTTTCCAATGGCATTTGATCCTTCCACAAGAGCAATAAACCCATTGACTAGTTCAAGAATGGGAAATGATGTGTCACCTTATGTATTAAGTTTCACTAGATACAGTTGTGCCCAATATACATCAATAATAAGCATTGAAGAGAATCAATGCAATACTCATTGTAGATTTGATCTACTTTTTGGGTGGCCGATTGTTGAGTGTTTTTTTGAAAATTTTATGAGATGCATTGAATCCTATAAATGTTGTAAAGATGCTGTACAAATTCCATCTTCATGGTTTTTGGATAATACACCTAGCCTTTGGAGGATTGTTTGGAAGAGCTAGAGCCTTGTTTTTGTCTGTTTGAAGATTAATATCTGTTGAAATAGACTTGACATCAATTTTGAGGCCTTGTCAGATACCTTCTTTAGTTATTGGACCAATTCGTTACAGATGATGAAGATTCTATATTATTTGAGGCTTGCAGGCTGGTGGCATTGTTAAAAGGTTTATGCATCATTAAGAAATCCTCAGGCTGTGTCTGATGTATTACAAAATGAAGACCTGATAGTATAAGCAAACAGTATCAAGCCTTACTAGGTGTTTGACACATCGAAGTGACAGTAAGTCGAATATGGTCGAAGTTTTTTTCCTCCCAAAAGTCATATAAATGTATCCTTTTCTTAGGACTTTATATGTCCTGATAGGATATTCATTCAATCTCAACTCTCTCCCCCCACAGCTTTAAGTATCACTATTATCATGGCTATTGCCTTTTGATTTTGACCACTTCTGCCAAAGTTTGCTCTTTAAAATTTGTTTCATTGTTAATTTGGTATCATTAGGGAATGCATGCATCCCCAAATTCCCTGACTGGCAGTTACAAGGTTCTTTAAATTTTTTTGCAACTCTTTATACGTCAGATTAGATTTCCTTGAATTGAGGAAATGAAGGAAGATGTGGGGAAATAGGACAGATGTATAAAGCCTTACACTGGGCTGTTTAATGGTTTGGACCTATGTTATCAATAGTGGTCGTCGCGGCCGGGATCGAGGCGGAGCGGACATGCACCGCTACAATGGGTAGAGTAGCGGTGCGTTTTAAGGTTGCGGATGTTGCGGCCGCGACAGAGGGGTAGCGGAGCGCCCGCAGTCGCGGTGACGCGTCCGCGATTCCGTCATCCTTCTCGTGCGACCTTCGTTCCCTCACTTCCCTGCGCGCGCAAACCTCCGACGATTCTACCTGCTCCGGCCAGCGGCTCCTCCAACGTCTCTTTCTTCTTCTCTGGCGGCTCTTTCTTCTCTTCTCCGTCGCACTCCAATCTGAAACCAATCACGAACCAGACCTAGAACAGAGGATGCACTATCCAAACAGGGACAGAAACGCGAACCAGAGCTTGAATGAGTGCTTTGAACAGAAACGCAAAGGATCCACATGCACGATCAGTGCAAAAATTGAGCTCTTGATACCATGTTACAGAAAATGAACAAAAGAGAGATAGAGAAATGAACATTAACTGCATTTCTTTATTTCCAAAGAATGAAAAATTAATTACAAAGCTGTACACGTGAGGTATTTATAACCTCTTACCACTAACTTGATGAAACATCACTAAGTAATTGACAGCTGTACTTACAACTGTGCAGAGTACATAAAAGGCTCATTACTAACTACAGCCTTGCTAATTACTAACTACAGCTTATTTACAAAGTAATACTTTCCTTTTCTTTAATTCTGTTTCTTCTTTTTTTTCTTTTTTCGTTTTCATTTTCGTTTTTGTTTCTTTTTTTTTGTCTTTTTAATTCTGTTTCTTTTTTTCTTTTGTCTTTATATTTTTTGAATTTTAATTTCTAGAACTTTAGTTACATTTGGCTTTAGAGGGTTCAAGACTTACTTTGTAGAATTGTTTCTTTGACTTTTATTGACATCTACTATTCTACTTTATATTTTGCTTAAGAGTTTTTATTGTTAATGATAATTAGTGCATGAATTTTTAGTTATATTTCTCTTTTTCAGCTTATATATTTATATTATAATTTTTTTAATACATATATAAAAACATTAGAATAGCGGTCATCCCGCTATCCCAGTTTTGAGGGCGGCCACTCCGCTCCGCTATCCGGGATTGATAACTATGGTTTGGACTTGTTGCATCAAAATAATACCTGATTTTCGTATGAAATTGAAGGTGAAAAATATTGGTCAGGATGGAATGTGCCTCTTATTTGAGGCAATATGTATTGATTTATCCTCTGAAAAGAAATGTAAACATATTCATTTTCACTCGTTACTTCCATATATTCCAAGCACATTCTACTATATGGTCTGAAAAACGCTTACATGTTCATTTTTGGTGTTGGCAGAAAATCCTGTTGCCGTTCCTTTGGTTTGTTAATCCAATCTACATACTATACTTCAGGAGGCCATGACCCAATGCTTACCACTCAAAAAATTATGTTGTTATCAGTATTTTTTTCTGAGAAGCCATCAGTAATCTTTATTTAGAAGCAGAAAGAAAGAAGTTTTTAAAGCAACCTGTGTAGAATTTCCTAATCTGGATCAAGTGGATTTGATTATAGAACTTGAATATACAACTGGAAACTGTTCCTGCAGTCAATTATATCCACATGAAATGCTGTAATTTTCAGCTCTAAAGCTTCTTTGGGATAGATAGTTTTGCTTCTTTCTGCTCATGTTTCTTTTGATTGATGCTTCTCACGTCTCCTTTTTACGTGTTTTTTTGGAGGATTTCGATCTTCCTGTTCCAAGTTCTTCTCTTTTAATCAATTGATTTCTGCCGAAAAATGGCCAGTCTCAATTATACATGTCTTGAATGGTTCATTTGAAGTTAGGTTAGGACTCTTATTAATTCTTCCCACCACTTGGATGGACCCTAATGGAACCCCTTTAGGGGCTTGGGGGAGCTGGAAGGGAGTTAGAATTTAGGGGCTTGGGGGAGCTGGAAGGGAGTTAGAAGTGCATTGGGAGGGGATTAAATCCTTCCCACTGAGTGCATTGGTACAATACATGCCCGTCAACAGAACTATGGCACTCTAGCTTGATACTTATTGTTTTAAATACAATATTTGTGCTTTTTATGTCTCCTAGCATGTTGTAGTCCTTTAATGAAGAAAAAATAGTAGAAGAATGTTGATATAATCTAGTTTTCTGGTGATTTATTTGTTTTTGTTAATTCAGAGAACGTTGCTTTTGGCAAAGAGAAGCATTACGGTTTTGGCAAGTGAGATGAGTGGAAGTGGCAAAAAAAAGCGCTCTTCAAAGTGGGATTTGAGAGACAATCCTGATTTTTCACCTGATGATAGTAAGCAATTGCGGTCTGGGTGGTCCTCTGCAGGTGATAAATTAAAGCCTGGTATGGGATTTTCATCCGAGGAACCTTTTTCTGGAGGCAGAGGTTCAGATAAGGACGATGTTATGAATAAAGACTATAGAGTTTTGGATGCAACAATGGAATGGGATGAGGATGAAAGTTACAACAATGAAATGTCTCCTGGGTTGGAGGGATGGAAACATAATAAGAGACATAGTCAATCCCCCAAAAATGGTTGGAGCAGGTCAGTCAGGTTTGTTTCTCTACTTGGTGTGTCTTTGCTGATCCTATTTTCTGAATATTGATTGAAACTGTATAAAGTGTTCATCTGATGGTTTGTTGTGCAAGCACGACTGTAAATAAACTTGGTTGTGTACATTATAAAATACAATAAAATAAATATATTCAAAAGGTCCTAAAATATATGATTCTCTTGTCCTCTGAAGAGCTGTATACACTCGGGAGAATGCTGTGACACATCTGAGCCCTCAGCAGTATTGTTGAGATAAAATATTTCACTACTTAGATATCAACGACATTTTAAGCATGCCTTAAATGCTTATATATTTTTTTCATCTCACTACTTTGTTTTCTTTTTTAGACACACTGGTGCAAGCACTCATTACCACTTGATTTATTGGTCGTTTGATGACATCTAGTTTATCTTTAATCTCAATCATTTATGTGCAACATCTAATAGTCTAGTATTAAAAAAATTATCTTCTGGACTAATGTTCAGAAGGTGCAGTTTTCAGTTTTTATAGACGAGCTTTTTGTACTAAATGCACTCTGGCCTTTTTCTTATTAAGATGTATCTTTACCATATTCTGTTTCTTTGTTTTAGATATGCATCCCTGGTTTCTATTTTCTGAAGAGCTTGTTTCTTATTACTTACTTTTATTTCCAGCTCATCCTAGAACTTTCTGACTGCTTTCTATTTTAGATCTTTTACAGAAAGGTAGTCTTTATTTTGAAATTATGTGCTCTTTCTCTAATAATTTTGTGTTTAGATATTAGTGATAATACTGTGGTCATTGTTGTGGCGGTGCATAATATTTTAGATTCAGTTGGTTTTGTTAATTGTCTACCTTTGGATAATGTCATGTACTAGGAGTAGTCGAAGCAGGAGCCCTCCTCATGGTTTTAGGTGGGATTCAGGAGTCAATGACAGAAATAGAATGCGGGCTGGAGGATCGACACAACCATGTAGAGATTTTTCTGCGGGTAAATGCAGAAGAGGCAGCCACTGCCATTTTCTTCATGATAATCAAAATCACGAGGATAGTTGGGAAGATAAGTACAGGGAAGATGGAGCTCCCAGATATTCTGCTCCTCATGAGGGTAGAGACTATTCTCTTAAGAGTGGTAGATCTAATGAAGCTTGTATTAATTTTCCAAAAGGAAGGTGTAGAATGGGAGCATCATGCAAGTTTGTGCATCATAACAATTCTGATGGACACAGTAAAGTTTCTGTGGATGAATTAACTAGAGAGAGGGAAATTGATAGGAGGCACAGAGACAGTTCTTTTGAGCAGGGTGGCGGGCATGGGCCAAACCGTAGTGGTGATACTCTCTGCAAATTTTTTGCTAATGGAAATTGTCGTAATGGTAAATATTGTAGGTTTTCTCATGATAGGCAAGCATGTAGAAGCCCTAATAGAAGGTTAAGAGATGATAGGTGGGCAAGCAATCCTGGAGGAGATTATCATATGCTGGATAGACCGAAATTGAGTGATTCAGTTAGTCCAAATAGAAGGCCAAGGGATGATAGGTGGGGTTCAGATGGTAACAGGGCTGATGCAGATAAAGTTTGGGACAGTCCAAAGCGGAATGATACAGTTGCTGTCTCTGATACAGAAAAGCTGGTTGAGGACAAAAGTGAAAATGTGGTTGCCGCAGAGCAAGGATTCACTCCTTTGGCTCCGAGGGATGGATGGGGTCATAGTTTGGATAAGAGCAGAGTGCATGGTGAACAACCATTTTCAAGTGATAAGAAGGAAGCTGACAGTTGGATAACAGGAAATAATGCTGCCAACATGCATGGTTCCCAGTCAATAGGTACAGACATTTGGTTGGGTGATGATGCAAAAATGTCTCCTGATTGGGATTACAGGGTGAGATCTTCCAGCTGTATTGAAGAAAAGCATGAACAAAATAAGCATGGGATAACGCAGGGTTTTATGTATATGGACACTTCTGAACATGACAGAATACAAATTGCTCCAGGTATTCATCCATTTGATGTTCCTATGATTGTCATTCCTTGTAAATTGAAAAATCTTTTAACCTGCAAGTTAAACCCAAAAATTAAAATTGTAGATATTTCATTGACATGTGGTGATAAATGTGACAACAAATCTACAGATTCATGCATAGACCTAAACTTTTCTACTACTGATGTTTCTTCCAGGACAAGGTTTTAATCAGAATGCAGTGAGTTTTAATTCTTTGCATTCTTCAAGCTGCCAAGCAGTTGGACAAAGTCAAGTAGCAGTTCCCATTCTACCTTCAAAGGGTGGAATTGTTGATGGTATGCTGAAACAGGAAGTCTCTACTGAGAAAAAGTACACTGCTGAACCAAATATCATGGATGCTGGCATATCACAAGTTAGTTCAAGAAATCCTCCTCCAACTGAGAACGTGGGCAAAGAACAGCTTGCTCAGCTTACCAATCTCTCAGCCTCGCTGGCTCATATCCTCGGGACAGGGCAACAGCTGCCACAACTTTATGCTGCTTTAAATTCTCATGATGCAAAGGACACATCCTCCCTAGCAAAAACTGAGGTGCCTGCTATGCCTGTTTCCAACACATTCATCAGGCCAGATCCTACTGTTGGACTCCTGAAGCAATATGATCCAATGTGTGACAGTGTTGAGCCAAAGAGTGCTGTTGCAAGTGGGGTACCCCCAGCCATTCCTCCAAGTAAAAAAGTTGCAGATGATGTAGTGGAAATTCTGTCGCAGTCCAACACAGGAAGACAAAATTGTGGTGATTCTTCCAAGGCTGCTGGCTCAGAAGAACTTGTCAAGAGTGATCCTCTAATCCAGTTGCTGCCAGGTCAAAACACTGGGTTTAATAAGGATAATAACAAGGAAGTGCTACCTGAGGAAAGGCAAAAATCTAAAGATAAAGATGATCCTAAAAGTACCAAAGAGAGTGGTCCTTTGGAAAACATGGAGCAAACTGATGGTCCTGATGAGGCAAAGAAAACAAAGGGTATGAAGGGGAATCGTGCATTTAAATTTGCATTGGTTGAGTTTGTTAAGGAGCTTCTGAAACCAACATGGAAAGATGGTCAAATCACCAAGGAAGATTATAAAACAATTGTGAAGAAAGTTGTTGATAAAGTAACTGGTTCCATGCAGGGGGCCAATATTCCTCAAACACAGGAGAAAATTGATCACTATTTGTCATTTTCAAAACCAAAGCTTAACAAACTTGTACAGGTCAGTGGTGGTTAGCTTACACACTGTTATATTTTTGAAGGATTCCAAGTCTTCTCCCCCATTTTACTTTTGTAGATGTAAGTGAAACCATTGATCTTTCTGTAAGGCTTGGATGTTTACCGGAAGTTACTAAAAAAATATGGGATTAATTTTGAGCTGAGAAATGTTCTTACCCAAGATTATGTGTAACTAAATGTCATCATTAAGGATACTGTCTAATCTGGGGGCCTGTTTTTAATTTTTTTTGCCAAAAAATGTACTCAACTTCCTAATCCCCCCTCCCCCTCATGAATTACTTATTTTGTCAATCTAACAATTTAATGGGATTTTATTTTGTTTATAAAGAAAGAACAAGTATTTCAAATTGAACTTTTGTTTAGATCAAAGCTTTCCTGAATCCATCAAATTGTTGCAACTTAATTGATCTCTGTATGATTCTAAACTATATTTGATCACGATTGTTGCAGAAGGTGTAGTTATGCTATTATGCATGATGAAGTTCTATTTTGCCAGTAGAGATCTATGTTAGCTTCTGAATCTACATCTGCAATTGAAACATTTTCTTTTTTCATAGTTCAATGGGTGTGAAACTCGTGACAGTTTGTTTTGCTGTGGCTTTTCCAACTAGTCTCACAATTCTTCTCTTTCTGGTTGCAGGCGTATGTGGAAAAGGTTCAGAAGGCTTAGTGCAATTGTAGAAATTTGACTGCCAACTCCATCGTTTATATTTTACTCAGCACTGTTGTCTTCAATATGTATTCTCTTCTTTACCTCTTTACCTCTGGATATTTTTTTTGTCTTGGCCATTTGTTTGCGTACTTTAGCTCCTTTGCAGCTATTGGATACAAACAATCTAGGAGCATTTTTTGGGCCTTTAATTTTTTTTCTTTGTTTCTTTGGGGAAAAATTATTAGGTGTTTGTGCCATTAGACGTTGGTTCACAACTCAATAGTTAGGCAGTTATGTGGGATTTAATTTATTTTTCCAGTTTATTGTAATTATAGGAGACAGCTGTTTGCTTTTCATAACAGTGAGACAGAAATGGAACCAAAACATGCTCAAGTCTAATGCTTGATTATTTCAAACTTGACGGAGGAGGTTTCAACTGTCTATTTTTAACTATAAATTCTCATGTATGAGTTTGCCTGCATGCATGGTAGTCATTCGCCCAAAATCATAACGAAAAATATTAATTGGCATTTTTAATATTTCTTGAATAGGTAAGGGATTTTTCTTTATTTATCTCATTTTTTGCAGGTCTAGTTTCTGGTCTGTTATGGTACTGCAGATCTGTTTGCAACAGGGAGAAGAACTAAAACAATACGCAATATTTTTAGCAGTTTGTGGGAATGTTCCTTTACCTTATGTTCTAGTAATTGGCTGTCAGGATGTTTACTTTGTAATTAGTTTTGAACGTCTCTTGTATTTAACGTAGAAAAAAAAATTCTCTCTTCATATACATATAGAAAATTTTGATAGGTAGCTCCATAATAAAATTTGTGCATTTTTATCTTTTAACAAGACCCTTTCTTGTTCTCGAGTAAAAAGAGGTCCCCATTTTTTTAAGCAAAAGAAACGGAGGATTAAGGAGATATAAAGTTTGGCACCCCAACCTCTATAGCACCAGAGAAACCCACCTCCAAATATATTCGAATTGAGAGATACAAAATAATTGGGAGGGCCAAACCATACCCAATAAGAAGAGACTAACAAAACACAAATGTATTCTTTAAAGAGGTCTTCATTCTTCAACCGATAATTTAAAGATATTGCTTAACAAATACTACTGGATAATTTAGTATATCCTATTAATTTATTTATTGATTCTTCAAATATTATCCCTAGAGAAAAAGTTTTATACTCACCGAAAAGAAAAGAGCAACAGTTTTAGGAAATTTATAAGTAATTATTACTGGATAATCATAGGCAGTTGGTCAGCTACTCCTCAACACAACATCCCTCTTACCAATAAATAGATACGCTTCAAGTAAATTAGTTAGTTTGGTCCCTAGAGAGTAGAGATGTTAAATAGATAGATCAAAGGTGGATGATATTAAGAGATTTTGGCTTTACATTCTTCAATTAGGCAATTAATTATTTTCCTGATTGGAGGCACATTAGAACGAGTTTTATTTTCACTACTTTATTGCATGCCTATTGTTCAACATTATATTGTCATCTGAATAATGAATAGGGAAATAGAAAGGTTTTTATTAAAAATTATGGTAAGATATATTGATAATATTATGTATAATTTTTTTAATAAAAACTTTTTGCCTTTTAGTTTTTAGCTAACAACATTATAAAGGAGCACGCACCACTATACTAATAATTTGTTATTAATCATTCAATTATATGCTTTATACGTTTCTCTATAAATTTTTATCCCCCGTTCTTTCCATAGTCTTCTTGAATTGAATGTCATCTAAACTTCTAATTTAGAATCCCCACACAAAAATCATCTAAATATCCAAAACTAGAAGAAAAATAGTTGGGATACAAGTATACAACTCCCATGAAGAGCTTTCCAGAGGCCATTCTAAGACCCAACAAGAGTAGAAACACTTTTCCCCCACTTTTACCGAAAATGGAAGTTTGAAATTCGTCACTCTGAAGCAAGTCACCATTGTCCTGACTCTGAGGAGGCCATTTGAAGAGATGGATTGAATTCCATGACATCCTTTAACTCTCTTTAGCATGGTGGTGGGAAAGTGAATGCATGCATGTGTTGGTGTCAGATCTGAACCCAATATAATCCTCCTCGTAAATTAATATATTCCTCCATGCTTACTATATATCTCTTCAAAGTGAGTATTCTTGTGAAATAAGGGTTTACACGCTCGTTTTATCCACATACATAAAATCCGCAGTTTTTGACTAGTTTGTTGTGGAATTGAACCAAGTTTCATTCCTTTAAATTTGAATTCATATGTTATTTTTTGAAAATGCCTTTGATTAATTCTTAAACGATTTAGAAATTGAAGCCAAAATTCAACGGGACCTAGCTATCCAAAAACGCACAGAATGGAAATCTTTTTAAGTGTCCATCTTTAAATATTTACAGTTATATTTCTTTCAGTTTCACTACAATAGTAGATTTCTCTTAAGTATTCTTTTTCTCCCCCTAGAAGCATCTAAGCTATAGTCTAAACTTCCCTAATTGTGCATGGAGGAAATCAAACAAATTGTTTGACGTGTATGGTAGGTCCAACATTCCAATGTGATTGTTGTACGTTTTTAGTTTTCAATACAATTTTTCCCAAGAGTACGTTTACGGAAATGATATTGGTATTTATATTTAGTCACCACCCGTAATTTTTTTTGAAGATCCTCTACACTCATATCCCCATGATTAAAGACATGTTTGTATTGTTGGGTCATGTAAAATTACCTTGAAATACTAATTAATATAATTTTAGATAAAGTGTCACTTCTTAATTTAGTCTTACATTCTAACTTTGATGAATTTATTTCAGGTCCATTTTTTAAAAAAATTGAAATAACTTTAAATATTTTTTGCATTGAATAAAAAAAATTAGACCCAATTTTACTACTAACTTGCTTGCTTTTAGAATAAAAACATTCAAATATATATATTTTCATTTTAATATGCTAATTTAAAATGTTGTTGTGTATAAAATTGAGCTCCACAAACAAAAAGAAAACAAAATAAAATTAGATCCACATGGATGGTACATTAATAAATATCATTAATGGCTCAACAATTTCTACTCGACCAAAACACTGCACAGAATTGACAGAAGAAACGTGGGATTGATTTAAGGGGGTCATAAGGTTATAAATGTGAAAGTATAAGAAAAGAAAGCAAGAGGAGGTCTACGGGTCTAGCATGAAGGGGAAAACCTTGCACAAGGGAGCAAGGTAATTAGAACCTCGCATGCCAAATCACGGAAAACATGGATATCTTGATTAGTTACAAAATGGTGTGGATTTTATATATCTGGCTTCCATAATTAGGGCCACTAAACAGGTTTGATTAGTTGGGTTAATCAATTTAATTCATCTCTTTTGACGGGTTAAGATTGAGGTAAGGTTTTCAATTTATTATCACCACTTGACCATTTAAGAAAACACGTTGAGCATGGGGATAGGTCATCCTGTCAAGTCACTGTCAATATTTATTGGTCTAAACATGAAAATGGGTAGTAATTAATTTATAGAAACATTGATTTATATGCGTTTGGTTGTCATAATAAGTTGATAATACACTTTTAAATGCCAATGACGTAAGATTTTATGATTTCCTTTATGGTGTGTATGAATAATTAGAAATATTTTAGATAATATGTTTATATGTATGAGTTTTAATTTTTATTTTATTTATTGAGTTAATACTAATCTGGCACTAAAGGGAGTGAATTAGAAGTTTCGACCCACTTGTTAATATAGGTAACCCCACCTCATTTATGGCTGATCAATTATGGACTTGGCCTATTTTGCTAAACGTTTGATCCTTTAATTTATTCTTGATACTTAAGTACTCTAGCTTGTTCGTAATGGAATGTTAGGGAACTAAAAAATATTGACAAGATATTCGTCAACAGCTAAATTTTAAGCAAATAATGATAGAATGAAGCTTAAACTAATTAATACAAAATGCATGTACAACAACTCTAAAATTTGATGCAAAGGATCGGTGCTTAACATGGGATATGAATATATGATGACAATTTTAAATAATATTTATTTAAAAAGAATTAAATGTATATAGTATACTTTAATCAAGAGGAATTAATTGACTGTGCACATCTAAATCTCTATCATCTATTATTTTTCTAAATTCACATTTTTTTTTGTTTCATTTGTATTGATTTTTTAAATTCTTATATTGAACTCAAAGAATCAATTCATCTCCCATTTTGGTTCCTAAAATCTTCCTTTAATATAGTTTACTACAATTGCATTTGTTGAAAAGCAAAATTGCCGATTAAGAAATGTCGACAAAAAAAATTGAGTAAAGATAGTGAAAGGTTAACACACGAAGTGATGACATGAAGCCAAATAGATATCAGAAATGAAATTTTAATTCGATATCATAACTATTTTATTTAGCAGTGAATATGTGTAAAAATATTAATTAAAAATACATTTATTTGTAATCTGACTTATACATTCTTTTACAAATATTGTCATGTGTGTATGGATATATAGAACACTTAAACTTAATTGTGAGAAGGTAAGATATCGAGAATTCGAGATGGACAATAGAAACCCTAGCTAGCAAAAGCACAGAATGATTGTTTTGAGCATGCGCGAGCTTAAAACAACAAACATTATAACATAGATACAGTGAACATCATGAGCAGGTGTAGTTTGTTGTACTTGAGAACTCCAGAATGAATATAAATTAAGAAAGAAAGCAAAAGGAAAAGAAATGATAAGACAGTAGTGTGCTGTCGCACCCTCTGATCATGGCCGGTCTGAGGCTGATGTATTGTGGTTTTGCATCAACTTTTAATGTTTCTGACTGTATCTTCTAAGTACAGTATTTCATTTGTAACCAGGCAAACAGGCTGAACCAGACTCTTCCTCTATCGTCAGAAAGACAGCAATTAATTAATGCAGCTACCTTTCTTTGCCCAAACTGCTGCTTCTATATATTTTCATATTGAGAAATTGTATTTAAATAACAAAAAAAAACATTATACAATAGAAAAAAGAAATCAGAGAATGTAAAATAAAATAATTGGTTTTTTTTTTCATATTTAACGTGGTTTTCTCTTCACCATGTTATAGTATCTTGTGTTACTGTTTAATTTGAAAGCAAAAATGTAAGTTTTCACATTGAGTAGTTCTGACAAGATTTCTAAGAAATTCTATGATTTTTCGCAGAAGCAGGTGAATAAAGCAAATGATTATTCATATGTTTCTCACTTCATGAATAGTTGGCACATCGGAAAAAATACAAAAATGACGGAGATAATAACCGAAGAAGCAAGATCAATATGCAATGTAATTGAGAGCAATTGTTTTTTAAAACACATTTAAAAGTTTTTCTTTCTTTCTTTCAACTCTTATCTCATGTTCTCTAATTAAAGGCATTCATTTTTCGTTTTGTTTTACTAATCTAACTCGATCCAAAGTTAATATATAAGTTAAAATATACTTTTATTGTTTTATTTTATTTTTTAAATTTATTTTAATTATTTATTTTTTAAAATATTTATTTTGTCCCTTCAACCTTTAAATTTGAGAATTTTTGGTCATTTAGCTTATTATTGGTTTAAAACCAATGTAAAATGTAAAATACTAACAACATTACTTTCAAGATAACAGAACAAAAAAAGTACAATAATGACTCAAATTTAAGTTAACAAAAAGACCAAATGACTCAAATTTACTTTTAAAAGATAAAAGAGCAAAATAAATCTTAAAAATAAGATGAAGGACTAGAGGTGTATCTTAGCCAAGTTAATGTGTATTTGAGTTTTAGAAATTAGACATTCAACTTTGCTTTGACTAGGGCATCTTTCAGTTGTCCTCAATCGAAGAATCTTGTCTCGGCCTTTATTAGGGTATTTTTTAGCCAACATAGCGAAAGATATCTTCGACCATCCTTTTCCAGACATCTTCATTCAGCCTTGGCTATGACATCTTTGACTTGACCTCGGATGAAGCATCTTTGATCAGCCTTAACTATGGGCATCATCCTGTCTAGTCATCTTTAGTTGGCCTTAACCTAGGTATTGGTGGCTTGGCTTAGCATCATCCGCTCAGCCTCAACGAGGAATCTTCAACTAGCCTCAATCAAGATATCTTTAACTCAATCCTGATTGGGACATCTTTGGATTGGTCTCTACCAAGGCATCTTTGGATGACCTCAATCAAGCCATCTTTTAGTTGACCTTAGTTGGGGAGCATCTTTTGCTCAAAGACAATGAAATCATCTTTTGATTGACCTCAACGAAGACATCTTCAACTCATGAGTATATGTCACAAAAAAAATTTATTTTAGCTTTCTAAATCCTAATTATTAGAAGTGAGATTGTCCATCAGTTAGCCATAACCCACTTGGTCCTTAGGACTTCTTGTCCCTATGAACCATTTATGTAAATTTAATTTTATTTCAATGCAATGACATTTATATATAATTTTATTGATATAGAAATTGCATGTAAAATAAAAGTCTTGAGAATGAAATTTATTTTATGAAATCAAGTAGAGATCTTATGTTTAGCTTACATGGATTAACAATTTACCCCAAATCACATTAACATCTACTTGAGGCGGGTGAAATTAAATTTATTTATTTCATTTTTATAATAGTATTAATTTTAATATGAATATATATATATATATATATATAAAATTTGTATATGAATAAAATGAATGTCTCAAATCAAATTTTAAACAATAATCATTATTCATTTATTATTTATTATCTTCTCACTGTTGTAAATTATTTAAAATGTTATTTTACCTGAATAAATTTAATTATTTTCTTATACATTAATATTATATGAATTTATTAATATATAAATATGTTTTATTAGAGACCATTATCTTTGAATAAGATATATCATCCTTATGAATAATAAAATTTATTGCAATTTTATATCTAAAACTTAAACTCAAAATCTATAAGCTACCAACTAAAATGTGGGAATGTATTTTAATATTATTTAAAGAAAAAATCAATTTTAATTAGCATGAAAATTTGCGTAAAAAATTCATATTGTTTTAAAAAAAAGAGTTTTATGATTGTCTTTCAATTAAAATGATAATATAATTTTTTTGAATAATTATTATAACAAATAATAAATTTAAAGATATACGATAATTTTTAATTAGATAGACTATATATATATAAATTACATTTTTAATATATTTTCAATAAATACTAAAAAATAAAGAAACCTGAGTACACATGACAGATGCGGCATGGTGATGTCAAAGTAATAATGACTTTGGAAATATATTCTTATACGTCGATAAATTACCTTAATTGTCCGGCACACAGAAAAAGGAGTTGGATCAAATTAAAGGGAACTAGTGTTCCATTTCCATATCAATGGTGGTATACAATCTACAGTATATTCTACATATCTTTCTGGGATTAACAAAATATGAGATTGATCATTTATTAGTAAATACACATGTAATTAGTTTTTCCAATTCTTGAATGCAAAAGGCTATGCTCCAAAAGTACTCGTTAGGAATAGTCAATTTCACACGTCATGTATATTTCTTCCGTTTCTTTTTAAGTGTTAGATTTTTAAAAAAAAAATCATTAATTATTTGCAAAATTCAAGATCACATTAATTATCCTTTTATCAATTATACTTTTACTTATTTTCTAATATTTTAATTATTTTATACATACATTTATTGTGAAGTGAGAAAAAAAAGAATAAAAAAAGAAATTCAATGATTATTTTATTAGAATCAAGAAAATTTATTAATTATTTTTTCTTAATTTCTGCATAACAACCTTAAACAACATATAAAAACAAATGGAAAATATATTTTAATATAAAATTTATTATTTAGACGCAAATCTGTTTTTTTAAGGAGTTTAGACACAAATCTTAATTACTACGTTTAATAGTTAAAAACTAATTCTACCTAACTTAAAAAGAAATGAGCACTTATTTTTGGAACCAAAAACAAATGACTTCATAACATAGTACAACTCACTTAAGTTGTATAACTTTGTATTCATAATTTGTTTCAGGTTTTTACACCCATTTTTTAGTTGTTGCAATTTATTTATGATTTTGGTTAAATTCTTGGTTGTAAATTTATGGATGATCTAGAGAGGAAGTGATAAACTTTCCAAGAATTGTTCGTGCAACCAAAAATTTATGAAATCCATATTTTTAATCATTTGTTTATGAGTTTATTGATTTTTTTTTTTGTAATTAATGTTCAGAAAGTGACCACCAGACTACAAAGCAAAATTCTTATCTATCCCTAGCAATTCCAGCACAAAAGTTTGTTGGGACACTCCATAGGCAATCGACAATTCTATTATGATTTTGATTTGATTCTTGGTTGTAAATCTATGGATGAATGATCTTTATATTTTTGGTTGTCAGGATAATTATTGGAAAAATTATCACTTTCTCTCATGTTTAATTTCTAATGTTCGTAGACGCATTGGTTGTTTCTACAAACAATCAGTGCTTATTTATTTTTTGGGCAATATGCTTTTCTGATTTAATCATGTATGTAAGCGTGGGTTAAGGGCTGATCAGTTATGGGTGAGATAGGAGCAACTTTGTGCTCTTTCTCATCTTTGTAACTTGACCTTCCTTTCTTGTAGGGGCGCCAAAATGGATTAATTCGTCTGGTCTAGGAGTAATTTTGGACTCTTTCTCATCTTTGTAACTATGCCTCCCTTCCTTGGAGGAGTATCAAAATAGGTCAATTCGTCTCATCCCCTTGTTGACATGTAAAAAATGGATTGGTTCATCCCACTTGCATAAGAAAAGTGGGTTGGAAATTCAAGTCCACCCAATATATATTTGGCTTAGCAGATAGATTGGTCCGTCAAAGACAAAAAATAAAGAAATAAAATAATAAATATATTTTAATTAATTTTATTATATATATATATTAAATAATAAATACTTACTAAAGAATTTAATGTATTATTTTAAATTTTTAAAATTTGAATAATAACTTCTTTAGACAAAAGAATAAATTAAATAGAAATTAATAATATATTTACAAGATATCAAAATAAATATTAATTTTCTTTTTATAAAAAAAAAAAGGATTGACGGTTAACATGCCCCATTTTTGCCTCAACTCTTTTTTTGACGGGTCAAAATGGGATGTGTTAAAATGGAATAACGGGTTGGAAACCTTGACATGATCCCCAAAAAATAAGTGGAAATTGACTGGTTGACCCATGGGACTGAATCCGTTTTGTTATGCCTCCTTGTAGTGTGGTTGGTACTTTTTGTACCTTTGAATTTCTATATATTTCCTTGTGCTAATTTGCCAACAAAAAAAAAAATTGATTTTTTTTTTAATTCTAAGAATTATTTATATTTTTCAATTATGTCTTTATGATAAAAGAGATAAATATTATTAATATATAAAATGTCAAAGTAATAAATATAAGAGATAAACAACATACTAGAACTTATAATTAATTTTAATAATAAAAAGAAAAGATTATTCATTTTTTAATCTATTTATTATTTATTATAATGCTAAATAATATAGAGTAAAAGAAACGGAGGAAGAATATTAAATAATGACAAAGGTTACTATTGAAAAAGACAACTACAGAATACGAGAGGGGTATTAAATAGTACGTATTTTTTTTTTCTTTCTAAAACAATTTGATATATCAAGATATTATTAAAAAAGCTTTAAAAGATTTATAAGAAAGGTTAGTCTTAGAAGTTAGAACCAAGGACGATATAAAGAAAATACCTTTGAAGAAAATTCTTACTTTTTTAGAAAAAAAATACTTCACAATTTTAATTTCTCTTTAGTCAGAAAACAGATATAAAGATATAACGAATGAGAATTAACCCACAATATTTATACAAATATTTTACCCTACAACCTAAGTTAGTCCGGTCCTTATTACACTGTCAAGAATCTCACTAAGACAATTGAAAGATACAACGATATTCTTAATTCTAATGAATTCCCAGGTACTTTCACAAACCTGTTCATGCTCGATCAAATTTTCAAGTATCCTTTTAATCAAGCTTCATACACCTTTCGTTTTAAAAAATAAATAAACAAATAGAAGTTACAACTGTCGACTTATAAGCAAAGATACAGTTGTTCTAGGTCTCTTGACTAAAAGATACTAGTACATACTACCTCTTTCTCATATTTTTTAATATTTTAATTTTCTATTTTTTTTCCAAAATATTTGATGTTTTAGAATTTTCAAATCTAATTAATGTATTTTTCTAAAATATATCCTTATTTAATATCTATTATTAGTTATACAAGTACTAGTATCAAAGATCAAAATAAAATATTAAATAAGGTCATTTTCGTTTAAATATAATAATTTTAATTTCATTAAATATTTCTCAACTTATGTAAAATAACCTTAAACTTAAAAAACTCAGCAAAGGAAAATAATATTAAACATCAAAAGATACGAGAAAGAGGTAGTATTCATTGAAGGATCTTGCTAATAGGTGTTCATAAGATATTAGTTAAAAAAACTAAAAAATATATTTATTATAAAGATATATATAAGAGAATATAAAAAAATCATGCATAATACAATTTTATGTATTCTGATATTTTTATTTTATTTTATTTTATTTTTAGGTTTTTAACCAATGTCATAGAAACACTAATTAATATTTGCCTTTGTTTAAAAATAAAATGTACTCGGAAGATTGGGGTTGAAGTAAATGCGTTTTTGAAGTAGTCAACAACATTTACGTTTTCTATTTATACTTGTCTTTTTAATAAGACCAGAGACCTTGCGCATATATATATATATAAGGGATGTATTAAATGCACATTTAATAATAATTTGAATGTTGTCATCCAATCTATAAATTGCAAATATTGTTTTGTTCATATTAGTGTATAGTTCAATTATGTGGATTGTCACTTTTTTTATTACCATGCATTTAAAATAAAATATTAAAAATTAATATTCTTTTTCATGTTTTCTTTAAAAGTCTACGACATTAATTATTATATTTTTAATTGAATATATTGAGATCATAAGTTGAAAGTAATTTTAATATAAATGATAATATTAATTATATTTCTTAATTTATTTACCACTCCCCTCAGCTAAAATATAAGTAAAAAGATAAATTTACGATGGAATAAAATATAAATAAATTTTAACTAAATTTTTATTATTTAATAATATCATCTTCAAAATTATTTTTATTTCCAAGAACTTTCTCTTTTTTTTTCATGCAGTTAAATATAAAGGATATTTCAAAAAATAAATTACTTTTTAAATTGAAGTTATCAAAATTAAATAATATTAATTAGTGTGAATTAATCTTTATTCTATTCTACAAGATCATTTCAGTTTGGAGGAAGAAATATTTTTTTTTGAATGCATAAATTAAAATCAAATGATTAAATACAATTGATTGATTAATATTTTAAAGTTAAAGTTGAATCGTTTAAATAGTCTTCAAATTTGATCTTTAATAAAAATAATTTTTTATTAAATTTTAATTATTTTCTAACCAAATTTTAGATTAATCAAAATTTATTTCTCACATTAAATCAACAAGTTAAGACAACAAATTAAAACGAAAATAGTGTTTATAAACAATCAATTGTTAAAGGAGAGAAGCAGCCCTAGCTAGCTAGCTATGATTTTAGATTTTAGTGCTAACATAAGAACAGATTAGATAGAGAAATCTTGGAATGTGACTACGCCAGCTAATCTTTCTTTACGTATATTTTCTTTTCCTTTTAACCCCATCTTCTCCCCAACCCTTGATATGGGGATTCATCAATATTGTAGTACCAATTTCTGGCAGATTCAATTCAATCCCTTTAACATGCAACTCCACCTTCTCTTTTTATTCATTCATCCATGTACTTTTTGCAGTTACTCTCATTTCCGTGAAAACTCATTTCAAATATATTTGTCCTCTCCTCTCTCTTTCTCCTCTTGGACCCTCACTAGCTACTTTCCTTGGAACCATATTGTTTGGTGTTGAGGCCAAGAAATTACATCAAGCAAGGTAACTAACTAACTAGCAAGCTAGCACCCCTTTAATTATTATGCGGTGATATATCGTTAGATTATTTATAATTGGTCTACGTTAATTTGTAGCGATTTTCTCATTCCTCTTTAAATTCTTCTAGACTTTTAATTAGTCCACTTAAACAAAAAACCTAGAAAGTACTAGAACAGAAGCAGCCCCATTTTTTGTTCCCACAACATGGATATCAACGAAAACCTCACTACTACATTCAGCAATGTTGTTAACAGCACTTGGAATCACGAGAAGATGGGAACAGATGAACATAACATCATACACCATGATCATCACCAAATTCCAAAGGGTGTTGGAATTTGGCCCCACTACAACTACCCTCTTCACAATATTCAACACTCATCCTCATCAAACGTGGCACCCTCTTCGAGTAATTTCCTCACTGATATTCTAGGAGTCCACTTTGAAGAAGAAGAAGAAGAAGAAGAAGAAGAGCTAGGAGCCATGAAGGAAATGATGTACAAAATGGCAGTGATGCAACCGGTGGACATAGACCCTGCAAGCGTGAGAAAACCAAAAAGGAGAAACGTGCTCATAAGCGATGACCCTCAGAGTGTTGCTGCGAGACACAGAAGAGAGAGGATCAGCGAGAAAATTCGCATACTTCAAAGACTGGTCCCTGGTGGAACCAAAATGGACACTGCTTCCATGCTCGATGAAGCCATTCGCTATGTCAAGTTCTTGAAGAGGCAAATCAGGTTTCTTCAATCAACAACACCACCCCCAATTAATTGCAATGTTGGTGCTGCTCCTAATAGTGAATATTATTGGCCTTTTGCACCAAATATGTTGCACAGTTCCACCACCACCTCCATTGACATGCCAGTTATTGGAATGGAATTCAACACCAGAAGCCATGGTCATGGCGGTGATGACTCTTCGATCTACCTTAGACAATCATGAGGTAATTACTAGTTATTAGTGATGATTTAGTGGCCAAGTCTTTTTATTAGGATCGGTATGTGCGCGCATAATAATATTTATGTATGTGATGATTATTATTAATGTAACAAAAAATGGAAAAGGATTGAAGTGTAAGAGGTTGGTGTAATATATATATATATATATATATATATATATATATATATATATATATATATATATATATTATATTCAGGAAGGGTTGTGTGTGAAACGTAAGTAATTCATTTCGTGATGAACGCACTATTAAAAAAAAAATACCTACTTTGAGTCTAACTAATGAGACTAAGTGTACTTTGAGGTATATATTAAGGTATTCTCTCACAAAAAATGACAACTATGCAGCACGTTTTGAGATTTTTCCGCATTTCGTGTTTGTTTATCTATCATTTTTATTTGTGAAATTTTTAAAAATATTTTATCTATAATTTTAAAAATGATCGTAGCTGACTTATTAATTTGTATTCATGCAGCATATATATCGTGAGGTTGTTAGGATATTGTTGACTAAAGTGTCTGTGGAATAATCATAACGGTTGGGTTGGATTACGTAGATATCCTTATTTAAAAGTATAAAGAATGGAAGAATATTAATATATGTGCAGTTTGGGAGTTGGCAGGAAAGTTTGTTTGGTCGACTCTCTTCTCTTCAGTGAATAATTTAAACTGTGACGTGAGAAGCTATTGAATAATGGCACCATCGATCTATGCTCATAAATCCTGCTTCTCCTTTCTCTCTTTCTCCGGATCTCTTATCTTATACGACACGTCACACACAGAGTTGATATTAGTTCTCACCATTTACAGGGTTGGTCATGATTAAGAATTTGTTTAGTCGTAGGAACGAAGAAATAAAAGAGACATAGAGAGGAGGGGGTAGAAACTAAAGGAGATAGAAAGTGAAGTAGTGTGTTTGGCAGAAAATTAATTAAAGAAGATAGGAGTGAGAGAAATTAATTAAAAGAGAGAAGATGTAAACGGGGGTAAATTAATTTGATGATGGCTGGCCGCGCGTGCCTCCGTGGTTTAAAGTAGAGATGCCATAATATTTTTTATTAGTTTTTCATTTTTTTTTTATTTCTCTTAAACTGGACACTTACATTTTCACTTTAGTTTTTCACTTTTTTTTCATTCATTTTATTTATTTTTCTTTATTTTTGTCTATCTTATTTTTCATTTTAAAAAAAAAAATACTAAAAACACATTCTCTAACAACTCTTTCAACCCACTCACCCACTTACGTTTTCACTTTACTTTTTACTTGTTTTTGTTCATTCATTCTATCTATTCTTTTCTTTCTATAAACATATTTTTTTTTATAGATTTGATCATTTGTACTGATTATGAAATTAATCATCAATTTGAGACTTAATCACACTTTAAAGCTCTCCACTTATGATTTCACTTTATTTTTTACTTGTTTTCATTCATTCTATTTTTCTTCTCTCTATTTTTGTCCATCTTATTTTTAATCTATTCTTTTTTTTCCCACTAAACATATGTTTGTTTAACCACCATAATTAAGACATTCAACTCTGGATCCCTAAGATATTTCCACAAATTTCGATCATTTGAGTTGATTATGAGACTAATATTCGATATGAACTTAGTCATACTTTAAAGCTCCTCTACTTATGTTCACTTTATTTTTACTTGTTTTCATTCATTCTATTTTCTTTTCTTTATTTTTGTCCATCTTATTTTTAATCTATTCTCTTTTTTTCCTACTAAACATACTTTTTTTAATTACCCTTAATTAGGGCCTTTAGCTCTCTAGTAAAATCCCAAGGTATTCCCACAAATTTTGATCATTTGAGCTAACTTAGTCACATTTAAACATAATTTTTTTAAGGTGTGTGATAATTTTAATATTAAAAAATAATTAATAGATAACCTTAAAAATATGTATGTGTAGGATAGATCAACTTATTCTAAGAGTAATTATTTTAGACATACTTTTCATTCTTATTATTCATTTTCTTGGAATCTAATTAGTAACTTATCTTAACAAAGAGTTACTCCTCATCTTTATCATTTAATTTACAATCATTATATCTCAATAAAATAAATGGTAATGAAAAAAGACCAATTATGAAAGAATTACCCTTGGAGTAAGTGAACCCACTTCATATAAATTTGATTAAAAAGTCTTTTTTATTTCATAATATTTAAAAATCATGAATAAAATTAATTAAATATTAAACTAGATTTATAAAATTTTATACTTTTTAATAAAATTTTAGTTAATTATGAAAATTTTATTCATGTATATTGCTAATACTTTTCATAAAATAATTAACATAATGGGAATGAGTTTTAATAATTTTATCGAGTCTCATGAGAGAAAGCCATGACGGGTTAAAGAAAAAATTCAGGCCCCATATATTAGACAAAATGAACTTAATGCTGAATCGATCCTCTTTGTAAGTACCCCTTAAGCTTGTAATCCCTTTTTTAAAACTTGTTTTGATTTATAAAAAAAAAATAAAAATTGCTGATGACCGATCCCATGTATATTATTCTACGGTTACAATTGCAAATGCTTCGCCAATATGATGTTTATAATAAGATATATTATTTACCTCAAGGAAAAGAGCCCTAGAAATAACTGTTCCGCTCGTGGAAATAAGACTCCACCCATTGTTGTTGTTTCCAAAGCACAAGGTTTTTATTCAATGCTTATAAATTGTTCTAAAGTAAGGTGCGGAGAAAAAGTGTAAAAAAATTCATTTTCTATCCAGAACATACCCCTGCTCTAGGCACTCTGTGTAAGGGACATGGCTATTTTCACTATAGAAGGTTTAGTTTTATGCTTCTGTGTTCACCATTTTATTTTCTGTATACAGACATGCGATGATATAAGCTACAATCCAATTAATAGATGAATTGAAAATCTTGCCAGGCATTTAACATATGCTAGTCTAGCGTCCGAGCTCTTAAGCAAATCCATGTGTGTCTAAGTCGGCTTAGTGATGAAGTAGCTAGATACACAAGGATTTAAATTTTTATTGTTGTCATTTAAAAAAAAAGTATTTTGTAGTATCTAACCAATATTAGTACGACTTGCAGTTAGTGATCTGGGAAATGTGAAGGGACATCAAATTAATTTCATACTCAATGCTAAATATAAATTAATTATCAATTGAGGGATCAACTCAATAGTTGAGATAAATTAACACTTAGTGTAGCAAGGGAAATAACGCAATAATTGTAGAGAATATGTCTAATATTTTGAAGTATAGGAAAGAATAATTTAGTTTATCTTTTAAGAATTCATTATTTGTTTTAAATTTTTAGAATATTATGTAGATTTAAAAATATTATAAATTTGTTTAGAATATTTTAAATTTTGTTTCTTTTATTAAGATTAGGATATTAAATCTATAATTATCAAGCGAGAAATCACCTACTTGATCAGAGTGGAAGTCCCACTCGAAAAAAGGATGGATTTGTAAGTTTCACAAAAACATTTAATAAAGATGAATTTGTAAGTTTCACTAAAACTTGTAATGAAAAAAGATTTGTAAGTTTCACAATTTTTTTTCATGAAGATGAATTTGTAAGTTCCACGAAAATGTACATGGAGCTTCTCTAGACGTACAACATATCTAATTCCTTTTACAAATATATATCTACAAAACAAACAAATAAAAAAAAATCCCATATTGTCGGTTCATTTTGAAAAGAGCTGAGCTGTAAATATTATTGCAAAGAAACCTGAAAATCAATTTGAAATTCAAGTTGCAACTGTAACATAAATTATGGGATGCTCTGCTTGCCAAAGGAGGCGAAGCTGAGCTATAACTTCCAGCAGTTTACGTAAAATACAAACCAAAAGCCATCAAAGTCACATAGAGTGAATCATATATATATATATGTGTGTGTACACAATTGTCCCTTTATATATATTGAAAGTTTGTAGTGAAACCTGTATATATGTGATCTGATCTTCATCCAGAACTACAAACCTTGTCTGTATAAGAACATGTTTTAGTTTTATCTATTAAGTCTAAATAGACAGGAAGAATAATACTAATGGTAATACTTATGTCTTCAAATTATAGCTTAATTAGCAATTAAAATAATAGTAAGCCCAGTGTAATTGCTTTCGGTCTGATATTGATCTTGAAAAATCCACATGTCGAATACATGCAATGCATTTAGTTGCCTGTTTTTTTATCTCTAAACTGTATGACGTTCATTCATTTCATTATACTGAATCACATAACCAGACAAAGACAATAGTTTGAGTCATTTACGCATTTACAATATGCTTCTATTAATCAGTACATAAATACAAAAGTGGCTGTTACGGGTCATCAGGTACTTCTTTTTTGTTGATTGAGGTGCATGTGCTTTCTCTCTTTCTAATTAGTGTGCATAAGTTTTCCTCAAAATCAAAAGACTTAATTTAACTTTTACTATTCATTTTTCACTTTTTTTTTTTATAAATCTTGTCATTAAATCATGAAATTTAAATATTATACTATCAAATTTGTTTAAAATTTTGCATATTTTACTACTCAACTTTTTTCCTTCACATTTTAGCCCTATATTATAATTAGGCATTTTTGTTTTGAAAATTGGGTGGAGAATAGTGCCAAATTTAAAAGTTTTGTGACAAATATGCAAACAAAAATTGGGTGAAAAAATACGTGAAATCTCAAAAGTTGGGTAACGAAATGGAGAAATTTTATAGTTTATTATTAGTGACAAAACTTGTGAAAAAGTAAAAAATGAGTGACAAAAATTGCAATTAAGCTAAAACAAAAATACAGTGTGCATATGTATGTAGAAACTCTTGCATAAAAAAATATATGTAGAAACTCAATAAGGATTAGTTAATTATGGTATTATTGAATTATGACTTCTTTTTTTAAAAATAACGATAACGAAGATCGAACTTTAAGTTCTAGTGCATACTATTCAAACTCCCAATACTGAATCGACTCTAGTGAAATAGTGAATTATGACTAAAAACGAATTTAATTACAATGTATTGAGTTTAAATTTTAGATTTACTATTCTAGAAATAACTTCAGCTACCCATTATCATTTTAAGGCAATTCATAATTCAAAACAATTCAAAACAAAAATACGTGTCCATGCATTTTTATTGTGTATTATGAATCATACAAAATAGAAATATGCTTCCATTTTTGTATTAATTCACAATACAAAAAGAAAATATATCTCTGTTTTTTATTGTTTATGCTTTCAAGTGAAAATATGTTTCTATTTTGTGTTGAGTTCATATATATACCCCTCAAATACATGGAAATATATTTTCGTTTTATACTGTAAATTAATTCAAAATGGAAATGTATTTCCATCATGGTATTTTCATGAAGAAAAAGTACGACAGTAATAGGATGTGAACTTAGCAAACAGGGATTGGAACTAACCAAACCAAAGGCTAGGTCAGACTAGGGAGATTTGGACCGGCCCAAAATGACTAGAAAATATTAAATAAATGTGCTTAGATGACCACCTAACATTTAAAGATCCTATTGTGACGGTAGGAGTGCATGTAGCCTTTTTTATTTTATAGTTGATGGTATAACTTACAGTGTTGATTTTCATAAATAAATAAAAAACTTAAAATGTTTTTTTTAATATCTAAATTTTCACACGATATTTTTCTCTAGTTTTCTTCTTCTCATTGTCACATCTCTCGTATTTCAACTTTTTTTCTTCTTGTTTCCTATTTCTTGTAAGGTATACACTATACATCCCCTACCCCGTTAAGAGTATAAAAATAAATCATCTTTGTAAATACAACTTTTTAAATCAATAAGATAGTAGTAGTATATAAGAAGGTATACAAAATAAATCAATTTTAACATATATAATATTATTAGTAAATTTGCCTTCCAAAAAAAATATTAGTAAAATTTCTTATAAAAGAAAATGGTTATAATTCACTTCCAAAAAATTGAAAATGGAGACCACTAAAGTCATGATCAACAAGTGGTTTTACTTGTGAATTGAAAAAAAAAATGGCGTTGAGAAAAGTTTACGCCCTTAAATGAGTTTATTTAAATCAACTCAAAACCTAGGATTTAAAGTGGCTCCCCAATAATAAGAGTCTAAAACTTAAAAAATAAAATGAAAAAAGGGGAGGGACTGAGCTTTCTCTCATCCTTCAATCCATCTTTATTAAGTATTTAAAAGTTAATATATTTTTTTAATGAGTAATTTAAAACAACATGTGAGTTTAAACCATCCTAATTTTGAAAAAATATGATGAATTCTTAGAGAGGAAAGACTAAATCGACATATTTTTTTAAAGTTTAAGGAAAAATTTTATCAATATAAAAATATAGAGACCTTGACCATGTTTGACTTAAAATAGAGATTAAAAAAAAAATCCTTGCTTGAATAATATACAAAATGAGATTGTTTACAATGCTTTTATAGAGCTAGCTTGAAGTGGTAACAAAAAATTAACGAACTAACTAACCAATTTCAACTAACTAAATTAAGTACCCCTAACAAATTAAAAAAAATAGTAACCAAACAATCTAATGTAATTTTTTTAAAAAAATCCATCACTAAAATTTAGCAGTATTGAATTAGCAAGGCAAGACTTTTTCTCTAGTTTTACATCAGTAAATTTGATTTGGTTTTGGTTAATATAATTTATTTTCTAGTTTTGTCTTGCTAAAATCTAATATCAATACTTCCCTATTCTCATAACATTATAATGCTTATGTGTCTAATGAAAAGTTACTAGACCATCACCATATGATTCTCAATAATTGGTATTATCACGTCAACATTGATTCTCAAATTTTTAATCTTAAAATAAATATTATTTATGTAAAAATGAATGTTAGGGTTTAAGAATAATTTCATATTTTTGGAGGGACAAAAAAATAAAATATTTTTTAAAACCAAAATTAAAATATGCTACTTTTATGGAGATTATATATGTGTATGCACGTGTGTATTGAACATGATAAAATGATTAACATTAAATTTTAGCTAGCCGATCTGACTATATTCTTATATATGACTGGATAGTTAATATTAACTTCACAGCATACAGAACTATTAAGATTGGCCTAATGGTAATAAGTATGAGTAATATATATAAAAAAATCTTATATATTTTCACTTAGAAGAATATCGAATGATATATAGGTAGTAAAGATTACTAAATAAACTATATGTATATAAAAAATAAAAAATATTTTCTACTTAGATTTACTGTCAACTGTTTATAGTTGTATAACTAATTAATATTTTAATTTGAGACACACATAACCAAACTCCCATATTAATAAATTATATCATGTTAAGATTTTTTCATCGTTTAGGGATATGACTAAAGTATTTTATAAGACTTGAAACGATTTTCTTTCTTTTGAATTAAAATTTGAGATTTATAGTTGAATTAATCCAATATATTTCTAGAATTTAATGGATATATATTATAGTCTAAACGACTTTATATTGTCAATTAATTAAAAACAACTTTGGTATAATTTTTAGGTTGCATGATTATTATTAAAATCAATAAAGTTATTATATATAATTATTTGTAATTAGATGATAATATAAAAAAAATTACATCAATACATATTTTTTTTTAATGCTTCTGACATGGCACTCTCGTATTAAAATTTATTCAATTTTTTATGTTGAGTGATCCACAAACAAACTAATTATACTGAAATATCTTTAAAAAATTAAATTTGGGTTAAATAAGGCACAATCCATTTTTATTACATATTTCAATCAAATTCTCTAAACTTTAGATTCTTCTCAGGAGAATAAGGACCGATCTTCCGCAAACTTCACAGGGATATCTATCGTGATACAGTAACTTGAGACAATCATTAAGCCTTTCCATAATTTCTTTAGTTGACTATGACCTATGCATATAGTTATATCTCAAATAATTCACACACTTTCATTAGTGGGAGATGAATTATTTGCACAATCCTTATCTACCTTTTGGCAGCACTATAAGCTGCTTTAGCCAAATAAGTGGCCAAGCGCTATATAAATCATGCAAATTAACCCGATACCTTAATTATTGTTACTAATTTAGAGAAACCTTAATTGTTTATCTGTTGTATATGAAATTTGGGGCAAGAATTTTTGAAATTTTACCCACATTTGTGAACTTTTATCACTTAAAGTTTGTTGTGTGATTAAGATAGGATATGATAAGATAAAATAAGTATCGTATTATGTTATAATTTGTTGTTTGTTACACCCTATAGTGTTATTATATTGTTAATTATATCAAGTTATCCTATTTTATTAAAAATTTATATAATTTTTTTATAATTTTAAGAAAAATAATCACATAAATAAAATATAATTTAGTTAAAATTATATTTTTTTTATAATTTTTCCTAATTTATAATAATTACAAGTTAATTTTTAGATAATTATATGTAATTTTAATGAAACGTTAATTTTTTTTCATTTGAACAAAATTCATGCTATATTCTATCATTATTTGACGTGTATCAAAACATGGGATAAAATTAAAATTTATCACCATATCCTATCTTATTGTTCTTATCATGCTCTCATATATTATCCTATCCCAAAAATCAAACGAGCCCTTAATTACATAAATAAATTAATATATACATATTTTTACACCTTAGTTAATGAGTTTTTTTTAACGTTCATTTTAGTAATACTTAACCTTATACACAAATGTAAATTAATAACTTCAATAACTCTTAACCATATACATTAATGTCAATTTTAATAGCCTTTTGTCATCGTCATTCTTACAACAAAAACTTACTAAATTATAAACAAGTTAAAAATTAGAGTTTTTTTATGCTAGTTAAAAATTAGAGTTTAACATACAGTGCAATATACATTTTATAATGTTATCTAATTATAAACTATGATATTTTAAAGATAATTATTATAAAAGTTAGAAAAATACACAATAATTTATTATTGAATAATATTGTAAAAGTACATACAATATTTTTAGTTAAAAAGTTATGGTTGTTGAGGCTTCAAGAAGATCAATATTCTAAATATATTTTTTAGTTTTTTTAATTTTTTTAGAGTATAATAATATTTCATCAAGTAGATTTATAGCTTTAATACATAAAAGTATACGATGATTATGTTCGGTAAAATATTTCAGTTAACTTTTAGTTTTTTTTATTAGATGTAAAACTTGTTTGATTATTATGTAAACAAGTTATTTTTAATAATTGCTAGTGTTTTTTTTTAATGTTACTTGAAATAATATTTTTTAAAACGCTAGTTTTTAATTTCTAATTTTTTCATGTTTTCTTCTCTTTTATTCTTAATATATTTATCAATTTTTTTATTACCCTTTTTTATCATTTTATACTTTTCAACTACTTCAATAATTATTTTTAATAAATACTTACAATTTAATAAATTTATTTGTTTACTTTTAGCTACCAGCTTCCGGCATTCACCTATCAACTAAATTTTCAAAGTTATCTTTTCATGTAGTTTTTTCAAACATAACCTAAATGTATCAATTTGTGTAGAAACATTAATCATTTTTTTAAAATCTTAGCACTATTTGCAAAAGGGTTTATATATATATATATATATATATATATATATATATATAT
>CM023944.1:33534909-33826709 GCA_013407115.1 Glycine latifolia | reverse complement strand
GTGTGTGTGTGTGTGTGTGTGTGTGTGTGTGTGTGTGTGTGTGTGTGTGTGTGTGTGTGTGTGTGTGTGTGTGTGTATGTATGTATGTATGTACAATCAACATTGAGATTAAGAAACATGCTGTTGTTTTTCAAATGGAAATTGTGCATACCCTCCTGCTTCGTGACCAAATATCCGTGGAAATAAAGGTGTCTGTCCCTGTAAAATATTCAATTTAACAATTTCAGCATATGTTTTAATTATAGTTTAGAGAAATAGTAATCTTGAGAAATTAGAAGCATTGATTACCTTGGCTTCCCAGAAGTAGACATCAGTGTGGCAGAGTGAGGTGAACAAGATCTTGATACGAACCTCATTTGCCTGTGGTGGAGCTACCTCAACTTCCTCTATCACCAATGGCTTTCCAGCTTCCCATGCCACCGCAGCTGCAAATGCGATAACATTGAGTAAAATGTATGATCAAGATTATAAGTTACATGACTTTTTATAGTGATGGGATAACCCTTTAAGTAACTTCTAATGTGATAGCACTACTATCTTGCTATAAGGGACTAAAGAAGACTATTTAATCTTATATGGTCAACATTAAAAATTACATAAAGATAACATTATGTGAATTATGAAGAAGCAGATAAGACCAACGCATGCAATTGAAGAAAGTTGATATTTGCATGGCACAATAGTAGCAACTAGGCAAGCTTGTAAAGAAAACACAGAGGAAGACTCATAATTCGAAGGAAAAAAAAAAGTGTAAAAGAAAATCAAAACTTAAACTTTCAGCATATTTTGTGATCTGTGTTGTGTTTCCCTGTAGACAAATACCTGCTTAACTTCACTAATGGCAACGGATGAATATGGCCACGTTAAACTAGTATACATGAATCTGGCTTTTCTAACTGTAGAGGATAAAGTGCAGAGGTATAATGATTAATTGAAAATTTGATATTATGTAAAATACATGCACGTAAATAAAAGATTATAAACTAGTTAAAATTTCAATTATTGATTATCTAATTCCAATCAATAATTATAATTCAAGACTTCATCATCTAAAGTACACTCTCCACAAATAACTCATAAAAAGGTATAGGCATGCAACAAGGAAAGGCAATGGATGTGATACCTTGGACCATTTGTGCAGTAAAAAGAAAAAGAGCAACAATAAATAAAATAAAACCGTCGCGACAAGTACAACTGTAGCATAAATAAAATACCTTTACAGCGTATGACCTTTCCAGCAGTGGTTGAAGCCATTTATACTTTGCTTTTAAACTCCTTGATTGACTTTTTGATTCGTAATCACTCACAAATACACAAGTACTTTTCTCTTTTTGCTGTGCCGAAATGGGTTGGTTTCTGTGGAATATATATAGTGCATAAATGAAGAAGAATTTTCTTGTCATATCCAAGGTTTAAAATTATGGAACTTGTACGAGTAGCAAAAACCATGGAATCCACTGGTTTTGGTTCCCTTGACTAACAACACAAGCTTACAAGCTGCGGCGCCTTTGGTCTTTCTAATTCCTAGTGTCTGGTTTCTGGTGGTTGAACTTTATATATATGACATGTTACGTTACATTTATAATAATAAACCAAATTGCAGATAGCGTACATGTTCCAAAATTTCAATTCTACAGGCCTCATTTTGATTGAAATTGAACATGTCAACCAGGTTGTCATGGGGCCTAACAGAATAACATAACATAACATTAGATGCAACTTGTAAGGCCTAATGTTGTTACTTATAAGTCATAGTTGACTTTTAGTATGAAAAAGATAGAAAACCAAAAAAACTACACATGAAATGGTGATAGAAAATAATGACAAGATGACAATTTCGCACTTTTGGGACCATGCATGGTACGTCAGTTAAAAAAAATTCCACTAATTTCAGCACTTCTCAGGAGACAATGTCAGAAAAGAAGTGCGTGAACAGCTCATAGATGTAATTGTGTGATTGTAATTAAGTTCAATAATTATTTATATGCTAAATCATCGCTGACATTAGCAACCAGCTACTTTACATTAAGTTCAATATTTTTACCAAGTGGAAGGACTTCTAGTTCACAGTGTTGATTTAAATTTGAAGTTGTTTTATAATTTTATAACTTTTTTAATTTTAAAATATCTTTAACTAGCATTTTTTTAATATTAGTACAAGAAAAAGAAAAGTTAAAGTTAAAAACTGCCAAAACTAACTTTTTAAAAGTTTTCTTTTTTTAATTTGCTTTATTTTTTTAAAAGTTCATTTTCTTAAAATTCGATTTGACACAAAAAATTTCTTTTAAGAAGAAAAGTGCGAAATTAACAGGATGAAACATTAAAAAGTAACACTTAAAAATGGTTCAGAGATATATATCACGATATAAACATCCTTTTTAAACCAATTAACACATTGACAGGCAGCTCTACGTCTTGTAAATGTGTCATTAACTAATTATGAAATTGATTTTTAACCACTTGTAAGTTGTAATACTTAATCAGTTGCTGATGCAATAGCTGATTAAAAACAAAATAATTAAAATGAATTTATAGTATAAAGGTATTTTACACAATCATAAATCTATTTACTATATATTATATAAAAAAGGTTTTATCACGAGACAAATATCATCATATTCATTCTCATTAAATTATATTTATATAATCATTAATTACTAAAAGATTTTAATTAGTAATATAATTATATATTATAATTTAATTAATAATACTAATATATAATTTTATTCTAATTATAGTAACCAATGATTATAATATTCTAACTAAAATAATTTTATTTTCTATTCAAATTAATAACACATTTTGATTTTAATTTAAATTTAATTAACATTAATACATTGTTTTATAATTATAGCAACTTTTTTATTACCGTGATTTTATTAAATTATCGTAAATTGTTATAATGATAATAATAAAAATAAACTAAATGTTATCAATAATAACAATAATAATAACAATAATAATAATAATAATAATCTATAACTATTGTAAAAGAAATTATCTCATTTGGTGTCATTTTTCTTCTTTATATTTTTACTCTTAACTATTATAAACCACAACAACATTTTATTTTAACTTCTTACAATAATTACATCTTTTAAAATAAGTTACATTCAATTAAATATATAGGTAACTTTCAAATATAAGTACGAATAATAGTTATAGTTATTAATAATAATAGTAGTAATATTTATTATTATTAGTCTAGACTACAAACAGTGAGTACATCTAGGATTCAGAAGCAAGGCACTAACTCGCCTGTATGGAGTAAAAACAATGCTATAGAGGAGCGGGTGCAATAGTTTCAGTGAAACACTGGCTTCAACTCAGTGCAGGGCTGCAGTGGCCAAAGACCCTTGCAGACAATTACACAAGGCACAGAAACGAATCAAGCATGTAGACAAGACAATTCTAACAATCCTCAACTCAACATTCAACAAAGTAAGATGTATCACTCAATCAATAAAAGAGTAATAATTTAGGCACATCACTTTTGGTGTACATCACTATCTTTTACATCATCAGATATAATATGAGGGGTCTACAAGGGGCTAACCGCTGTCTGCTGTGCAGGGTTGGTGATGAAAAAAGCAGGAAAGGACAGGTGGTGCAACCATTTTCACCCTTTAATTTATCATTAACTACGATCACAAAGTAACAACTAAATAGGAACATTGGATATAATTGATACATTTACAATTGTCTCAATAAAGTATCCCTGTGATAAATTACAATGCAGGTAGTAATGAATTTCACTTAACAGCTCAGACTAAAACCCTCGGTGCTTCATCTGTGGGAAAAAAATGTCTCATTCACAAAATTGAATGATTTGAATGAGTTTTGTAAGTATCCTTCAGCTTGTTCGAGAATGTATCAATCTTCATTTTGATAATATGCATTCCAAGTTGATATCCATGCTGAAAAAGAGCTGTGGGAAAAGGAAAGGATAGCATCCTGATGGTGCAGCTTCTCAAATAGAAGGGCAGCATGAAATTTTACAGTGAAATTAGATCAGAGGAGTGAAAACAAGTGTGTAATTAGTTTGACCCATTGTTGCTATTTCTGCGACATAATTTATGTTTGTATTTTTTTCCCAATAGATGCATCTGTCAATGGCAATTAAAGTTAAATAAAGCATGCTCAATCGTCACCTTATTCCATTACTCCATACAACCAAAACAAAAATTATGAACATTATAGATAATTGAAGTTGGAATATTATAAAATGCCAACAAACCTGTATGTAGGTTATATTTAAGTTCCTCAAAGAAAATGGCCTGCCATCAAAAGTTGTGGCTTTTCCTTCTCTTCTTCAATCACCTTTGAAGATTCATCTTTAATGTTTTGAACCTTTTTATCCCAGATATCATCTACTAATTTCCAAGTTTCATCACTAACAATTTGTGTCTGCAGTAAAACAAGGAAAAATGAAAGAGCACAAATCAGTTGTATGACAAATTATAGCAACCTATATAAAACAAGGTTTTGACATATACCTCTGTAGGACGAGGTGCACCAAAGGTCGCAAATCCAACATTGCCTGGTGCAAATGTGACCCTTCCGGGAAGACTGATCCCATGGATTCCCCATCGTCCAGCATAAATCAGTGCTCCAAATTCATCAACTGGACTGACAGGAGGCTAAACAAGACCCAAGAAAAAAATAGAATCTCAAAAGATTATCATTTATTCAAACAAGAAGTATGATATTAGAAAAAGAAAGAATAAAAATTTATGTAGAGCCTGCCATACAAAAACATTTTAAGTTTGGAATGCTTAAAAAATCCAACATATGACTGACTTACAAGTTACAAGTAATAAACATCTGCCAAATCACTATCTTGAAATGTGAGAATACTTTCAAAACATGCATTAAATACCAAAAATGTGTCATTAGAAAAAACATCAAAGTTCCACACAAAAGCACACATAAGAATGTTAATGGCAGGCTACTGATAAAATAGGAATAACATGCTTCACTTTAGTTTAAGATCTAACCTGAGCTACACGAGGAGCACTCTCATAAATATCCCAAATCTCCTCAGCTTTGATTTGCCCCTTTTCAAGCAAAATATCTGCAAAACAAGTAAAACTTAAATCCTAAATGCAGGTCTTAATTATCATGAACTAATCTAAATAACTCCCAGAAGGGATAGTTCATTTGTTAAAAAAAATTCACAAGAGAACCAGACCTGTGATTGTCTCAACAGCCAAATGGTACTCTTTTAGCACAGATGAGCACTTCTCTGTAGCATAACGCATATACTCATCTCGAAGTGCTTCAAGCTTCATTGCAAGCTGTACAAAACTCTTAAACATAAGTTGTGATACAACTATACTCAAAAAACTTTTGTTAAGGGAAAGAATGTGTATTGAAGCACAAGCTGTAAGATCCCACAAACATACATTGGGCACAAGGTCACTATAGTTTTTGTAATATGCTTTCCCAAAAGCAGTCATGCCTGTCTGCAGAATTAAAAACTCTGCATGCTTTGAAGCTTCTAATGTTGCCTTTGCAGATATCCAACACAAGTTGTCAATCCCAAACATCTCCTCCTCAATTACTCTTGCTACAAACAAATTTCAATAAGCAAAAAAGTTCAATAACCAAAAGTACCAATCTTAGATAATCATCCCTGTGGCTAGCTACAGAAAGTTCTTTGTATTCTTCTGTTAAAGAGTAGACCAAATACAAATTTAAGTTTACATTAAAGAACCTTGCCTCTGTTGGTTTTCATGAACAAAATAATTTATTTTACATTGGATGCTCTCATGTTGTACCCCCTGCTAGGATCCTTAACAAAAGTCATCAAAACCAATCATTTATGCAGAGGATTAAAATTATAATATAAATTTGGCTTTTTTTCACCCCTCTTTTATTTTAGCTTTTTTTCCTCTCTTTTGTCTTATTTCCACTTTTTTCTTCCCCTCTCCCTTTCTCTTTCTTTGTCTTATCTTCGATCTATCATTGAGTTCATCTACCACCGACCCCAATTAACTTGGGTTAAAAGTGTTGTTGATGTTGATGTTGATGTATAACAATGACATGATATTAAACCGCAGTCCTCATACTACTGATTTGTCATTTAATCTAAGATTATTATTATTCAAGAAACGGAACATGAAATGTTTTAAAGAACAATATCTGAATGATGAAAATCTCATAAATCAAATTACTAATGATTTTGAATAAGACTTTCCAAAATGACCTGAAACTCAACAACTTACGAGCACAAGCACGCACTATAGAGTTTATGTAATCTGATTTCCTTGCAAAAACCTGGCCAGAAATTTCAGCATAATGCATATTTGGCTGGCTGCGGATAGAATTTATATCAGTCTGCAAAAGATAAACACACAGTGATACAGTTGAAATAATCATGTATCCACACACATGAAACTTGCTAAACAACATAGAAATAGTGACCTCAACAAAAGGACGGTGGGGCTCGGGAAAATAACATGCAAGAACAGCAACAGCTGCTTCTCTGTATGCCAATCTCAATTTTAATTCTTCAGGAATTTCAGTACTATCCTCTTGCCCTGTTTCAAATGTTCCCTTTTGCTGCAAATCCATATGATTTATCAGACAGTATAGAATTGCACCAAAGAAGAATGAAAAATGAAAATGTCATAAGAAAGAATATTATTGCCCAGCCACAAAGAAGCTAAGAAACCACCAACCCTCTTCAATGCCTCAAGCAGCTCATCTCGCCCAATGTAGTCCAAATCCTTCCTGGCTGTCAAAATTCCAGCTTCATTCCTGTCATTTAATTCATGATAATATCAGCCTATATTCTCAAAACAGATTGGTAAAGCAATATCCCACAAAGATTATTTACAGTATATTCTGTAGCTCTGCCCCAGTAAAATCTTCTGTCAGTTCAGCAATTTCCTTAAGTAGAGTTTCCTTTTCCTCCTCAGAGCGAAAAAATTTATTCCTAGCATGCACCTAGTGTGCATCATAAGGAAATGAGAAAAAGGAAATTAAAGATGATGAAAATACTGGAGGTAAACAGGATCTCAGCAAACAACAGTTGTAGGGGTAAAATACCTTCAAAATGGCAAATCTTCCATCCTCCGATGGCAAACCAACTCTAATGATCTTGTCAAAACGACCTTTCCTTAATAGAGCAGGATCAAGGATATCCAATCTATTTGTGGCACCTATCACAAGAACCTGAAATTCAAGTTCAGCATATCAAATAACATCTTTATGATCCCAGCAACCAATTAACAACTTACCTGTGCTGTGGAAACTTTGAATCCATCCATCTCAGTCAGTATCTGAAGTAAACCTTGTTCCCTTTCAGCACCTCCCTATATAACGTAATTCCAGAAGTTTCATTAGAAAGGACACTGGGAAGCGAGAAAATAAATAAGATATGCCCTAACCTAGAAAAAATGATTCACAGGTTCTGGATGGAACGTTTATCAACAATCATGCATGACATAATATCATCAGGATAGCCCCAAAAAGACCAAGGTCTTTAAATTACATTGGATGAAATTCCAATATCACTGTACTTCATAAAATTTCTAGCTAATCAAAACTTTTCAGTACCTTGTAAAACATGTCTATATTCAAAATCAATTGCACTACAGCCAATAAATATGTCACAAATCAGAACACATGAAAATATGTAGTTTTCTTTTCTTTGTTACTTATCATGCTGATGATCCCAAGAAGTTGTGATTCTTTGTACTGCAAGAATAAATTGTTAAAATTAAGCACATTTTTAACTGAGTAGTGTTACTGTATTAATTGTAACTGACTCAGGTGAATAGTACTTAATACTTATTAGATATAACTTAGGAGATGGTTTCTCTTGTATTTAATAATTAATATTGTATATAGTATAATATTGTAAAAGGATTACAAAAACCAATGTAAAAGTAGTTCATATCATACTCCACCAATATCAGGTCCTCCACGCTTGCTACCAATAGCATCTATCTCATCAATAAAGATTATAGAAGGTGAAAATGATCTTGCATTCGCAAAAAGGTCTTTAACACGGGATGCAGCAACCCCTACAAACATCTGGGGAGAAAGGACAGATTAAATGAGCCAATTTCATTTAATTTTGAAGTTCCAAATTAATAAAGTAAAAACAAAATTAGGACAAGCCTTATAAATGCAACATTTCACATTTCATGGGTACAAGCCATGATACATTCCACTCATTTAGACAAAAAGAATATTGTGAAGCACATGGTGTAGATATAAATAGTTAGCACTTAGTGTTGGTACCGAGCAATCACACAACAATCGAGAAAAACAGAAAGAGAGAAAGGGAAGAAAAAGTAACACATAGTATTTACCCTGGTTCACCAATTGTGGACTATGTCCATCTTTTCTCTATATTCTCCTCACACACTCGTTACAATACACTCAGATTACAAGGAAATATATAGGCTTAGAAACCCTAAGCATCATAGTTATTCATGGACCCAAGCCCAAACTACAAATAATAAACCCCAGGTCCACAACAGTATCAGGCCTCAAGCGGGACCCTGTCTGCGAGCGGCTTATCTTCTGAAGGCAAAGTATGAGTCATACCCAACACTTAGCACACTCTAATTAGTGTTATATTTATCTCATTATCTCTGTGTAACATTGATTGAAAGAGGAATAATAAATCCCATATCATTGACTATTGATTAATAAGTTAAGGTACCCAGTTAACCTTGTTAATTTTTAGAATAAACACATTTTGGTCATCTAAAGATACAAGTGTCATCAATTTGGTCCTTTAATAACAAATATATCAAAATGGTCCTTTAATGTCAATTTGAAGGACCAATATGAAGTAAAAATAGACACTGAATGACCATTTTAAACCTATTATTAAAAAACTAAAATGATGATATTGGTAGTTTTGTAGGATCAAAATTATTGTTTCTCTAAATTTTATCTAAAATCCCATTCTTCAAAAAATATAATGACTTTTGATTTAGATATTGAACAAAAACTTTTCCAAAGTTCTAGTTGCAAATTTCTATTCAATGAATATGAACATCTAGAAACGAGGTGACACCTCTACAAAATCCGTGCCATTAGCTGCAAAAAAAGGCAACCCTGCTTCACCTGCAATGGCTTTAGCCAGTAGAGTTTTACCAGTTCCAGGAGGCCCATGAAGAAGTACACCTTTTGGACAATAAATTCCTTTGTCTTGAAACTCCTCATCATTCTTTAAAATTCGGACAATCTCTTGTAGTTCATTCTTTATATATTCCTGGCCAGCAAAATCATCAAATGTAACACCAGTTCTTTCTTCTGCAGATATAAATTTAGCCCTGAGGGAAAAGCATAATAATTAGATTCAGGGTGTAAAGAAATTGGTTGTCAAAATCTTATTGTTTTCTTTTTATTTGAAGAAGTTGCAAACTAAAACTTTTCAACAATATTCAATGCTTAACCCATTGTCATGGACCAGTCACACAAAAACCACATTTTTTATAATGTATAAGGTTTGCAATACTGTATATATAACACTCAACTCAACATGCCCTAAATATCATAAAGATAAAGCAAAGACCCAAGACACAACTATATCTATCAGCAACAGCAACTTTCCATATATCTAGTGAAAAAGTAATAGACAAAAATGGTTTGGCAAATCCAAGCTGGGGAGGCAATGTTTTTGCCTTATGTTTCCCCATACAAATATCTAAAAGAAAATTTGACAAGGACAAATTAAACCCTCAAAAGTTTAATTGAAAAGTAAATCTCTTATAAGTTCTAAATAGTTTACGCAATAAGTAAAGTTAATGCAAACCCACATGTTTACAGTGAAGCAGTTGCAAAGTGTTTAGGATTTATACAGCAAGCAGTTGTATTCTGCTGACTAATTCAAACTTGGACATAATTTATGAAACAAAAAAAAAAATTGTAGATAATTTTCTGACAGCAGTAGTAAGTAGCCTAGCCCCACTTAAGCTACGAAATTTTAAAAGGCAAAGGGCATTGCTGATAGATTCTACTAGAATTTCAATTTATTTAAATAAAAAGAAGAAGGAAAAGGTAGGAAAATCATATTTCCCTTCCCCACAAATTGATTCTAAATCTCTAATAACAAACCTCCTAACCCAAAAGCATTAGCTGGTTGAGTAAGGTCAAAGAGGAGAAATCTTCTCTTGCAAATCCTAATTATTAGTTGAATTACAACGAAGAATTAGGAATCGGAAAGAAAATAAAGATTTATTGAATAGAATGAAAAGAACAAGGAATAGGAGATCAATCTCTCCTCCAAAGGTTTCCCCTCACAAAGAGGTCATGCACAATTTACAAATGATACCCCATAGAATGAAATCCTTTCCCCTTACATCGTTCTATTTAATTTAACTAGTTAGCCCCCTAACTAATAAATAGGCTAACTGTCTTAAGTAACTAACTCCCCCTTTACCATAGTCCTAACAATCAACCAGCTAAAAACTTTTAATAAATGATACAAGTGAAATTCCTAACAACCAACAGGAAATAGAACAGGAAACATACAGAAAATTTCTCCACTTACCGACTCTGGCCTAGAGATCCAAGTGCACGACTTCTTAGTGGCTGCATAGTTTTTTGGCTAGGAGTTCCCAAATCACAAGGTATCAACTTCGCATATATTGGTCTCATCAAATTATCAATCCACACATAAAATCCAACAGCCAGAGCAAGACGCATAGACCATATGACTGCAACTGCAATAGTTGAGTATATTTCAGCAGGCACGGCATCCACATTAATGACATCAACATTTACAATTTGCTGATGTAGCTTTCTCCAAACATCATTCCAACTATCAATTGGCATTCTATTGACTGGATGACGCCGAAAAATAATACCCTTAGTATTCCCTTCAGTTCCCGTTGGTTTTCCATTTTTGTAATATGGTAGAATAACTGCATAAACACAGAAACAAATATTGGGCAAAACAACATTCCAACCAGACTGAACACTTTATGTAGCTGAGCTGAAAGAAAAAGCATGGACCACGGTGTGCGCAACACAGCAATACAATAATTTTCTGAATTACTGTCTAAGGAGAACATACTGTAAAATGACTAAAATACCAAATAGCACATGTTTTCAGTTTACATTGCCCACTATGAAATTTATGTAACCTTCAAACCCCAACAAAACAGAATTTTAACAAAGTCCACCTAAATGAGACAAGCTCTACAACAATGAACAAACTCAATCAGTCAAAATTGTCACTAGAGCCTTACAACAGTCAACAGTCATCAAAGAATTACCTTCTCTATTTCTCCTCCTATTATTGAGTTATTAAAATTTAAAATACCTTGGTTGCATACAGTGAAAACAAATATATTGCCACTAGAGCACTACTTTTACCTAGTTCTTGCCACTGCAAACACCAAAAGAAAAGTGCACATTGAGGAACAATTGATATTATTATGCCATTCCGAGATTTATTCTTCTGACCCCTCTTTTTTCTACATTCTTTTTTTGTTAGGTGTGGAAATGGCAAAATCGTATCTCCCCTTCTTCATTACTAAACTCACCATAAATAAAGCTAGATTCTCCAACAGACAGCAACACATCATGCACAAAAATAGCAATAAACACGAATTAATTTCATCCACTAACTAATATGTGCAACCCAACATTAAGAACTTCACATAACGCAACAAATCAAACTCAAAAGTGACAAGAATGCAAAGATAATATAAACCAGAGCCTTCTCTAATCTCTTTCAGCTAAACTTCAAAACTCAGTACCCTCATAATCTGCGTTAACTATCACAAGATCCTCCTACAACATATTCACATCAGCAAGCCAAGAATCAAATTAACGCCCACTAAACATCTTCCTAACAACTAGCCAACTATTTTCGTGTCAAGCATAAAGAAAAATAAAAAATCAAAATCAAAACCTGATATTGTTTGACCGTAATTAGAGTACTCCTATGAAGCACGGATACGTGCTTAAATTTTTTTTCACCGTATCGGACACGCGTCCGGTACGGATACGTCGCCGACACCTGAAATCGCGTATCGGATTTCAAAGGCTATTTTTTCACCTCAGAACTTCATTTCTCGCTTACCTCCGTCGCCGCTCACCTTAGTTCGCAAGCCTGGGAACACCAATCGCAGTCGTCGTCGCTTCCTGGTCGACAAACAGGCACCAGCTCTCCGCCCCGCTGCGCGCCGTCGCTTCCTGGCCGCACTCGCCCAGTCGCCCGCCCCCCTGCTCGCCGTCGAACACCACTCACCGTCATCGCACACCGAGTGCCGTCACCTTCTCTGCGAACCCGAAACAGCCAAGTTTGAAAGTTTGAAGCTTGCTTTCTTTATTTTTTTCTTCTTCAGGGGAGAGAGACTGGAGAGGTGGGGGTGGGGTGCGCAGTGTGCCACTTTTGTGGTTGTAGTAATGAGTAAAGCACGGAGAAGGAAGCGACAGCTAGCATTTGCTACTAAATGTAAACAGAAGCAGCAGCGAACCCAAGCCTGTCTATTCTTTATTTAATATTTTTATTAATTACAAAGCAAATATTTTTATTAATTACATATGAAATCTATTATTTGTATGGATAATCTATTATTTATGTTTGTGATTTTCTTTTTATTATATTTTATTAATATGAAATACACTCTATAAAAAAAAAATTTAATATTAAGACGTATCGGAAACGTATCGGAATATTAGATTTTTGAAGTAACGTATCGAAGTCACGTATCGAGAACGTATCGAAAACGCCGTATCGGTATCGGTGCTTCATAGGAGTACTCCATAAACTGGACATTATTAGAGTCAAGAAGTCTCAAAAAATCACTGTAGTCTATCCTGTGTGAGTTCTGAGGATCCCACTCCGTTCCCTTCAGTTTTCCGCGCAAAGTCAACAAAGCTCTGCTCCATGAAGAAGCCATCACAAGTTGCCTCTCTAACTGCACATTCGCCTTCTTGTCAAATTCCTCCAACTCATTCATCCGCTTCCTCTCCCCCTCCTTCAGTTTCTGCACACAGTTCACTTCTCTCATCAACTCACAACTTCCAAACCAAACATTCGCACGTGCGTAGAAAACAAACACTGCATATTTGCATTGCACACAAAAAAAAAAACTGTCTACAATATAGATAACGCTGAATTCTCAGTTTCCAGAATTTCGTTAAAAACTGTTCTTTATTATTTTTGTTTTACGAACCTCAAATAGTTGAGCGGATTCGGCGTCTTGCTCTTGGTTGGGAGTGGTTGAGTCTGAAAGAGAATTGGAAGCGGTGATTCTGAGTTTGCATCGATTTGAGAAGTTAAGAGAGGGGAATGTGGTGGTGAGAAAGCGAGGTGAAGAGTGGGGAAATAGGGGGAATGGGGTTTTACGAGGGAAGAAGGGTTTTGGGAATTGGAGCCTGATATCGATGGTGTTTGCAATTTGAGAATTCATGTTTTGACGATGATAAGGAATAGAGAAAGAAAATTCATGTATTGTCGCACTTCTTCACTTCGGTTCACTGAAGAATGTCGCAATAGCAATGTGGTTATCATTATCAGCTTTCTGCATTTTGAAGTTCATGTTGGGGGTTTAGGGAAGAGAGGATTATCGCTTTTTGGTTTTTGTATAAAATAAAAAGGCTGAGAGAAAGAAAAGTAAATAAAAAATTAAAAAAACAGTTAAATTTATAAAGAAAAGTTTCCAACTTTTTCATAAAATTTTATTTTTTAATTTTACTTTAATTTTTTTCTTTACTTTCATTTTTTTAATCGTTCCTTATATAAATAAGTATAAATGACATGATATATTTTTTTTACTATAAAATTATAGTATTTTTAATCATGGATCAAATATTACAAATTGCCTTTCAATTTATTAGATGAGAAATTAATTTCACTCATTACTGTGAACTAACTAAAGTAAATTTAAAATATGAGATAAATATTTTAAATTCCATTATAAATATTAATTTCTTAACGTAATCAAATGAAATGGAAATACAATAAAATAGCGGACTAATAATAGCTAAATAAATGAGACACCCAACTATACATCTATTAATATGTTTTGTTACTTTTGTATATCAAACATACATTGTCTACCAAATGATACACTTCATAAACAATTATCTTATAGCTCAAAGATTTGTTCTGTCTCCTTATCATGTAGCTTAGGGTGTATCAAAGGCACCCTAAAGTATTTATGTATTAGGTTTTGTTGGTGAAAGTGAGGTGAGTTGAAGAATTCCAGTTGTTGTGACACCAATTGCTTACCCTAAAATTAGTGGTTTTTTCTACCCTAGAAAAATGTAAATGGAAAACACACGTAACAAACTTGAATTTTCTTCTATTTTGTCAGTTTATTTATTTATACTTTTATTAATTTAATTTTTAAATAATATATTTATCATTTAACTCCTATTGAATTATGAAAGCATTACATTCTTTCTATAGAATAAATCAATTGTTACGGAATCGTAAAAATCAATTGATTGAACAATATACATAAAATATTATAAAATTCTTGATATTTAAGTTTAATTTCTACAAATAAAAAAATCAATGTTTTATTATATTTAAATTCTTTAAAAAAAAGGCAAAATCTGTTTTTTATTCATTTTGTTTAAGGTGTTTGGGAACAAAATTAAAAAGAAAAAGGAAAAGGATAATATTTTATTTTTAATAAACTATTCTATAATTTGATTTTTTTTAGTCACTAATTTGGTATTGTTTCAAATAAATAAAAAATTACTCTCCCTTTCGCCTTTATCTTCTATCCTTGGGCTTACCTAGATACTAGAGTTCATAATGTAAGCAGAAAAAATAATATATATTCTATCAACGAATTAAAATATAATGTACAAATCATGCACATTCTAACAATAAAGTAATTCGTTTTTTGAGTTCTATGAAGTAAGAAATGCTAAATAAATATTGTTAGCTAAGCAGCCAACATCATGTGTTTGTGATCAAGGGTATAGCTACTGGGCACAGACAAACCAAGTACACCTGAAATGGCCAATTAGTATCAAAACCAAATTTACAGGTTAACCGGTCCTTCAAGAAATTTCTAGATTGGAACTGCAGTTTGGTTTGTCGTCATGTTATAACTAGTTTGCTTTTAGAACCACATATACACTCAGGATATGGATTTTCATAAAAGGGCTCTTCAGTCCTAAATCGTGCTCGGCCTTTAATTCCCGGTAGAGAACCATGCCTTTTCCTTGGAGCTCCTTGCCTATGTATAATCATGAAAAACATGTAAATTCTTGGATTTTGATAACTGGGGAAATAAAGCCAACTATGGCGCAAAGGGAAAGAACAAGTAATTGCATATTAAATGGAAAGAAGAAGAATTACATATTAAAAGGAAAAAGGGAGAGGAATCTAATGAATGGTCTACTTGCATAAACATGAGTTAACGTTATGCAAGAAAGTAACCTGTTCTGGTGCATCCGCTGCACCATATTTGATAGATCCCTTCCTTCTTCTAGCTCTCCAGTTTCCAGCATATCAAAAATTCCAACAAGTCCTTTCCTGAAGATCAAATGAGTAAGAAAATTTAAAATAAAATAAAGAGAGAGATAAAAATGAGGAATCAAAAGCGTAAAAAGGTACGGTATTTTCTCTTGGTCATCCAGTTTGCAAATTATCAGAAATTCAAGTATATCTGTACAGCAGCAAGTGAAATCCAGAATGAGACATTAGATCATTCAAAATTTCATGGCATAACAAACATTCTGCATAAGCATGGTGCACCAGCCTGATACATATGAAAATGACACTGGAAGAAACAGAGAACAATGACCAAGCCTTTTCTCACTAAGTGGGATTAGCTACATTAATCAAATGATACCATAATGTTTCATTGTAAATCATGCCTATAGACATCATTAACATCTAAATCCTTAATGATTTTCCTTATAAATTTTCTGTCCCTCCTTAGCAATAGGGATGCCCTCTATCCGATCTACTGTATTTAGTTGAGCCTCTAGAGTTATTCTTTACAAATGTCCAAAGGAGATTAATATCATTTTTAAACAATAAATACTACCCAACTTTCTCTCCGATGCATTCATTCCTAATCTCATTTTGTCTAGTATGTTCACTCATCCAATGCAATGTTCTCATCTGTACTTCATCTCTACATGAAGAACAAATAATATTTAGATCAAGCATTAAATCAGCATAATTGGAAAGGGAAGGGAACAGGGAACCCCTATCAACTTTTATCACAAAGTAGATAACAAAAACTTGAGAAAAAGCTAAATACAATCCTCGGGCATTCTTTTTTGGGATGAGTGATAAATACAACACATTGAAAGAAAAATTACACATCATTTTATTGAAGAAATAGAAGAAAGAAAAACAAAACTAGATAACTAGAGTTGGTTGAAATGTATCAACAGTCCACAGAAAAAATTATAATTACAATTTATTGAAATCAGTACCTGTCTGGGTTGATTGTTTTGCGGTGACCTAAGAATCTGCGGTGCCCCTCAACTGCTCTTGCCATATTTCCTGAATATGACGGAACAAATACATCACTCTCTACACAGATTATGTAATCAAGTGCAGCAGTTTGGGAGGCATGATTGGCAAAATCTTTCAGCTCTTCAGGAGTTGCAAGGGATTCCTGTTGCCATTTACCAATCAATTAATCATACTGTCATTGCACCTCACTCACAGATTATGTGCTATTGGACTACTTATTGGACAAAGAAAATGATTTACAAACCTTAAAGATTAGATTAGGGAAGCGGGATGAGAGCTCCGAAAGATGAGAATCACCACCATAGATCTCTCCTGCTGCAATGTATATTGGTGTAGATGGGGGATACCCAAGAGCATGAAGAAAAATGCCCACCTCCTTTGGAGTCAGTGGACAAAAACCTCCAATTCTCTGTTCTGTTGAATTTATCTTTTTTACTTTCCAATAATTTGTATTCTCCCTGGAAGAATTGAAACATTTTTTTAAAAGAATATTAGTAGACTGGTTAAGTACTTCTATATATAGATATATCAAACAAATGGTAGCAGACACATAATTAACTATTCTCTCACACCTCAAAATTCTAAGCTCTTCAGATTCTGCATCTGTCAGACCATATGCACAACCAGTAAAAGACAGCATATCTTTCTCATATCTCAGATGGAGAGCAATATATCTTCCTCCGTGTGATCTCAGCCGATCCACCAACCTCTGTTTGGTAACCGTCATGTATGCTCAGAACCTAATTTAACAGGAAGCCCCGTATCTTAAATGCATCAAAAGTGAAAAGGACAGCTCAAACCTGGGATCAATCACTTTCTAGCATGATGTACAAAATATTGGACTTGAAACTCTCAGGGTTTTGAACCTAACAACTCTTCAAGTCTATACTCTATTACTTCTAATACTATATCACTAAAAGTATCTACTGGTGACTGATGAGACAACTATGTGTCAGCCAGCCCCATATACCAAAATTTCCCACAAAATCTTAAACTAACAATATTTAATTTGTCATGCCTCTGTCCTATCAAGCAAATCTACTTAAATCAAAACTTTCCTATGTGTCACTGTTTGCCACAATTGAAAATAACTTCTTTTTTAAAATATGAAAGCAATAATAGACTGAATTCATCTCTCTTTCACCTTTTAAAGTCCCAACCTTTTGCCTTTAAAGTTCAGTTATTTAGGCACAAATAGAAAGGAAAATTCCCATTTCATTTCAATTTTTATCCTTTCACATACTTTTTTTTCATTCTCTCTAAATTGCTTCATTAAATGAAGAAAAAAAATCACATGGAAATTGAATCAGTTATTGCCTCTTTAATCTCCAGTCCATCATCATTTTACCAGCTACTAAATCGCAATATGATGTACACATAATATTTTTACAAGATATTTAGAACCACAAAAAAGAGCCAAACCTTTCCTAAATTCTCTATAGGAGGAGAAAATCGAAGTGCATGATACATCGCACGGCATCTCAACCTCTGTATGTCCAGAGGAAGATCATTGTTTGCCAGTCGAGAATCTGATTTTGCAACATGTATCACCTGGAAGATCAAATCATTATTTGTTCAATACATTTTGACTATGAAAAATTTTCCAAAGCCAAAAAGTGGATTTTAATGATCATAGAAACACAATGACAAATATTAAAATACTGGCAGAGCATGAACATAAATTAGAATTTAGAGATCCCTTTCACTGAGAAGAGGTATTAAGTTTGTACACACCCTACAAGTAAGCAATCAACAAATTGTCAGCATGTGGTCCTCAATGCCTAAAACAGACATCTTTCAAAAAATAGTGAAGGATGATCATTCTATATCCTTCAAAATTCAAATATGGCTGAATTCCCCCATAAAATATGTAGCGCAGCATTCTCTGACTAATGTTTTTTAATACTAAAATCTCACCAAGATTTTCTACTAACTGCTTGGGTATAAGTATAGCTATTGATTCTTGTAATAACACTGCAAGCATAAAGGTGTCTCAGTGGCAGTGCTCAGTCATACTGCAACTTTCATGAAGTAGTCCAGAACTATTCAGAATCAGATACAAGAAAATGAAAATTGAAGCACTAGCATTATTAAGAAAATTAGTTAGAGGTATTTAGTTGGTCATTATCTTCAAGGCACCAGAATCAGTTATGGATATGGTTTGATACAAATAAGATTGTCTTGATTTTTTATCCTGGTGCTAATCTTTATGATGGTGGTCTATTGTCCATTTATTTAATGTTCTTGTTGAACTATATGGTGGTAATGGATCATTGTTTGGTACAAAGCAAATGCATTTGAAGATAATAGCCGATACAGTGTCATGTTAAATTCTCCAAATGAAACAGTTAACCACAGTAGTTTAAAGTTTGAGCATGTTGGATTTCTGTGCAGCCTAGAATAGTTCTTTATAATATGAACAAAACAGCAGTTCCATCGCAGTTTATCGTAGAGAGATGGACAAAACGTGCCAGGTTCAGAACCGTCAGAGAGATTTAGCAATGTGAAATGCGAGATCTCCTTAAGATGATAGTAGCAAATTGTTACAAAGATTTGGCCCATAAACAGATGAAGTTATTTGCAAAAGCCTTTAAATCTCAGAAGAAATAACAATATTCCCTGAGGCAACTTGATGAAGTGTCAAGAGGGAGAGAAAATCTTGACATTGAAAGTTGGGGAAGTGTTACTTATCACCTCGAGTTGTATTGATGCAGATGCTTCAAAAGTGAGCTAACAAATATCTTTTGGAATGAACATGCCATCAAGGATATGGATGACTGTAACAGAATAAATGGAGAAAAAGATGAAAGCACACAAGCAAGGGACCATCATACACCAGTTAATTGTAATGGAATTAATTCTAGGCTCTAACAAGTCCAAATAAGTGGGTTTGGCAATGGCAATGGAAATTGTCATTGCAGTAGAAGGTGAGGGACAATGTTCTTCGCAGATTCCATCAAACAAATTTTCATTTTCTTTTCATTGTAATTTCAGCTATATCCCTATACAAAAGGGGGATTTATTCACATTATCAAAGCACATAATTCACTCATTTCTCGATAATCATAAACCTGCATCTTGCATGGTGATCATTGGAATTTGGAAGTAACTTCTCCATTTTCTATTTCTCTGGTTAGCAGCATTACAAACTTTCAGATTAACAATCCCTGATGATTATACCTACTACCCATTTTCCTGTTACAACTAATTCTCACAGGTTGCTGATTTGAGATTCAGATTTAAGCAAGTAAAACTATGTTAGCCAATTTGAGAGTTTTACAACAAAGCTTTCTCCAGAAAATGAGAACCATAAGAAGTTGAAGATCATATAGGAAAAGCTTGAGTAACCTGATAGTCACTCCATAATCTTGTCATCTCTTCATAGTAACCGACTCCAGACCAGGAAGTGAAGTGTTTCCTGGCATGGGGGACACCTTCCAAGTTTTTGGGAAGCTCACTAACAATCCTGATATCTCCTTTCAGGGATTCGATGAAATGAAACTCATCAAATACATCTGAAAATACACTGTGCACACACCCAATAAGAAGATAAAGTTGGAAAAAGGATACAATACATATTTAAAAAGAGTATACCCAGTAATACCTAGAGTCTTTCCAGAATGAGCGTTTATCCAATTGAGGTATGACTAAAGTTGCATTCATTATATGTGCCACAGCCACCATGTCTGATATCTATAAGAAAAAAGGAATAATTACTTACAATGCAAATAAATTATGAAAAATTCAAGTAGTACAACAATTGGCTTCACACAAAGTGACTACCAATCTTAAAGAAGGTGCTATCAGAAAAAACAAAACTTGAACAGCATTTCACCATATCCAATGCATCATATGTAACAAATACAATGAACTGATGAAGTATTGCAGGAATGGGGAAAAAAAGTCAAAATCAAAATGTTCACAACTGCCAAAAGGAAAAGAATAATGAAAAAAACATTAAATTCCCTGCCTTTGATGTCAAAAGAAGTAACTCATAAACCTAGACAGATACAAGTAACTCTCATGTACTGAAGTTTGAAACTGTAATTGGATATTAAATATTTGACTATACATGCAGTTACAAGCATAAGAGCCCGGATTTAGCTATTATATAGGAGTTACAAGACAGTGCAAGAGAGGGAGAAGTGACTTACACCAGTGCGCATTTGATTTAGTCCACCATTACTTCTCACAGTTAGATAGCGATCAAATCCTTGGGCAGCTGATGAAGTAAAAGTGTGAAACATGTTTAAAAGAAAGGAAGAGAGACAAAAATGCACAAGACAATGACAACAACACTGCTGTGATTGACGGACAACCAATTATAGAAGTGGCTTAAAAAAAGCTTAAATAAAAGGAGTGGAACCAAGTACAAGAAGAAAACTCTACAAACAGGCTATTACAAGAATAGGTGTAAGCATCTGAAACCTTTATATTTAGTAGTCGGCTTGACACATTGGTGTAAGCCATGATTGAACAGAGTATCCCAAAGTTGCTTATAGTGCACAGGTAACTCTGGCACCTGTAGCAATATGCAACAATATGGAGCAGTTATTGAGTGTGAACAAGGGAGAAAAAAAGAGAAGCAAAGTCTGAACTGACAGAGTGCTAGTTAATATACTAAAAAGTGATACTCATAAATATGTTAGCAAACAACCACTCGGCAGACATTTTCGTAACTGCATGCAATGCTTTTGGAGAGAAAAAAATATTGGAAGCCTTGTATAAAAAAAGGAAATGACTAGCACACATACAGCCTATCAATTATCAAAATTGTTAATTTCCACAACTTCAAAAATTCTCTTCTCTGCACAGAAAAATTCCTGTTTTTTTCCTCATTTCTTGGATGCAGAAATTCGCTACGACAATTTAACAAAGCCAGTTCAATTTACACAAATCAGTATCTGATTTTGGATCTCTAACAGCAAAGTGAATCAGATCCGAAGATCAACAAGGATTCAGGAAACCCACGAATTCCTTTCAGATCCCTAAATCTGATTCAATTTAATTCAATTGAAAATGATGGAAAGAATAAACAAGGGAATAGCAGAGTACCTGGCGAGATTTAGATTGTTGAGAAAGCAGAGGGTGTGGTGGATCTTCATCAACACTGATGTGTCTCACGTAGAACAAGAAGAGGAAGATGGAGAAAGAAAATATGAACATGGTGTAGAAAGTGATAACGCTAGGAGATAGCTTTCTAGCATGAAATCTACCAGTCAAGAGGCTGCTAGAGCTGTACGAGACTCTGCTTACCATCTCTTCCCTCACCTTTATCTTCTTTACCCAAAGTGATAAACCTACATATGTATGAATCAAGTCTGACAGGGTTATTATTGTTCAGGAAAAAAAACAAATAAAAACTATATCATGCTTAAAAGTGTACTAGGATCACTAATCCTCAATGATGAGTTTTCCTAGTAATATGCACGAGTAAATGATTATTTTGCCTCCAATTAATATTGCTAGGTGTACATTATTCTTGAACTTATCAGTGGTCAGTCAATCAGCTACATTGATTCAGCCATTAGCTCATCAATTTAAGTTGGTGATCCAGCCAATATGACATGTTAAACTTTGGTGTGAATGTTTATGGTTGTCATGGAGTTATCTAGGGGTGGGCACAAGGTTAAGGAAAAACATTTTTCCAAACAATTCAAAACACCCCATTCTGTTTGATTTGTTTTAGTTTTGGAAATTTTGCTTGTTCAATATGAAACTAACCAATGGGATCAAAATTAGGTTGATTTGGATTTGTTCTTCTGCTTGCCTTTTCTTTCTTACTTTTTTTCATATTTCATAGAAAAGTAACTTAAAAGGTAATATAGGAAAAATTACAAAAAAAAAATAAATATGAATTGTCTATTAAAACAAGCACTCAAATCTTGAAGGACATTAAACTGAGAAAATTAATCCACCAAAACATCAATATTCAAAAGCTACATGGCACTTGGTTAATTATTAGTAATTATTATTTCCACTATAAAGCCTACAAGTTGAGAACCCAAAAGCAAGAGAAAAAAAGCAAAAGAATCAAGAAGATATTACTTAGAAGCAATTTGATCTTGCGAATACTCATTCAATTACTTGCAATACTCATCAGACATCATATTACAAGGAATAAAGCAACACCTGAATGACATAGGAGTAAAGGTGATTATCGCTTTCCACAACCAAATCAGCAATCATCCTTTCAAAAACACAATCCTAAACTCATTAATCCTCCGTAAGCTAAACCAATAACCGACAAATCACATGTAACAAAGACACTCAAAGCATGCATGGAACTTGCTCTATTGTCCACATCTGAACTCAAACACATTAACAGCATTTGAACATGTCAAGATAAAGAGTGAATTCCAGAGCTCATTTCATAATTTGAATTTTATTTTTTATTATTTAACAAACTCATCCAGTAATAAATCATGAATCAAACAAATCGGGAACACTCAAACCATTAACTTTATAAATGTTGGAGTGCAAATGTGAGGTAAAGTCTCATATTGGATAAAAATAGAAAAGTTGAACGCCATATAAGTAAGGAGAAGACCTAAAAATCTGAGCCTTAAGGTTTTGAGTTAAAGTGTGGTGTCTAGTTCACTTATATGGTTACTCATGACATATTGGTGTAAATCTCTTTGATATTTATCCCCTCGATTTCCCAACAAGTGGGGTTCAACTTTGAATCTTATATTTTTGATAAGGTATTGTCACAATAGAACTTTCACAAAAATGTACAACCATAAGTTATGTTTGCTTTCCTATTATGTTTACTATTATGCTTGCACAATTTTATGCTTATTATTATTATGTTTGTTTTAATTTATACTTGTTTTCATAATTTTTAAGTGTTTATTATATTTTTATGCTTGCAATAATTAAAAAAGTAAAAATATGAAGATTAAATTTTATTTTGTGTAGAAAGCTGACAAATTTGTTTCTGAATATTTAGAGTGCTGACAAATTCGTCCCTAAATATGTCACGTAGACTCTTTCAATTAACGGTTACGAATAGAAGTTAACGGAGTGATAAATTTGTCACATTTTTTTTTACTTTTAAGGATAAAAATTTGAATTTTCATCTTTTGGAGATGAATTTGTCAATATTTTACACATTCAAGGACGAAAATGATTATTTACCCAAAAAATAATAGGTGTTTCAGTGTTTATTCATTGTTACGTTTAATTGGAGATATAAGATTTGTCTTACTTAAGGTAGGTTGGTTCAAATTTTTTGCTAATAACAATTAACATTTGTTGATAAATATAATTATTACGTTTAACTTTAACTAAGCCATTACTCCAACCAACGTGAACTTTGTGTAGGTTCAGACTTGAGAATCTTCACTAGTGTTGGTAATTTTAGCAGCACATAAAAAATATATTTAAAAACTTTTGGTTTTTAAATTAGTTCTTTTAAAAAAAATTATTTGTTGAAGTAATATATTTGGAATTTTTTTAATACAATTTACTTGCGAATTTGAAATACATGTTTTAATATCTATTAAATTTTCTACTAAATAATTTTATTTAATAAATATAATTATATTTTAATTGTATATACATTCATGATCCATATCAATAGTCATATATTTAATAAATATATATTGAAAATATGTTTTATAAAATTTAACTATTATTGAATTAAATATATGTATATATATATAATATTAAATTTTTAATTATTTTTATTTTTTGAAAAATATTTTATAAAACATATTTTAAAATAAAATTTAAATATATTAATAAAATATGTAGAATTCAATAAATATATATAATAATAAGGGACGATAAATATATATGTAATAATTCATATTTTAATTTATAATCTTAAGTATTATTTTAAATAAATTACTCTAAATTATTATAAAATTTACTTTGTATTTAAAAATACTTACTTTCAATTATATTTGTTGATAAAACATAGTTTAAATATTAATATACTTTTAATTTTGTTTATATATTTTTATAAGTTAACAGCTGATTTAATCTAATCATTTTTTACTTATTGTAAATTTTTAGCTTATGCATATAATATAGTAAGTTAAATTTATTTTACTAAAAATAATTAACTGAACAATGTTTTTTGAAGGAATAATTAAATGAACAATTAAAACCATAGATATTATTTAATTCATAAGATATTTTATGTATCTTATAAATTAAGTGACATTATGATACATAAATCTTGACAATAGTGCAATGAAAAAATTTAATTTATAAATTTTGCATATAACATTGAAAAAAAATAACAAGTATATAAATCCAATGCATTCTTAGTGTGAATTTCAATTAAAAAAAATTATTTTAAATTTCTTATAGCAAGACCCAGCTTTTATTTATAGCACATTTGTTTACATATTTAAAGTATATTTTTTTTCATATTCAAATTAATCCGTGCGCTAGGATACATGTATACGAAGTACGAACATTCCATATAGCAGGACTTGCAGTATAAATTATCAATATGACTGAGCATCATTATTTGCTATGGAACTGCACTTCATCTTCAACTATTTTGTGGTATGCAACGGTCAACCATGTTGTCTTTCTATATTTAAGAATTATTCTAATTTTAATTAGCTGTATTTTTATATCTAGTTGTTCATTTTCATTTTTATCCTGAATTAATTTTTCAGACGGAAAGATGATGGATGAACTGATGATGGAATGCAGAGGAGCAACCGGTGCTCTCATAGACATTTGATCATGCTCCCATTCAAAAAGGATTAATTTCCATTTTATTCTTGGTTTTTGGCTATTGATCACATGCAGCCCCTTATGTCGTGTTATATTAGATATTTAAAAAATTTAAGTCTCCCATTAACTGATTTGAACTTTTAAATTAATGTTTGGATACAAGTTTTTAAATTTAAGTTTGGTTTAAACTTAAATTTTATAAATTGAATTTGTAAAAATATCTCAAGTTTTATTTTTTCAAAATTAAGATCGAGGCACAATTTTATGGTCAAACATACTTTTGACAATAATCAAGCATGACCTCAAACAAGTTTTGGCAAGTTATACACTGTTGAAATTTACAAAATTTGCTCATTTTGAAGCCTTTATTGCCCATTATCGTCTCACTGTCAAGTCCTACATGAAACTCTAATGGTTGTGGTAAAAGATTGTGTTTGCATAGGAGTTACATAAAACGTAAGGACGTTTAACTCAAAGCAAGCTTCCCCTTACTAGTTGCTTCTCCATTTCTTCATTGGAAAATGGAAAACTCTCGTTCAACAGGATTTGAATGGTTTTCTAAACACACTAAAAGTTATAAGTTGTGTTTAAATTTGTGTTCACTTCTGTTCAATGACAATATCATGAGAGAGTAAAATTCACGTTGAATAAGTTTTAAAAAAGAAGAACTCTTATAAGAATAAATTGTTTTCTATACGGATTGTTATAAAACAAACACACATAAACTGTTAATTAACCACCTAGTTTGATAAGAATAAATTGCTTTTCTAGCTATGAAGTGAATGGTCTTGAGATCGAGGAATTCAAGGATATTTGGAACTTCAATGGAATCAAGATCTTCTCAGCATCCAAAAACTTATCGTACAAAGAGAGGAAATTAATCACAGTACACTTATTCAACTCCACTCTATGGACTATGGGATATATTTCATGCAGTTGCATTAGTATTTTTTCATATATGTATGTGTGTATATATATATATATATATATTTCTTTTTTTCCAATGAGAATCAGAATATTATCTCGATAATCTATTTAATCTTTAATGTAAATTTTTGCCACTTAAATTATCGAGATAAACTCCAATTTAGATTAAGATAAGCTTGAAATTCACTAAAGAACTGCATCTAAATTTTGTCGAAAACTAAATTCTCTGCTAAACTATAATCCCATATATTGAAATTGAAGGACACATGCTCGTATAAAAGATAATTCTTAATGTAACTTAAGAGTTTGGTTGATGTCATCAGCAATAGCCTCAACATCCATTTTGACTCCAAATAAACCTCTCTTTGATAGCCCTGCACAATATAATCCACGATCACCCTTCCAATGGTTTGGAAAATTATTGATCGGCATCCCCTCATCATTTAGAACATATTTGTAATCCTGCAATAGACATCAATCATTTTAGTGAATTCAAATTGTACTTATCTTTTTGTTTGAAGAAATGGACATATATTCTTTGTTTTGGCAACATATACAAGGAGTAGAAGATTAAAGCTCATTCGAGAGATGTGAAAAAAGAAAATAAAATGCACAAAAACGTATTAATAAATACAATTTAAATAAAAGTCCTACAAGTTCGATCTATTCATACCTTAAGCCACTTATTAGCTACGCTTCTGTAGCCGGTCGCAAACACGATTACATCAAACTCCTTTTCAACATCGTTTTCAAAGATGACCTTCTTGTTTTCAATTCTCACTATGTGAGAAGGAATTACCTGTTGGGAGCACAAATTAATATGAAGAAAAATCCACAAAATACCCATATTAAAGTGATGTTTAGTATTGAAAACTTTTCATTGTCAATTAATTCTCGAAATACTACTTGTAAAATTAAGACTACGAAAAAAAATTTTAAAAAATTGATATAATTTTATTTTCTTAAAATAAAATGCATATGTATAACATGATTGTAATTACCTTAATGGCTCCCTCCTTAATCTTTTCAATGGTTCCAACATCGATAACTGGAGCCCTTCCAGTTATAAACTTAAGATGAAAGGGTCCTTTTTTGGGCTGATAAATTCCGTACTTAGATAGATCACCATATTCCATGTTTGCCAAAGAGGTAATGATACTGTCCACAACATGAACGGGCAAATGCTTCAGCATTCGCATGCCTTCATTGATCAATTCTTTGGTGAAGACATGAACCTACAAATCAGAGACATTTTTATTTTCATAAACAATTAGTGTATAAATTATTGTAAATAAAAGTTGTTGCATACAACTTATGTATCTGTACCCTCACCAGATTCAAAAAAGTGACAATTTGGTATCCAAATATAATTAGTGGGATGAATTGTACTAAAATAAACTCAATCTATATTTTATGGGCTAGTGGTTAATTAAATGATCAACCCGATGAAAAATATGTTTAATCTAAAAAATAATGAGGTATATCTCATGCTTTTGCAAAACACTCCTTGAGTCAAGGATATTAGATACATTATCGTCATTAGTGGGATAGAACTCATTGAGGGTAAATTACATTTTTTTTTTCTCATTAGATATATGAGAATTATACTGTTTTCTCTCCTTACCAAAAAAATAAATTATATTATTTTCTCTTCTCTTATGTTAAAATACATTATCTCTCATCAAATAAATGAGTATTACAGTGTCTTTAATTCTCTCTTATAAAATAAACTACACATTTCCCCCAAAAGATGCGAGCATTCCATTGCTTCCTCCTCTGATATTAAAATGTATAATTTAATTACCCTCTTTAATTTAATAACATTAAAAATATTCTTTAAAAGACTCAAATTAGATATATACTAAAATATATAATTATTGATTCTTAATAATAAAAAAACTGTAGTTATATATTTTTAATAAAAGTATTTTATAATTACAATAAATAAAAATAATTTTTTATATTAAAATTTTTTTTATTCAATCTCAAAAATCATTTTTTTTTCTTTTGAATTTTAAATAAACCAATCCTTTTAACTAAAAGAAAAAGGGAAAAAGTATATATGGTACAAAACAATATCCATAAAAATTAAAACATGGTCTACAAACTACAAACTTATATATAAATATTGGGGTGATCTAGTTAACCCAAGTAGAAATAGATTAAATAATCTCATCCTAAGTGATCCAATAAAATTAAAACCATTGTATTATGAGTTGGACCCGCTTTTAAAGTTTTTCATACATAAATCTTTTATTAATTATATATTATTCCTATTATTTTTTACTAATCACATATTTCTCTAGCCTGTAAATACTTCACCACCTGACAATAATTGCAAAAATAATAATGCATATCCTTCATAATCTCAAACACCCAATCTATACTTCATATTAATACACACGGACCCAATTGAAAACATGACTGCAAGTCTCCTCCAATAGGTACACACATCCAATCATAATGAAACAAATTATCGCATGTATTGCATGACAAAATCTCAATCATGATTTTTGAATCCCCCCTGATCTGCAACCACGAAATCCCACAATTTAACCAATGCATAATCTTAGGTCACTGTACCAGCATGGAAACGGAAAAGGCAAGTCTTCTTTTAGATTTATCCACTGTCAAGTAGCACATCACCATTCTTTAATCGTGGAAAAAATTCCCAGAAGAACAAAAACAAAATATAATTCGAATTGCACTCTTGCATTCCAAAAAATATAATTTAGTCACTATTGCAAAATTAGATATCATCATTTTCTTATAAGAGATGGTGTAGAAACAATTGAAAAAAAAACTGAAAAGTGGGCAAAAATTAAAATTAATAAAAAATAATGGAAGAAATATATAATTACTTAGAATTTTGTGTATAAAAAATTTACACAAGTGGGTTCAACTATTAATATAGTTATTCTAATTTTATTGAGCCATATAAGATGAGATTGTTTAACCGATTTTTAGTTGGGTTAACGAGACAAAATAATAGATAATATCCCAACACGGATAGTGGATATGAAAAAATTACCGGGTTTCGGATGAGAATAGTACTGTTTGCACCCCAGTCATTGAGATCATAAGCAATCTCCATCCCAGAGTTACCACACCCAACTACCAAAACCTCTTTGGTTTCATATTTTGAACCCGATTTGTAGTATTTGGAGTGCATTATCTCTCCTTCAAAGCTTTCTAGTCCAGGCACATCAGGAATATACCCTTCACTATTTTCACCCGTGGCAATCACAAGAAACTTAGCCACGTAAGTTTCACTTATGCCCTCAAGAGTGTTCTTCGCTTCGACCCTCCACTTGTTTTCAACTTCATCATACGCAGCAAACTCAACCATACGACAATAGAGAGGGTTTATGTTGAAACACGCAATGTACGAGTCAATGTATTGAACAAATTCATCTTTGGATAGGAAGGTTGGGGCTGAGGGTGGGTGAGGCATGAGTGGCAAAACACAAAATTCGCTAGCAAGATGGAGCTTTAATCTATCATAAGCGTTTTTCCTCCAAAGAGAGGCACTACAATCCTCTTTCTCGAGTATTACGTGAGAGATGAAGTTTTGTGATAGGCATGCAGAAATTGCAAGTCCAGAAGGACCTGCACCTACAACTATCACCGATACTTCCTCCATATTGTTCTTTAGTGACAAGGAGTAGTACACAACAATGAATTGCTATAGTTTTGCATTTTCATAGCAACAAAAACATGCAACGTTTTATATACACGTGAATGTTGATGAAAAAAGTTGACGAGATTTTACAAAAAAAAATTATTTCAATTTCTAAGGGAAATCTTCTATTTCCTTTTTCAAAGTGAATTCACATAATAGGGGGGTTGTTCTATTTTTTTCTATTTCTATATTAAATTTTATATTTTCATATTTATTTATAGATTTTGATAACTTTTTATAAGTTTTTAGATTATATTAAAATCAAGCCCTTTTAATACTGTTGAGATATAATTCTAGCTAATATGATTGTTTCCTTGTTTATATAAGGATTGTTTTCTTATTTGTGTTATTGATTTAGTTTCTAGTTACTATTTTTATGTAATTGATTTAGCTTGATTGTTATCCCTACAATTAAGGGATTAGATTATTACTATAATTAAATATTGATTATTATAAATAAATAGCTAAAGGAGACATTCTCTTCAAGGCATTTAAAATATACAACTTAGATATTCAAGTAATACATTCATGAATTCGTCCATGGTTATACATGTATACCAATGTTATAATTTAAGTATTTTTTTATATTTTATGTAAATTAGTTATGCATGTTTTATAATTTGAAACTTTTTTCCTTTTTAATTATTTTATTTACGGTAAAATATATGTTTGGATCCCTATAAAGTTTGAAAAATATTAATTTCATTCTCATCAAATTTTTTATATTAATTTGGTCCTTGTAAAAATAATACATATTTTTATTAGTTCTCAATGATAATTCCATTAGATGGTTTCCTAGCATGATGACTTAATTATTTTTTCTCTCTACTTTTCGAAATTGCTCATAAAGTAAAGAAAAATTACCATTTTTTAGGGGTTTTAACGGTAACAAATTGTTTAATTTATTTTAAAAGTTTTAACTACCACAAATTGTTTAACTCATTTATAATCAAATTACATGCGTAAGTCTCTTAACCACATCATATTACCATGAAGGACAAGCAAATATATGTACTATCTTTATAGGGGCCTAATTAATATGAAAAATTTTATGAGAACAACATTAATACTTTTTAAATTTTATAGGAATCCCAAACATATTTTACCCTTTTTATTTACTTTTTAAAAGAAGTGTTTTTTTCCTTTTAAATGTTAGACTATTTCATTCCTTGTTTGTACATTACTTAGTTTATTTGGATTCATCTTTTTCAATCATTCTCAACTATTTGAATTTTTTTATAAATTTTTTAGGTAAGCTTCCATTTTTTCCCTGCTTTCTTTGAACAATTTTTTCTTAAAATTTGTGAGAGATTGTCAAAATTAATGAAAGGTTATATTCTTTCATGAAATTACTTGCCTATTCATACAAAGATATAATTATAAATAAATGTGATTATTAATCAAGAGACATGATATGTGACTCTTCATCAAGAGCTACTAGATATGACTTTTCACTAAGAATCATGAGATGTGACACTTCACCATGGGTCACGATGTTTCTCTTTAAAAGATTAAATATTTTCACTAAGGATAAGTTTGTTTAAACTTATTTGTTTAAATAAGCATTTGTTTTAATAAAATAAGTAATTTTATGTTTTTTTAATATATTTGTATAAATTGCTTATACTTAAAAAAAAATTCTAGTTATTTTAAGAAGCAAATCCTAAGGATTTGCTTCTTAAAAAATGCTTACATAAAAAGTGCATACTTTAAAGTTATTTTTTTAAAGTTTAAACAAAATCACCCTAGACATGAGATGAACTATAAATAAAATCAATCTACATTATTCAGAAAAATACTACAAAACAAAACAACATTAACATAGAAATCACCAAATTCTTTGTACTTAAATCACTTTCTTTCTTCCCTTATATGTAGAAAGGACTAAAAAAATTATTATTTTATATATTGTCATTGATAATATGCTTGATGTGGGTGTGCAAACCATGTCAAGAAGCTTCATTGTATTTTGAAGGGAATTCATCATGATACCCTATTGCATCAAATTTCTAGAGATTGGTGGGTGAATCAAACCTAAAGAGTAATGTTTTACATACACCTTGGAGAATTGCGTTTTTTTTATTGTTTCTTCTTTTTTGTTGGACCATCATCGTTAATGGTTTTTTATTTGATATTTCTTCATTGTTGTAGAGATATTACTATCAATTTGCACCAATAATTAATCTTTAGGTTCGAGTATCAGTCAATAAAGATTATTCCAACAATCTTTAAGTTTTTGGTTACCAATCAATAAATTATTCCAACAAATTTTTATATATTATTTTAATTATCACAATTTTTCTATTATTAATTAAAAACAATGTTATACAAATTAACTCAAATTTTCCATTTTGATGAATCCGGCCATTTGGGAACCAGGATACAATAGTTCTATGGTGATCGGTCTTGGATTGGAAAATATTATAGAATTGAAATGATATGACCTAGTGTGACTTGATTGATTTTTTTATATCAAATTGGTGACTTGGTCGATGAAACGGTCCAATTGCTCTTATGACTCAATTTTTTTAAGGTATATCATGACCTTTTTAGAAAATAAAGAATTTATACGTTATAAATTGTATCCCCTTATTGTATTTTGACCGATCCCTTCAAATTCACTAGTTTCTTTATGTTGACGCACTTGATGTTGAGGGGTTATATCCCTCCAGTTGTAATTCGATTGATCCTTTCAAATTGTTGGGTATCTCGGACCCTCAAATCAATTTGCGGAAGTAGAAATAAAATCAAAAGGGAGAGAGAGAGACAATCTGAATTTGTTTTACGTGAGAAAACCTTCCTCAATGTGAGAAAAGAAAAACTCACGGGACCTAGTCCAGTATCAAAATTCACTATAACAATAATCGATTACAATGAATCAAAAACACACCAATGTGGTGATACACTCAACCTCTCCAACAATGGTGGTCACTCAAACGCTCATAGTGTTTCACTCTAAGCTATCAAATATGCAGGTATGGTGGCTTGCTCAAATATATCACTCAAGACTGTTACTTGAGGCTCTCAAATTTCTGTGTGTCTTACCTCCACCCTTACTCATCTATTTATAAGATGAAATGGGCTGGGCCTAAGCCATCAAATATTATTTGATTTATATCTTATCAAATAAAAACAAGATTATATCTTATCAAATAAAAATAAGATTATATCTTATCAAATAAAAACAAGATTATCAATCAACTAAAAAACGGAAATTATCCAACAAATCTCCCCCTTTCATTTTTCAGTGAGACCGGGGTCTTCAACTTCAACAACCCGGCCTTCTTTCTTGGCTTCAATGTGCTGAATTCATCAGCCCGGCTCCTTCACAGCAATATTCAAATTTCCATGCTGGTACCGGCTTGGTCATCATATCAGACCAGTTCAAATCGGTGTGCACTTGGCCAAGTGCGAGCTGTTCAGCTTCCATCACATCTCGGATCTAGTGATATCTCACATCAATATGTTTGGTGCAGGAGTGATAGGTCGAGTTCTTCGCAAGATGAATTGCGCTCTGGTTGTCACACATCAGCTCGTACTTATTTTGTTCATGGTCGAGTTCCATGAGGAACTTCTTCATCCACAGCATCTCCTTGCTTGCCTCGGTCACGGCAATGTACTCAGCCTCGATCGTTGAAAGTGTCACACACTTCTGCAATTTTGATTGTCAAGAAACTGCTCCTCTAGCAAATCTCATCAAATATCTAGTCGTCGACTTCCTCGAGTCGGAATCTCCCCCTAAATGGGCATCCGAGTAGCCTTGCAGCTCGGCTTCACCTTCTCCAAATCGGAGGCAAAAATTGGATGTACCTTTCAAGTACCTGAAGATCCACTTCACTGCTTCCCAGTGCTCTCTGTCGGGGTCTGAAAGAAACCGGCTCACCATTCCAACTGCAAACGCCAGGTCGGGTCTTGTGCAAACCATTGCATACATCAAACTTCCGATGGCGGATTGGTACGGGATCTTCAGCATCTCTTTTCTATCTTCATCTCGTCTCCTTCAGAACCCGTCGAACCCGGGCTCTGATACCACTATTGGGAATCTCGGACCCTCAAATCAATTTGCGGAAGCGGAAATAAAATCAAAAGGGAGAGAGAGAGAGAGAGACAATCTGAATTTGTTTTACGTGAGAAAACCTTCCTCAATGTGAGGAAAAAAAAAACTCACGGGACCTAGTCCAGTATCAAAATCCACTATAACAATAATCGGTTACAATGAATCAAAAATACAACAATGTGGTGATACACTCAACCTCTCCAATAATGGTGGTCACTCAAACGCTCACAATGTTTCACTCTAAACTCTCAAATATGCAGGCACGGTGGCTTGCTCAAATATATCACTCAAGACTGTCACTTGAGGCTCTCAAATTTCTATGTGTCTTGCCTCCACCCTTACTAATCTATTTATAGGATGAAATGGGCTAGGCCTAAGCCATCAAATATTATTTGATTTATATCGTATCAAATAAAAATAAGATTATATCTTATCAAATAAAAACAAGATTATCAATCAACTAAAAAACGGAAATTATCTAACACAAATTCTTCGGCCTCTTCTTGTTATTGCACTTGAGATTGAAAAACTACTCCCAATTGTATGTCGATTGATGTAACGACCTAAAAATTATTCTATATATTATATTTATTTATTTATTTACGTAATTATTTATTAACTTATTAAGGTTAAATTCTTTAAATTTATTAAATAATACTAATGTGTGTAATGTACTATATCATTTTCTTAAACGTATTTGAAGTAGAAACAAAAAGAAACTATATATATATATATATATATATATATATATATCATATTTCATTACATTTCATTTCTATATTACATCCTAATATCATACTTCTTCAAACACTGTTATTTATTTATAAAATACACAACCTCTATCCCTATTCAAACATGTTCTTCAGTGCTATCCTCTTCACTGAGCACAATTATGGGATCTGTGACCGGGTTCAGATTTACAGGAGCAAATTACAAAAAGGGGTTGGATGGGTTAAAATCTTCACTAAAAACAGAAATCGGAAAATGAGCTCCGAAGTAGATGTGGGCACGCAGAACAGGCTGCATAGTTACTACATAGCAATTTCTGACTTCATCAATATACCATACTATGTCCAGTGCATCAAGGAACAGGATGATTGATGCCATCTAAAATATAACATGGGATAAATCTAGCGAGAAATAAATTTCTCAGTAGGCAAATCTAAACCATCAAACACGTTAGTAGGTTAGTAAATAATCAATATATTCAAATGAATCCATAAAATGATTAAGCAACTATATGAATGCATGAAATGAAATGGTCACAGGTGCACATGGCCTCTACATATGTACAATATGTAAGAATGTTGCGGCTGTCTTACGCTAATCATGCATGAATTTCCATGTATTAGCACCTGATCTCTCTACATCTTTATTATAGATGTAGTATCATAGGTCCGATTTCACAAATCTCGTACTGGATTTGGAAACTCGAATCATTATATCATCACATCAAATTCTAACATAGCATCATATGTATCAAAAATATGGTTAGGCTACCGTACCTTATACAAATAAAACCATACCAACTTAGGCATGATTTATTATCTTCAAGCTACAAATAATCACGTTAGTAATTTAACTAATAAACCATAATATTTTTTTTTAAGTTTAATTTAATTTAATTTTTTTATTATTATTATTATTATTTTTTTAGCCGGGATGGTTGTACGATGAATGGTTATGTCTGGTTGGGTATGGCTGGGGTGCCGGGCTGGGATGGCTAAGGTGCTGGGATGGAATGGCTGGGGTGCCGGGATGAGATGGTTGGGGTGTCAGGATGGGTTGGCTGGGGTACCGAGATGGGTTGGCTGAGGTGCCAGGATGGGATGGCTGGGGTGCCGGGATGGGTTGCTGGGGTGCCAGGATGGGTTGGCTGGGATGCCGGGATGAGATGGCTGGGTTGCCGGGATGGGTTGGCTGAGGTGCCGGGATGGGTTGGCTGGGGTGCCGGGATGGGATGGCTGGGGTGCCGGGATGGGTTGGTTGGGGTGCCGGGATGGGATGGTTGGGGTGCCGGGATGAGATGGCTGGGGTGCCGGGATGGGTTGGCTGGGATGCCGAGATGAGATGGCTGGGGTGCCAGGATGGGTTGCTGGGGTGCCAGGATGGGTTGGCTGGGGTGCCGGGATGAGATGGCTGGTGTGCCGGGATGGGATGGCTGGGGTGCTGGGATGGGTTGGCTGGGGTGCCGGGATGGGGTGGCTGGGGTGCCGGAATGGGTTGCTGGGGTGCCGGGGTGCTGTTTAACATAGTAAAAAAAATAGCCCGAAAATCATCATCGCCAAAGATCACTAAATGTACTTCGAAACAATTCTAATACTTCAGCCTATAAATCATTACCTATCCTATGGCTTAAATCAACATTTTCATACTATTAAATAACATTTAATTGACATGAAATTCCAGCCTAAATAATAGTCATAATTCTGTACATTTAAGCATGTAAATTAGTCCAAATGAATTACTAGCTAAGGATTGAAGCCTAGCCTACCTCCAATAAGTCTGAGTAGAGAGTGGATGCTGGAGTAGAAAGTTTTTTACGTGAAGTGAGTAAAGCTGTGGTTTAGCCAAAGGTGGTAGAAAATAAGGAACTTAATGTAAAGAGTGAAAGCTGAGATTTTCGTGCAGTAATTTCTGAATGCAAGGCTATTTATACTAGTTTATTTGGTTATAAGATAACTATCCTTAAAGATATTTATCCTAAGTTAATTATTACAAATATTCATTCATTTATGGCTTCAAATACGTGGTAATTTACTGAATGTTGAACTTCAGTTGCATATATCTATTTGTCTAAAACAAGATTCCTTTCATTTATGGCATGTGTACGTGGAAGGCTGTTTAAGGCTTGATTTTGTTTATTTGTTCCCCCTAATGACACATGGATAGTTTCAAGAATCTTGGACAGCTTATGGACTTCACCTTGACTCAAATATTCCAAGATTGCTGAAGCACGTAAAAGACTTGGAAATATTCATGCACTTTTGATTAGTTCAAGTCTTTGCTTAATTTTCTAACCTTTGTGCTAAAGTTTTAGAAGTTACCAATTGCCAAAAATGTTTCAAAGTGCATGGTCATTCATTACTAGTTCCAAAAAATTTCATCCTACTTCTATAATTAAATCATTATTATAACTTATAATATAATTTTTTTTTGAGGATGTTACAATTGATGCCCAATTTATTGGCCTATCTTCAAGGACGAATTCAAGGGGACAAAGCATGAGCCCTAGCCCCCCTCCCTCGTGACTTTCATGATTCAAATAGATATGAGTGATTATATTTTGCCAACCAATAATTTCAATCACCCAATCAACAAATTGTTTTTCTCTTTATATCTCTTTCTTTTAAAAACACTACACCATCAATCAAATCAACTACTTATATCTCATTTCTTTCTTTCTCTCTCAAATTATAAACAACTCAAGGTTATAAAAAAAATTCTATATATACGTAGCTTTCATTTTTTTTCATTCTCAAGCATAGTATATATGCCATGGCTCAACACTCTTTCTTTGCTTATTAATGCTCACTCTAATTCTTCCCTTAGAGTTTGGTCATCACACAACATGGCCCCTTTAACCATATCAACCTCACTTTGCATTTATTGTGAGTGAAAGACATGTCCTGGTTTTGTTTTGATTGGGTGATGTCTTTATGTTTGGAGGAGTCAATGCCACCCCTTGTTTCATTTTTGTCAATAACATAAAGGTAACAAATAAAATAGGTTAAATTAGTTTTTTATCTTCTAATTTATTCTTTATATTCAATTTGGAACACACACTTAGAATGTTCTGACTAGGTTTATGAAACCTTAGAAAAAAATTATACCAAAACACAAATAATTTCGACAAATTTAAACATTTAAAAAAAGTTTCTTTAAATAACGATTTATATATTATTTTATCAACTCTTCAAACTAAGGTGGAAACATAATATAAGGTGGCTGACATTCAATTGGAAAATGTTTTTGTAATTGAATCTTACCTCAAAATCTAAAAAATACATATCATATTTTTTATTTAATATACTCTTATGCTATTGTTTATTATTCAATTTACATCTCTAAAAAAATCACATACACATAAATATTTATATATAAAATAGGTAAGACAAAGGGACAAACCAGAAAACAGATTTAGCTCTCCTGATCCCCATCGGCGCATAAGGTAAGAATGATTTAAAATAGACGATATTATATTTTGAAACTAATTCATACTCCCATTGAATCTTATTGAATTTAGATAAACTTTCATGGATTTATATTTTTTAAATATTAATTATATTTAGGATTGAATTTATTTTTTATATTTGGCTCCACAAAGAAAAATCTCTAGCTCCATCATTATCATTTATCGTTGACAAAATATCATTTCATATTAAAGCTTATATATTTTTTGTTTTTTACGAAAATACTAATTTTAGTTTCATTTTTTTTATAATTTTAGTTTTTGCTTGTGTTTCTTCAATATGTTGATATATCAGAGTTGAAATTCAATCAATATGAATTTATAATTGTAAAACGTTAGGAAAATCAATTAAAAGAGTGACACTTTTTAATCACATGTCACATTTTAATTTAAATAAAAAGGAAACATAAATAAATAACAACTTCTATTTATTTATAAAATGAATATAAAATATCATGAAAAAAATATTACAAAACTATAATTTTTTTTAAAAAAAAATTGGATCCCTTTTAGTCGTGGGCCTAGTGCTGTCACACTTCTGGACAACTCTTAGGGTTGACCCTGGCTAGGTAATCCCCTTCTCCATGTTATCCTAATTCTTGCAAACACATTTTTAGAAGTATATTGGGTCAAGCATGAAAAGTGGATGGGACAGTTGGTCCATTTGACCAAGCATGAAAATGGACTGGGTCGGGCCAACCCATATTCTATATGGTCCTTATTTTTGTATGTCTAGACAGGTGTGATAATCCATTGGGCCAGTACAATTGACTCATTTTACCTTTTAGTCTAAATTTATACAAATTCAAAAGAATTTTTTTAAAAACAAATACGACCAAAATAGGTCCAGTTAAATTCCGACCCATGTTTCTTGAGTCCAGCTTGATCAGTGGGTCCATCAGGCCAACCCAAGTAGGCCCAATTATATTTAGACTAATATTTTTCGGTTCAACTCGTTCAAGCTTAACAAATTAGTAGGCCAACTTGATAAGTTAATCCCTTTTATTAGTTTTATTTGTCAATCATCAATAATGAATAATTAGTTGTGTTTATTTTTTAATAATATGTATTCACATTTACATAATATATAATATGTAATAAAAAATATATTTTTAAAATATTTATTATATTAAATCATAAAACTATTTTAAAGTAATTTAAAGTTTAATAAAATATACCATATTTGAACACTTTCAACCTTACCTAAAATAAAACACTTTCAAACTTAAAGTACCAAAAAATTCTTTCACATTTTTTTATATTTTTATTGAGGAATAAATACTTTCAAACTTAACATATGAACATAGAGCCCCCTGTCAACTTCACTTTAATTGGGCATGAAGGGAAATAATTTAGTGCCCCCACGACCTTAGGAGGAGTGTGCATGTTATAGTTAAGCGCAACTTAGCCTTTCCTCCCCTTTTTATGTTTGTTTTTTAATAAATTATAGTGGCATCCTTTATATTTTTTGAAATTGCATATGACATTTCTTTATTTTTATATATTACTTTTATCCTTTATGTTAAAGTAGATTCAATTGAGATATACGAGGAGATAAAATTGTCTGTTAGAATAAATTATACTTGCATTTTCTATTATTTTTCTCAATTTTCTTTTATACATTACTTTTACTTGACAACACCAATGTCTAGGGAATCAGATGCAACAATGATAATGATTGAAGTTACAGCGAGGGACGAGGAGGTGATGAAAGTGAATATGACGGTGGTGACGATTGTTACGGTGGAGGTGATGAATATGATGGTGGTTGCTCTAGTAGGAGTGAGTGCACTCAGATGCCATGCTGGTGGACGAGGATGACAATGAGAAGGAAGAGATGATGCTGCCATGAGAGAGAGAAGATGAGGAGAAGGAGGTGATGATGATAAGTGAAGATGAATTGTTGAAGAAGAAAAAAGTTTGTAAAATCCAAAATATGATTTTGATGAATATAAGAGATTTTAGATATAAATTTTTATTAAAAGTCATGTGATATACTATCTATTAATTATTAAATAGTATTTATGAGTCTTAATTAAACAATTAAGAAATTTGTTGTAGGTGTATAAAAAAAGAGATATATGGTGTAATTTGAAAAAAATGCTGGGTGTAAACGTAATTTACTCTTATTCTTTTTAATGAATAATTCGTACCTCTCCCTTGTCGTTCTCTCCATATCATAGAAACGACGACAACCACCACCACCGCATCATTGCCACCTTAATCACCACGACCAAAATGCCATCGTTTTATAACAACGCGTGGAGATTCATTGCGGCATGCGATTCAATTCCACGCACTCGTGCAGCTAGCGCCAGATTCATATTTCACGCAACTTAGGTACCTTCATTTCCTCCAATTGAAGATTCGTTGCGATTTTAGGGGGAAAAGTCCCCGATTGTACCTGCTACAGTTTCAATTTTGGGTGCATTGATTAACTTTTATCACGAAAAGGCTTGGACTGTGTTGCTGTGTCGTTTTCCTGATGGATGCAAGGGATTCTCGGTATTTGCAGCAGACGCCCGAATCGGTTAACCGATGAGGGTGGAGATTTTGATTTGTGTGAGGATTAGGGTTTTCGGGGAATTTTTTAGGGATTTGAGGGTTTAAGTATGCTGTAGCTGGTGATATAATTGAAATCAGGGTGTTTTCCCCTTGGGGGGAATGATTATGGTAGGTTGAGAATGGTGAGGCTTTTAGGATTGAGTCGTGGAGAGGTTGACGAACCCAGGGAAATTGCTTCCAAGTCCAATTTGACAAATGAGTCCAGTGAAAATGGGTGGCTCATCAGGTTCTTTGACTCATCGTTCTTCTGTGAATGGATTGCTGTTAGCTACTTGTACAAGCATGATCACGCCGGGGTGCGTGATTATCTCTGTAATAGAATGTACACACTTCCCTTGCAGGGGATTGAGAGTTATTTGTTCCAAGTGTGTTACATGATGATACACAAACCGAGCCCATCTTTGGATAAGTTTGTCATAGACATTTGCTCCAAGTCGCTTAAGATTGCTTTGAAGGTGCATTGGTTCTTGTTGGCGGAGCTTGAGGACTCTGATGATAATGAAGGGATTAGTAGGGTTCAGGAGAAGTGCCAGATTGCAGCCACCTTGATGGGTGAGTGGCAGCCCTTGATACGGCCTCAAAGTACACCTGCAAGCCCTGGGGGCAAGAACCAAGTTTTGAATAAGTTTTTGTCATCGAAACAGCGATTGTTGTCTCTAACATCTTCACCGCCTGCTCACAGGTCTTCGTCTTTCTCACCTTCTTCAGGAAACAATTTGCAGGAGGATGGTAGTCCGCAGTCTCCTGAGGAAAACAAGTTATTTAAGAAATTTATGCCGGGTCCAAAGGTTAGAGATGCTTTGCTTTTTAGGAAGTCGGTGGAGAAAGACGATGATGACTCTGAAAAGGATGGTTTTTTCAAGAGGCTTTTAAGAGATAGCAAAGGTGATGATGAGTTGGGTCAGAAGATTCGTGATGCTTTTCCCTTCCGTAAGTCATCTGAGAAATATGATGAAGATTCTGAAAAGGACAATTTCTTAAAAAGGCTCTTGAGGGATGGTAGAGGGGATGATGAAGAATCTGAAAAGGATGGTTTCTTTAGGAGGCTCTTGAGAGACAGTAAAGCTGAGGATGAGGATTTGGCCTCAAGTTCAGAGGGACTCTTTAAGAGATTGTTTCGTGATAGCAAGAATGATTCTGATGATAAAACAAACAGTAAGACAATGGAGGATGAAGAAAAAGAGGGTTTTTTCCGAAAGTTTTTCAGAGAGAAGTTTGAGGATAAGAAGGATGGGAATGATGAAGGAGATATAGCAAATTCTGAAGAGAAATGTGCAAAGCCTGCTGAAGAGGATGAAAAAGAAGGGTTTTTCCGGAAATTCTTTAAGGATAAATTTGACGACAAGAAAGATACAAATGATAAAATTGATGATGCTACAACCAATGCTGAGGAAGAAGAGCCTTCTGATTTTTCTTTGTTTAAAAGAATTTTTCGTGTTCACCCTCAAGATGGTAAAAGTAGTTCAGCCAATGAAAACAACGGTGGGTTGTTTGAAAGTAGTCCAGGTACAGAGAATTTTTTCCGCAAATTATTTAGAGACCGTGACCGATCAATTGAAGATTCAGAGCTATTGGGGTCTAAAAAGCAGAAAGAGGTAAGTTGAGTATTTATTAACAATTAACATTTAGTTTATTTGTGTATTGGTTGAATGTAAACCTGAAATTTGTGAATAGAATACATGTTAAGGCACACCAATTTTTTTTTTCCAACTATATAAATGGCTTAATGCCACTATGGCATCATGATACAAATTATTGGCTACCTGCACACACTTAATAATAACAGTCATATTATGGTCATGAATAAATGACATATTATGCACATGATGGATGCATGAGAGATGATTGTAGTTGTGGGTTAGAGTTAGAACTTAGAATAGTGATACTAGTATTAATGCATCCTGAACTCTTTTTTCATATTCTTCATATTTTTTCTGGTTTTAATATTAATTATGTTAATTTCCCATAAATCACCAAAGCAGCAAAATGAGAAATCGGGAACAAAGCCCCCACTTCCAATTAATCCATCACAGTTCCGGAAAGGAGCTTACCATGAGTCTTTGGATTTTGTGCTGACATTATGCGATACATCATTTGGGTTAGTGGATGTATTTCCAGTTGAAGATCGCAAACATGCCCTGCATGAGGTTATTTCCTTACATTTTTCTTTGTTGTTTTCTTTATCTAATTGACATGGTTAGAGATGGAAATATGTATGTATTTATAATATATAACTTATAATATGTTTCATTCTATTGCCTCTGACTCAAACATTCTTTGTTATGCCTGTGTTTCAAGTCGCTTGCAGAGATCAATATACATTTAACAGAGTCTCAGAGTACTGGAGGTACTTCTTAACTCTTAATGGCAGTATCGTAGTGATGTTAATTGGACTCAATGGATTCCACTATTTTGTCATGTGTTTCATCTAAACAATTGCATGTTATTGCCAGAGAGTTGTCTGAATTTTTTTTTTTGAGGCAGTAATACCTCCTTTCAAGGTGAAGGATCAAAGAGGTTACATGTTTAATTTTCTTCCTTGCTTCGAATATTACTATGATAAATCAAGCAGATAGGCAGTGTTTTTCTTTTTATGTGGTGAAGAAAATGGTGAAAATTTCCATACATCTATCATCTCTCTTGGAGGAGTTAATGTATGAAAGCTACCATTTTGGTGTTTATTAGGAGCCCATTTCTTAGAGGAACCAGTGATATACATTTTTCTGTTATGTACTGGAAATAGCTGTCTCATATAGTTTTTACTTGCTATGTTTGGACTTTGGATTGGTGGAAAGGAGTGAAATGGAATGAAACGGTACTAAGTTCCATTGTTAGAATTTTATAAAATAGGATGGCTTGGAGCAGAACATGATGGAATGCATTCTATTTTTCTTTCCCTCCAATATGGGGGATAGTGGAATATAGAGTGAAAGCATTTTCTGTTTCACCATGAAAATATCCTAACAATGGAATGGTAACTTTGTTCCATTTTGTTTCCTCAGCCTTGGAGGCTGTAAAGACCCCTTGGGAGGCTTAAAAGACCCTTTGCATGGCATTGAAATTTTGTCCCTCAGCCTCAGACTAGGTGCCACTCGAGGGAAATTTTGTGCCCAGCTTCCAGTGCCATGGCATTGCAATTACAACACCTTGGCATTGAATATTTAAAGAGTAACCCAGGCTTTCAATTCAAATTCAATATGCTATGACATCAAGTCTTCATTGCTAGGCTTATGGCATTGGATCTTGCTTCCTCCCTTTTCTCTGATAATTAGCTTTCTTGAACCCAATAGCAAGTATTAAATTCAAAGCATTAAAGATCTAAGTTATGATAAAGAAAATACTAACAAAATAACTAGAAAGTAAAAATTAAAGCAAGCAAACAAATACAATAACTAATGAAAACTTGGACAAAAGGTAATTACTAAGCGTGAAATGCCATCTTTGAACCTAATTATCATATGCAAAATGACCAAAATGTCTAACTTAACATATTCGATTCCACTCAATCACTCACCATTAGATATCCAAACGTTACCTAAAAATATGTACTTTTTGGTGCTTCAATTTTGTTCACTGCATTCCCTTTGCTAGTTTGCTTGTTGCTTTCATTTATCCTCATGCTTGTATATGAATGTTGTTTTTCTATATTCCTAGGAGTTTGTTTTCCGTTGGGAAAGGGCATGTACCGTGTGCTTCATATACCTGAAGATGAAGCTGTTCTCTTGAATTCTAGGGAGAAGGCACCCTACCTGATTTGTGTTGAAGTTTTTAGATGTGAAATGCCAAGGTATTACTTGGATAATAATCCTCATGCGTTGTGAAAAATAGTGCACTTTGTAAAATGCAAACCATATTTCTGATATATTACCCTTCCTGCTAAACATTTGTTATAGCCATTTCAAGGAGACATCTAGTTCTCAGAAACTTTCAAAAGGTGGAATTCCTTTGGCAAATGGAGATGCTTTCTTGCAAAAACCACCCCCCTGGGCATATCCCTTATGGACTGCACAAGAAGCATATCGCAATGGGAATGATAGAATGTCCAGATCAACTGCTGAGGCTATTGACCAGGCAATGACCCATGTGTCAGACACAAAAGTCAAATTTGTTAGTGTAAATCTTTCTGTGGAAGCACAATTACATGGTCGCCCAGAGAGGACTGAAGCAGATCTATGTGGTGGCTGTCGGCATCCTGCTTCAACTTACAAAGATGGTATACAAGAAGTGGCAAGGTCAGGACATGACAGTGATATGGAGTGGGTGCGGGTAGTGTTGAAAGCTGATCCTGGGGTTAGAATGGAAGATATCGAGGATCAAGCACCAAGACGGCGGAAGGAACATCGTCGTGTTCCAAGTACAGTGGCAATAGAGGAAGTAAAGGTGAGCCTGTGTATCGTATAGGGATATCGATGCTACTATCCTATTACATGATAGTATAATCAAGAACTTGAAACATTAAACTATGCACACATGCAGGACACGGGTTATTGGTATTATCCAATTGTATGGGTTATGTATGGTCATACTGTTCATTGAAAGATCACCATGACATGTAGTGTGTTTAGATATTATTTCAATGATCAATCATATGAAATAAGTTATATGTTTAAATATGTTGGTGAGAAGTAGTTTTAAATAATCTATTTTGTTTGTATTGTCTAAAATAATGTTTTTTATTGTGAAATTAAAAAAAAGGATATGTAGTTATTTGTATGTATTTAAATTAATCAATTGTTTGATAAAATGGAAAAGCAAAGTTAGTTAGAAAATAATCTGTTAGCTTTTAATCTTAGTGTCCAAATTATTGCTTATTTGAAAAAACATTTTTCTTTATAATAGTAATAATCTAAGATTATAATATAATTTTCACCAATATTACCAAACAAGAGAGAACAAGATTATAAGCATATATCTTTTGACAAATTGATTGTTCATGCCTTTATTTGGGATTTCCCGGTTCATATTACTATTTACTTTTTGCTAACATTTTAGATATGCTAGGCTGCGGCAGCAAAGGGAGAAGCACCCCTTGGACTCCCTTTGAAAGGTGCTGGTCAAGATTCATCAGATGCACCACCAAGGGTAAGACAATATTGATGTTGATGCTACTACAGTTTTGTTTAGCCTTAGAAATATGTTGTTGTTATACATGACATGATTCCTCCAAACAGGCTAATGGAATTACCCCCAAAGCTAGTGAGGCCTTGTCTGGTGAACTTTGGGAGGTGAAGAAAGAGAGGATACGTAAGGCTTCTATTCATGGGAATTTACCTGGTTGGGACTTGCGATCTGTAAGTATACTTATCAATCCAAAGAATTTGCTTTATATGTCATTATTTTGGAATGTCATGAAGACCTAAATTTAATAAAATAAAAATGGAATACACACACACACACAAATTTTTTATTGGAACTATATATCCAAGTCAGAAAATAATGTTTTGCATTGTAATTATGTACGGATTATCATTTCTAGCAAGGTTGAGGACAGTGATGTTAAAAAGCCACTATAGTGGTGCTATTGCATTGCGGAATTGCTGAGATCCGCGATCGCCATTCCTTTGCAATTGGGGCTGCTAAGGGTGTTGTGGCTGTGGCATGTGTCCTGCATCTTCTTGTCATCTTTGGCAAGTCTCCAGCTAATTGAACTTTTGAGTTAACATTATGCCATTTTTTATTGGCATACAACTTAATTTTTTGTAGCCAATATAAAATGGCATAATTTTTCCCCTCCTTTCACCCTGCTTTTCTTTTATCTTATTTTTCTTTTCTTTTGTCTTATTTCTTTTTTTTTCAACTTTTTCGTATCTATCATTGAGTTCATCTACCACCGACCCCAATTAACTTGAGTTAAAGATGCTGTTGATGTTGATACAACTTAATTTTTTATACATATATAATAGATATGTATGATATATTTCAACGGCTTTGTGACTTCTGCAATTTGTCTGTGACACTATACACTAGATGATATAGTGGATTATTGGCTTTTTTGCCATTTTTTGTGATTCACATTTGCTAACATTGGTTGAGGATTTTGTACTGTTAATCATATTTTTAAATCCTTTTCTGAAAAATATTGCAGTCAAAGTAATTTTTAAAATATTGAAACCTTTTTTTCCTAAAATTCTTGATTTCCCTTGAGCAAAGTATCAGGTTTGAGTCTTGTGTACGGAATAATCTCTGCTTGGAGAGCTAACCCCCACCATGCTGTGAATGTTCTCAGCTTGAACATGATAGCTTCCTATGGAAGATACTTGTGGTCCTAGACCAAATATATGGTTTGTAAAATTTGATTTAGCATTATCAATGAAAGAATAATCTGAAAGAATATTCTATGGATGAGCTACTGTAAGAAAGTGCAACACTATTTTTTGGAAACATTGTGTTTTGGGTCCTCTGCAGTAGAGTCATGCAGTATTCAGCGTGATAAACTATTTATTAGCCTCAATAAGCAAATAGTTATGCACTTTATCATGCCAAATCCAACCTTTTTTTAAATTTACTTTACCAATTTGGTGATAAGGGGCAAGATTAATTGATTATTTACTTATATGGACTGACAAATGATCTACTGCACCAGATACTGCATGGTTTCACTACAAAGGACTCAGTTTGACACTGAAGACTCTTGTTAGGACACTGGGCTAACCTTGAAAATGTTTTCTATATATTGTCATCAATGAAATGTTTCCTTCAGTCTGTGTTTTGTTAGAGATATTGTCATCTGTTTTGCTCATATTATGACAGAATTCACATAATAGAGTCAGAAATGAGAGTATATATTTAGCAAACAAGAGAAAGCTGCACTATCATTTCATGTATTTATATATCATTATGGTTTTGTAAAGTGTAAATTATAATCAGTTTTTGTTCTAGATGAGTTATTTGTTTATTCTGTTTGAGGATGCATGCTTTAAGATCACAAATCTTTTGAGCATGATAGCACGATTTCCCTTTTGACATAGGTTATTGTAAAGAGTGGAGATGATTGTAGGCAGGAGCATCTGGCAGTTCAACTTATTTCACACTTCTATGGTAGGTGGTCTCTTTCAGACTTTTCCTTTGCCCCCTCATATTCAGAACTTCACAATTCCTGTTTTAATGTTGTTCATAGTGGTGCAAATACTTTTTGTTTTCCATAACAATAATATCTATTTATGATTATGGTCATAGAAGATGTTTCTTAAATTTCCCTGGACCCTGCATAGTGATTGCTTTATGGCACCAGGGTGCTTTTTTTAGATTAAATTCCTTTTTTAATAAATGTTGGTTTATAATTTGCTTATGCATTCAGATATTGAGTATGAACTGGATGACAGAAGTGAGATATTTTAGGTTAAGAATGGGTTCACATGGTATGTTCTTCTGAGTTCTGATAACCTGGTATTTCATTGGTTATGCCTTCTGCATTTGCTATGAGCATGGCATGAGTGCTGAATGGACCTTGGGATGTAGGGAAGATAAAGGGGAATGTGAAAATATCTAAACAATAAAACACATTTTGAGCTAGTCTTTCATTTCCTTTCTATTCACTTGCCTTACTGAATCCAAAGCAAGCCTTCTCTTTTTGTAAAGCAGCCGAGCAGGTTTTACTTCTGAATTTTCATTCTCTTTCAATTTCACTGTTTTTTAATCGGGAAATCAGGCGAACACAAATCATGAAAGATCCTATTCTTCTAAGAACAAATGTATGTTTTTGTTATCTCTGTTTAAGTTCCATCTTGAATGTGTATGTTGAGATGACATGTTAAATCTGCTTGATTATAGTTTTGAATGCAGTAGTTGTGAATTGAAGTGAAAGTATGTAAAAGCAAGAATGGAATTATCTAGTGAACAGATAGGATGCACCTAAGATTTATTGATGGTGCATGATTAAATCTTGTTTTACTATATTCTGATACCAGATGAGATTACCCTAGTAGGATGCAGCAGACTCTTCTCTGTGTTTCTTGTCATGTTGCTTACTATCATTACATTTTGATGCCAGATATTTTCCAAGAAGCTGGCCTACCTCTCTGGCTGCGCCCATATGAAGTGTTATGTACTTCTTCTTACACTGCTCTTATTGAAACAATTCCAGATACGGTGATTCCATGGTTACATATTTCAAATTTATTAAAAATCTACATTTTTTATTGTTACTAACTATTAAAGGTGTATGATTTGTAGGCTTCTCTACATTCTATCAAGAGTCGATATACCAACATCTCAAGTTTACGTGAATTTTTCATTGCCAAATACCAAGAAAATTCTCCAAGTTTTAAACTTGCCCAGGTAATGTAAAACATTGACATAAAGAAAATAGCTGAATAGAAATATGTTTATAATGGTTGTTTATTTTCCCATTACTTTATCTGAGGAGGATTTCTTATCCTTCTTTGTGACAAGATCCCAATCCACCTCATGACCCATTACCAATACATGTCTAAATACCAAATTATAATTCAACCTAGAAAACCTGGCCACATAAAAAGATTCCAAAGTACTAACATTGCATAAATACATAGTTTAACATATGTAGATCTTTGTTCTAAAAAGGTTTGTACTGAAATCTGGCATAATCTCTGAAATCCCATATTTATGACACATGACAAGCATCCCAAAACAAAATCACATTTATGTTATTAACCAATTGTATTCGTTTTTTCTCCTTCTCCTAGGTACTCCTGTCTGGGATGTACTATAGTAAGTTTTCTTTCAGTACATTCACTAGCAAAATGCAATGTACTGTGATTTGCTACTTCTTCTGCCCCATCTCCACTTTCTTTTTTTTTGGCATAATCTAGTGTGATTTCTTGCAGGTTTTGAATTTAAAGGGTTACCCCCCCACTCCCCTTTTTCTTTTGAATGTTTTCCTTTCATCCTTTAATAAACCTGTTATATGGTGAAGAACACCTTTATTTTATGTTAAAAATAGAGAAGATAATATCATTTTATACAATTTGATGATTTGTTTACATGATTTTGTTTCAGAGGAACTTCGTTGAAAGTATGGCCGGATATTCCCTGGTTTGCTACCTTCTGCAGGTGTGAAACATCTCACAGTGCACATGCATGCATTTTCTATAACTAGTGCATTACTTGCTTAAATTGCAATTGAAATCATATTATTTTACTGTTTATTGTTATTGAAGGAATGAAGCTTTTCTACTCACTTCTCATTTTTTCTGTTTTTATTTAATCCAGGTGAAGGATAGGCATAATGGGAACCTCTTAATGGATGAAGAAGGCCATATTATACATATTGATTTTGGCTTCATGCTTTCTAATTCACCTGGTGGTGTTAATTTTGAAAGTGCACCTTTCAAATTAACCCGAGAGCTTCTTGAGGTAAAATTGAGATAGTTTTTCGGTACCTACTTTTGAGTGTCCAATTGATCATTTATGCATCTACTAGCTTTTCTCTATACAATAACAGAAATAATGTGATTGTGCCAGGTCATGGATTCGGATGCTGAGGGCATTCCAAGCGAATTCTTTGATTATTTCAAGGTAATATACATGTGTGTACACACAGAGAGAGAGACTTAAGAGTTAATTTTGGCCTATTGATTGTTAAGATTATTTTATTTAAATCTAATCTTAACCATCCATTTTAATTGTATGGTCAACATTTACTCCTCACGCCCTCATCTCTCACCTGATACAAGTCATATATATATATGGTTTTTTCTTTTCTTGGCTCTAAATTTGTCTGGTGCTCTGTCTCCTGTAATCCAGGTTTTATGCATTCAAGGCTTCCTTACTTGCCGTAAGCATGCTGAGCGTATTATTCTTCTTGTTGAGATGTTGCAGGTAATGCAAATGTTAGCTCCCTACTGTGGCCCACTGTCGTCCATTATGTACCCTGCCTGTGTTCATTGTTTGGTAGTGATTAGTTCCAATTTCTCATAAGAGAACATCAGGCTGCGTTGTGGCCTAACATTCCTATGCCACCTCCATTTTAGTTATTGGACACCATTGCTAGCTGTTTAATGTTCACTGACCAGTCCAACTTACCTGTTTCGTGATGGATGTTTGTGTCTTTTCCTTCTTTAATCTTTATATGCATAGTGTATTATATTTCCAATCAGCTCACATAGCAAATTCCTTTAAAACTTGTAGCTTTTAAAATCTCGTGAAGCATTTTGTCTTCTGATTTTGAAATTGGTGGGAGACTGTGACAAGCCTGTTTTCATTTTAATATAGTCAAGACAATCTCTAATGATGTATTATGCAAAGAACCAATTAATATCAATAGAAGATGTAGAAATTTGTGATAGAGGATTACAATCAAAACAAGCAATTCTCAGTAAATGGTGGATCCGTAATATCCAGCAAGACTTTTTGCCCATTGAATAACCATAGTTGTTTTAGATAACAGGCAGTGTATGCAAAATTGACGAGGTTGTGATTTTCTCTAGAGCGTGTCTGAAAATAGTTTGCTGTGTCCTCGGAAATGTAGTGTCCTCTGGAAGGAAAGAGCAACCTATTTTTAATTAAACATTTTGTGCAAAAGGTTACTCTATGGGCCCGTTGTATTGTGTTTTTTTTTTTTTAAAGAAAGAAAAGTTATTTTTAATTAAAATAGATGTTTAAAAAATTATAATATTATGTAAGTATTTTTTAATAAAAAGGGCAAAAGCCTAAAACATAGTTGTTTTAGTATTTTTCTCGGAAGTTAAAAATAGCTATTTCTAAACAGTGGCTCCAAAAGTTGGATCACAGAATCACTTTTTTTTGCAGCTTAGGCAACGGGCCCTACATTTGTTTGATTAGAGCCTAGAGAAATAGAGGTTTGAGGTTTCCATTTTTCCCTGCCATTTTAGATGCTTGATTGTAGCCTCATCTTATAACATGATCCGGAGTTTCACCTATTTTAACTGACCTTTGGTATTCATGAGACTCAATTGTGCGTGTACATTTGTGGATCTCTTATTGTTATTATGCATGTGGATGGGCATGCAAGGAGAAAATCAGGAAATACTCTCCCATTCATGCTAGATATTTTGAGCTAATATTCTAATGTTGGTATCAGGACTCGGGATTCCCCTGCTTCAAAGGTGGTCCACGGACAATACAGAACCTGCGAAAGCGCTTCCATCTCAATTTAACAGAAGAGGTTTCAATACTAATATTAGTTACTCTCTTAACTGTAATTTTTTTTTTGCCTGTTTGCTACATTTTTTTCTTTCTTGGCAGCAATGTGTATCTTTGGTGCTTTCCCTCATTAGCAGTAGCCTGGATGCATGGCGGACACGGCAATATGATTATTACCAGAGGGTTTTGAACGGGATATTGTGAAATAGTTTGTCAATGGTGATCATTTGCTTGTTCCCTTTTGACTAAGCTTGCACGGTGATTGTTCATTAATTAGTATTTTGCCTTTACAAGTCATTGGAGGATGGTTGGTTCACTGTGTGTTATGGCTTTGGAGTTTTTTGTGAGAAGTAAGAACTAAAAGGTGGCAATGTGCAGCATCTATTCTCCTGGAGTAGTGGGAGGAAGATTCTGACTCGCAAAAGTACTTCAACAGTCTGAGGCTAAATTTACTTGAGCCGAGTCTATTTGATTTGTCCATCCCTAATTCTTGTGAATGAAGCTCTGCTACCTGGGGAAATTGCATGAGCCTCCTAAATGCTGAGTTAGTGCAAATTGTACAGTGATTTTAGCGGGAGTGCGGACCAGATTCATATTGGCTGTGGATATGAGTACTGTATAAACTGTTTGATTCATCAAAGTTTTGGGGTTGCGATGCACTGCTGAGCATATACTGACATGCTACCTTCTTGGATATCTGTTGTCATGGGCAGACCTCCAGAATGGCGAACTGCTCTTATTTTTTCTGATCTCAGCTGATCTATGGCGTCTGTCTTCCCAAAGTTGATTCTTCAATGCTTAAACTGGAAAATTATTATTAAAATTCTTTGAAGATGTTTGATTGTATCATGTATAATCGATCCTGTTTACTTTCACGGTGAAATTTGTTCACCTTCATATCTATCATATAAAGTTTTGGTGGCATGGTGTCTGGAGCCAGTTTTTAGTTTTCCTTAATCATAATAATCTGTCTTTACAGCTCTTGATTTTACAAAGCATACTATTTTGGAGGAAATATATTTGTTCAACATTTGTAATATTATTATGACTTAGAAAAACAAATTCTTTATGTTAATTATGACATATGTTGGCCTTTGAAATCCACCTAAACTAAATAGAAACGTTTTAGCCTAATATTGTTAAGTAAACTTTAATTAATTAATATAAATATAATAAGAATCTTAAGGGAGAGATAGATATATTAGAAGATGAAGTCCATTTAAATCTCTTATTTTTTCAAGGTCTTCAATGTCTCTAATATCTTGTCAATGTCTCTATGATTAAACTCTCCAACTTCTTGAAGTTCTCTAAAACGAGTCCTCCTGGTTCTCTACAAATTTGTTTCTATTCCTTTTTTTATGACTCCGTTTTAATCATAACTTATGTTTAATATCCCTCAACTTCATGACAAAGGTTTTTTTTAAAAAGGTGTTTATTGGTGCAAAGCAACTCAAAATTTCTAGAAGAAAAAAAATGCTTCCTTTGTTGTGCTATTCAATAGATTAATATTAATAATGGCTTCCTTAATGAAGTTCTAATAAAGAGGTCTACAAGATCTAATCCCATGGTCTTGAAGTACTTGACAAATCTCTAGTTTGCAAGCTTCATAAGGTTATAAATGGGTTGACGCTATCTTTCAAGGCCTGACTCGAGTGTTTTGCTAGTACTTTGTGTATTAGCTTTAAATCATGCACGTTTTATTTATTTATTATTATTTATCATTTTCACTGCCTCATAATATTTATTCGATTACTAGTTTTATTTTTATAAACAACTTTTCCAAACATTAAAACATAATAGTATTTAGAATAAAAAAGTCAAATAAAGACTTTTTAAATGTTTCACATTATTTTTTTTCCTTCTAAATCCATATATTTGATTGTGAAAAAAAATGAATTGTAACAAAAGAATACAAAATTAATGGATTATTAGAATTAAAAACTCAAATGAAGAATTTTTTATTTTTTATTCTAAATCCATATATTTTAATATGTAAAAAAATGAATTATTGACATTTAAGATAAATAATTCAACTGTAATTTAATACAAAGAATTATTGGTAAAAAAGGTAAATTTTAAGGATTAATTAGAATGAAATTAAAGTTCAATGCAAAAACAGTAAAATTTAATGATCAATTGCAACGAAAATTAAAGACCATTGTATATATTTACAAACACAATAAAATTTAAAGATTAACTAGAATAAAATTAAAGTTTGTGTAAAAAAAGGATAAAATTTAGGGGGATTAAGTGCTCTTTTTCCTTATATTATTCTCACACAACTTAATTAGTTCTTCACTCTAAGACCATCGAGATGGATTTAAATCTCTAAACCTGTGAATTTGTATTTGTTAAGTAGGTGAGAAAATGAAAAACAAAGCTCGAGGTGTTAAAAAACAAAAAAAAAAAAATATATATATATATATATATACATGTGTGTGGGAATTTTATTAAATAAAAATAAAAGTAAAACTTACTTCATGTAAATTTATTTAATAATAAAAAACATATTCTAAAATAAAAATAAAAATATGTTAATGGGCTAATGACATTCCTTTTTGTGTTAACAATATTTTTTAGAGTAATAATGCAATAGCGTGAGAAATGAAATTCACTCTGGCGCGTGGCTCTTCGTAGTTCCTACTTCCTAGTTCCTACTTCCTAGTTCCTATGTCGTTCACAGGAAGACTGAACAAAGAAACCCCTCACCCAAGAAACAATATAGTAATTTTATAACTCAATTTAAAATATAATAAAACTCGATATATAGATATAAATAAGAACCTCCACTCGATTGATCAGTCCGCTAGTCCAAAATCGCCAAAGCTTGAAATCTGATTCCGGCGCCTCGCGCTTCCTTCTTCCACCTTCCCCGGTAAGAATGAATGAATGTCCTAATAATCACTGTGAACCCTAACCCCTTTTTCTGTTTTTGTGAATGATTTCTGAGATGAACTGAATTCGATATGTGTTAGGGTTTCACTGTGCCGATGACTTTTCTTCTGAGAAAGAGATCGTCATCCATCGCGTGCCTTCGTTTTCCCTTCATGAACCGGGGCAGGCTTTGGCGTTCTTGGAACTTCTTCCGCCACTGGACTTGACCCTACTCCCCCCCCAATTAGGGTTATCTATTTCTTCCATTTTTTTACTTAGAAAAAAAACGCGTTTCTTCTTCTCTCGCTGCCGACGAGTTTTCTTTCTCTTCGAATCGTTCTGGCTGCTACATTCTGAACCACTTCATATTTCGGTTTTTCATTTTCATTTTTTTTATTATCTGGATGGCCAAACCAAAAATGCCAGGGTTTCGGTTTCAACCTACTGACGTTGAGCTGATTGAGTATTTTCTGAAGAGGAAGGCTCGGGGTAAGAAATTCCCTTCCGAAATAATTGCTGAACTTGACTTGTACAAGTTTGCTCCGTGGGACCTCCCAGGTTTGCATTTGCACTCGTTTTATGGAGTACTCTACTGTGTTTTTTTTTTTTTTTTGTGCGTGTGTGTTTTTTAATGAGGTTTTGTTTGTTGTTTGTGTTGCAGATATGTCTTTGCTAAAGAATGGGGATTTGAATTGGTACTTCTTTTGCCCTCGGGGAAAGAAGTATTCGACTGGTGGGAGGTTGAATCGGGCCACGGAGACTGGGTATTGGAAGACTACTGGGAAGGATAGAGCAATTGAACACAATAATAGAGTTGTGGGGATGATAAAAACACTGGTTTTTCACACTGGTAGAGCCCCTAAGGGAGATCGAACTGATTGGGTTATGCATGAATTTAGACTTGATGACAAGGAACTGGTTGACGAAGGCATATCACAGGTAAACAACTTTGACTGAACAAGCAAGTGTGTGAGTTTTGTAGTGTTTTTGACTGAGGATTTCTAGTATAGTTGCTACTTCATTGCCCTCTGTTTCACTAGAAAGGCATTTTGTAGGCAAGCAACTTTGAGGAAGTATATGTGTGAGTTTTGTAGGGTCTGTGACTGTGAGGATTTTAGTATAGTTGTTGCTATTATTTCCGTCTATTACATTACAATAGAAGAGATGCAGAGATATTATTGTTGGATATGCATAAATGCATGGTAGAATTATGTCTTTTCATGTTAAACTTTACCCTTTGTGCTGATTTATGGTTGTTGATATACTTTGCATGTGCTTAACTTATATGGCATGGAATGCCTTAAAAAATAAAGCTTATATGGTATGGAATGACAAGATTTGTTTGTTATCTTGTTACTGTGCATTTGTCTAATATAGCATCCCTTCCTGCTTTGAGTTTGGTTTGTTGACTTTTTTGTATACTCTCTAGTCTCTAGTTTTGTGGTTGCTCTGCGTTTTGTGGTTGTTCTGCCAGTGAATTCTTCTTGTAAATTTATTTAATTGTTCTACTGGTTTGTTATATGTATTGTAGGACTCCTATGTGATTTGTAGGGTGTACCAAAAGGAGGGTCCTGGTCCTAGGAATGGCGCACAATATGGTAAACCATATGAGGAGGAAGAGTGGGAAACAGATGAGGAAATTGATTCTGTGCAATCTGCCCCTGTTGCTGCTGTTTGTGCACCTGTTCCTATACAACCTAGTGAAAGCGATATATCTTTTGCTAATTACTTCCATCCCTCTACAAGTGGCTGTGCTGGATTGACGACCGCTGTATCATGTGTATCAGAATTGATGCCCTCTTGCTCGACACATCCTTCAGCACCAAGCAATCCAGTTGGCACTGTATCATGTGTATCAGAATTGATACCCTCTTGCTCGGCACATCATTTGCCATCAAACAATCAAGTTGATTCTGTTTCATGTGTTTCAGAATTCATGCCCTCGGCACATCCTTCAGCACCAAACAGTCAAGTTGGCTCGGTATCATGTGTATCAGAATTGATGCCCTCTTTCTCAGAGCATCCTTCAGCACCAAACAATCAAGTTGGCTCTGTATCTTGTGTACCAGAATTGATGACCTCTTGCTCAGCACATCCTTCAGCTCCAAACAATCAAGTTGACGATGACATTCTATCTTTGCTTGATTGTTTCTTTGAAGATGATGACTCATTGGCTGTGAAAGAAAACAACAGAATTGAGGTGTGCAATCTATTTTTGTTATTTTTATTTATGCATTTATTGTGAGAAAATCTTGGCATGATTGTTTCTATTTTTGTGGATGTGGTCAGATGCTCCCCAATTTTGGTAGCATCTGATTTTATCTGTCAAGTGTCAACTGTTTTCTTTTTCCTTTTTTTTTTGCATTTAGCTCCTGGTAACCTTGTTCTTAGTAAATATCTTTGAAATTATTGTGTATACAACATCCCGTTCTGACTTCCTTTCTTTTATTTACTAACTCACACGTTGCTTTAGAAAGGAAAGAAATGCGGCGGATGGAAATAGGAAAGAGAGCAATGGAGAAGAGGGAAACAAAGAAGAAATAGTGTGGATTTTTGGGTTGTTTAGTTTGAAAGAAATAGAAGTAAAATTTAGAAGAAATAATATTGGAATTTCTTGACTTGTTCAGTTCACTATGGAAAGAGAAGAGAGAAATGAAATTAAAACTATATTACCCCTTAACACTTAACACTCAACACAACCTCACATAATCAAAATTCCAACTAAGAAAATTGATTATCACCAATGGAAATTGGTTTCCCAGTCATCAAGATGCAAAAACTGATTATAAAACTACACGATTGATTATCTGATACTGATATAAGACTACAAAATCATTTATCAGTTTTTGATGTAATCAATGAAGGATATATATGTGAGTTTGTTTCCCCTATTCCTCTCCCTCCTCATGAAACAACTTCAATTTCATACATCCCCTCTATTTCCTCTCCCTCTCAATTTCCCTATTAGTTTCCCTTTTCCAAACACATCAGTAGTGTTGTATTTTGTTCAATACAAGTCTGATTTTAAGCATAAAGGATTTAAGGGAATGCTGCATTCTATTGTTGTTGACGTTGCACTAGTTGACATTTGAGGATCTTCCCTTCCCCTCTCCCTCTCAGAAGACTCACAAACTAGTGGTTAGTTTTCAAAGAAATGAGAAGCTGACAATATTGCAATCTTCCCTGCTTTGATTCTTCATGGAGGGTGGGGCTTTAGTTTATATTACATTTTGACCAATTTTATTTAGCTCATTGTAGCTTCGTGTGAGGCATATAAGCATGTTTGACTGACATTTATAAAGTGGAAGGAATAGCTAGGTAAGCGTCCTGTGTAATAAGGGTAGTTATGAACCCTGTAGAGACCATCTGCATGGGGGTGGTGAAGGGAGGGCACCGATTATCAGTATTCCTTTTTCTATTTCTTCCAAGTGCAGGAAAACCCCAAGGTGTTGCGGGTTGTTTAACAGTTGAAGCTACTAATCATGATGTTGGAGTGTATATTTTATTTCAATTTTATCTATTTGTAAGCTTATTCCAAGGTCTTTTAGTTAGATTTTAACCTTGTAATATATACAAGCAATCTGTTCCATGCTTGCTTTATCTTCTCTATCCTATTTATGCTAATTCTGTGATTATGGGATGACAGAACATTGATGATCCTTATCAGGCAAATAATGCCGAACGTGCACTGTGTTCAGATCCAAATGCTATTTTTGAGGAGTTAGGAGACCTTAACAGCTTGGTTGGATTTGGTGAAGGCAGTTTTTCGTGTGGCCAGAAAAATGAATATACTACAAGCGAAATGCTTTATACAGGTGATATATTCGGGTCTTGTGACCATGACTTTTTGGAGTTGCTTGACCTAGAGACACCGCAGCTCTGGCAGAATAAACATGGAAGTGGTAGCCAAGAAAAGTAAGGTTAAACAATTGAGGGAAGTATCACAGCAAATTGATTGAACTATAGCCCCAAGTACCTAACGTGGATTAGAATAAACAAAAGATTCTCTTGCTGTTCTTCATTTAAAAACTATCATGGCACCAGTTACTTAACATGATATCAACTGACAAGAATGTTGATTAAAATCTAGTGATGTTCTTTGATTGTGTTATGTTTGATTAAAATCTAATTATGCTGGAAGTTGTTCCCAAATCTACGTTGATTGCATTTTTTGCCATGAAGATTCATTAATCTATAGTGCAATGTGAAAATGGTATTAGTTAGGGTGATTTTTATTGGGAGGGGGATTGACTGAATTGAAAATTCAAATTGATTTTTTTTCTTATTGTCCTACGTTTTGGGTAAAAGGAAAGAAGGGACCCAAGTCCAATTAAAACACTATTACTCAAAGCCTAAAAGGACATTGGAGCCCCATTAGCATAATCAAAGTAAATTCACATGAGGCTCTAGTTGTGTCCCTGTTTACTCCCCGCCTTTTTGTTATTTTTATAAAAAAATATTTTTGTCAAAATAAGTCTTGATGTAATGTAAGAGAGATGTTTGAGGAGGTGGGGTGAGTGTGGTGTGGAGTGGAGAATGTGTGAGGGTGCAAGGGAAAAGGTAGAATAGGAATTTCATAAAAAGACAAAAGTTGTGTGGGAAGATGAAAAGGGTGGGGAAATCTTTCCCTAAACAATAGGGGTAGGGAGTGGAAAACGATGTGCAAACCCCGAGTCTTTGATTGCCTTGGAAAAATTGTTTTGATAAGAAGAAAATTGATTGTCCTTTATTTTGATTAGAAGAAAAGTGTTTTTTATTTAAATGAAATTATATATATTGTACACGATATTCTTTATTTTTTATTATTTAAATCACTCTTCGTAATAAGGATTTCTCAAACTAAGCTTTAGGATAATACCTATTCCGAAGTAGCCTTTATAATTTGGTGCTTTACGTGTATTGTTCGAAAAACTGATTAACAGGTTTCCTCAATCAAACAATTTTTTTATACATTGTTCAATTTTCTGTTGTCTTTATCCTTTGCTAACATCAATGCATTCATCCCTAGACGAAATAGACGAATATAAGAGCATCTCCAGCCGTGGGAGCTTATATGCAGTGCTTAGGAATTTTTTATGGGCCCTTTAAGAAACGTTCCTTATATTAGATGCGGAGCTTAAATTTCAGCTTTACAGGTTTGCCAACTGGATTACTCCAATGGAGAAGTTACACAAGAAACCGTTCCTTCCTTGGCCAGCTCATATAAGAAACGCGGAAGATACCACCACTGGAGCTGCTCTAAGAAATGTCTGCATGTAGCCCCAGATTGATTTGACTTCAGAATTCGTGACTAATATATAACTAAAATACTTGTTCGATTTATGGTATTTATTATTTTTTACCAGTAACATTAAAATATCACGTTTTCATTTTATTAATTTTTATTTTAAAAGCTTTCTAAAAAAATGTAATATCAAATCCTTACTCTACTTGCCGATAAAATAACATAAAAAGCCTTACTCTACTTCTAACATTTTCTTTACATCTTATAAACAAGTAATTTTAAAACACTAGCAATTTCATAATCATAATAACAATGTTAAGAAATAATACTGGCACCTGAATGAAATAATACTGGCACCTGAATATTTATTTAAAATTACACAGGATTCCATGCCTTTTTAACATTCACAACAACCTCCCTTTAAGAATATAAAATGTAATAATATTAAGGATGTCTTTACAAATTACAAGCAAAGACTTCTTAATTTCGACCAAAACTATATGCTTACGTGATTCTTTTCGCACTTAAAAGTGAATAATTATTATTCTTATATAAATGCTTGCATGATAAAGACTCAATAAATGCTTAATTAGGTTGTTTTACTCAAACACATCTTCCATTCTCTTTTTTTTTCTTTATCATTCAAGTCTTAAAAGAAGTACACTTAAAATTATTTGTTTTATCCAAACATTATCCTTGAGTATAAACATTATCCAAACATGTAGAAGTAATAATCGTTTCAATGTTAAAGTTCTAATTTCAAATTTTATTTTAATATTAATATTTCCACACTTTTTCCATCTTTCTAATTTAAATTCCCAAAATAATCAGCTTAATCTTACTCGTAAAAGGTTTAATATCAATCTAGCAATACGGACAATCAAATTATTGCCAAAATCAGTCAAGTCGTGAATTGATTTTCTCTCTTCTTACAATAATTCATGGTTCTCTCTATATTTACATATGATCTCTTTTTAGTCATTTTCTTCTTCATCATTCCCCTCTTTCTTTTATCCTTTTTTTTAATCTTATTTCTCCTTTCCCTTTTCCTTTTTCTTTCACTTTTTTTTCAAGCTCCTCGTATTTATCATTGGATTCATCTGTCATCGATCCTAATTAACTTGAATTAAAGGTGGTGATGGTGTTGATGTTGTTACAACAACTCAAGTGACTCAAATTTGCCTGGTTCCATGAAGCATAACTTGAATATATTATGTCATGACTAAGTGACAACTTATTACTGCAATAATGCATTCAATTCATTAACCTAAACTAAATTGGACAGCATGGTGTCTCGAGCAATCAACAAGAAAACAAATAGAGGAAATATCCTCCTACCATTTAGGCACGAAATAATCTCCAACAATCTGTGGAGTTTATCTACGTTATTCAGTGTACATAGTCCAGAATTCCTCACCTAGTTGCAACTCTTTACACACTACACAAACATTTGAAATGACAAATAGTGGCACATTTTACCTTGACTCAATGGCATCAGTTTCAGGGGCTCTTAAGAAATATCTGCGCCACCAAATTTGGAATGCCTTGCTTAGATTTGGACATTCAGTTCCATGGCTTGAGAAGTGCCTAAACCATTCCATGAAGAGCATGTATTGTTGATTTAGAGGTAGAGTAAGAAGTGTTTGACCCATAGCCTCTTGCAATAACTTTATATCAAGCCCTCTTCTGCATCTCTGAAGCCAACCAAAGTCCAACAACATAGGCCTGAACCATGCCTGAGGAAGCCCCGATCGAGCTTCCAACCGACATTGCAATTTTCTGGTAGCCATGGCAACAAAGAGCATCGCTGACACACGACTTAGTTCATATCTAACCATAGGAGATGCATTTTCATGCATTTTAATAAGTTGGTGTTGGTCTGCCCATATGTTCACAAAGTCCTCTGCTATTTGCCCATCCAGCATGATTTCCAACAACCAGTTGATGTTATCAACCTGTCTTGCGACACATTCAATTAATGGCCTATTCTTATCTTTCTTTGTCAACCTTTCAGTGTCAGATGCCTCCTCAAAGAGGCTTATCAACGAGTCCAGACATGAGTGGCAAACAGCATACAGATCCTCCTTGCTGAGGTCAAGGTGATTCTTCTCATACACTGAGCTTTTGCAAAGAAGACCCTTCACTAGAGACTTCATTTCATTTCTTGCATTGGCATCCACACAAGTGGTAATAGACCAAACTAGCTGTTGCGCCACATTTGGCTGGGAAGAAGAATCTACTGAATCGTGCAAGTAAAGCCTTCCTAGGATGTCTCTTGTTGTTGCTTCATCAAACTTGAATCTTGTGAATAGGCTTCTCAGTTTTTCTTCTTCTTCTTCAGTCCAAGGCACGGCTTCAAGGTATTGTAAACACGACAAAACACCCTTAGTGAACATGATGCCTGCTGAAACCTAGAATTGAAATCAAACAACCATGTAAGAGACTAAAGAGGCACCAATCTGCAGGCACAGCACAAAAAAAGTTGCTTCAATACCAAAATTATCAGAAAATTCATTTTCAAGCACATTTTATCTTAATATTTTCTTCTAATTACATGCTACTCTTGGAACGTTTCCTAAGTAAACAGTCCATTCCCTCAACCAAAAACTTTCCATGGCAATTTAAATAAAATGAATGCAGTGACTAGCTAGGCAAGAAACCCAAAAAAAAATTGGAACAATTATCTAGATACATTTTGTGTTATTCTCCAGTCAAAATTGATATTTAGCTTTATTAGGTTAATTACGGAGGCAAAAAAACTCTAATTCTAATTAGAAAAACAGACAAAAAAAACATCTAAGATATAGTATCTAAATTGTCCTTGAGAAATTTTCAGCCATCACAATTGTTCAAGTGCATTATAAAAACCCTCAATCAGAACCACATAACTGAAGGTTGAAATAAGAACAACAAAAAGTAAAATCCATAGTCATGTCATTTAAAGGCACAAAAACGCAGACCCATAATTTAATAAAATACAAATTTCATTTTTTTATATATAAAAAAGGTAAAGTAGTTAATTTGCAGAAGTTAAGTTCAATCGGGAAATACGAGTTCGATTCTTGGTCAGGAGTTCCTTTTCCCTAATTAACTGGAGGGTTAAGAGAAAGAAAAAAAATAAAAGTGGAAACCAACGAACCTCCAAAACGTCAATGGATCGAAAAACGCCAATGTTAAGAAGCCTCTTGGTGACGCCATCCTCGTTCTCGAACATGAGCTCAATGGTTTCTCTGAACACTCCCAAGTTATCAACTTCGGGAACCTCTATTCTACACATTTTGTTGCTCCTACTCGAAGACCCTTTCTTGTAATCCTCTATCAACCCCGCGAACAATTCCGAATTCGCGCAGAGAATTCCTGAGTTCACTTCCAGAACCATGCACCCGCCGTTCTTTCCTCTCAGGCTCATCCTCACGTCCCTCTCGCAGGTCGCCGCAGCCGAAGATAGCGGGCGCGGCGGCTCCGGCGAGGGAGGGGGAAATGGAAGAGGTTCTCCGGCGACGGGATCGGAGTCGATGGGGGAGACTCTTCCCGGGGAGAGGATCCGGCGAGGGTCGATCTTGACGGGGATGCGGGATTTGGGGGAGGTTGGGAGGGAGAATGTAGGTTTGGAGTGAGGCTCGGACTTGCGAGGGAGAGGTTTGGAGGAGTTAATAAGGTTGTCGGGGCTGGAGGGAGGGACGGCAAAGGAGCAGCACCACGTGCGGCGGCGGTGGCGGCGGTGAGGGTCCATGTTTTGAGTTGTGTTGTGGGAGAGAGAATCGGAGGAACATTGATGTGTGTGACTGTTTTATTTATTTAACGGCACAGCCTCATGCGGCGTTGTTGTTGCTTTTGAACCTTTTACTGGAACAGGAATGGAGGCAATTTTGTATTGTTTTGTTTTTGTTGGGAATTGTGATGCTGGGTTGGGTGAAGAAAATGAGGAAAAAGGTTCTGAGTTTAGTTGCTTGAGATAAGACACTTGGAATATGCGAGATGGGGCTTTTCTGCTAATTTAATTTGGCTTAGCTTTATTATTTGGACCTCGTTTCTATTACCAACTCTTCAATTAGGCTGGGGTTTGGGAGAAAAATAAAAGTTTGGAAAAAAATACAAATTTTTAAAAATTGGTATGACTTTCACATTTTTATTATTTGATTTTAATTTAAATATTTCATTTTAATTTTTTTCATTCTACCAAACTCATTCTTTGCTGTTCTTGTTAGTTTGATTGTGTGGAAGAAAAAAAAGAATATAAGAAAAAATTTAAATTAAAGTTAGTTGATAAATAAAAAAAAATCAACATTATATCAAAATATATTATTATATTATTCTCTATTTTTTATAATAATTATTGTGTAAGAAGAAAAAATTTATTTTAAAATAATTGTTATTTTAATTTTTTAATATAATATTAATTTTTTTTTACTTATATTTATTATAATAAAATTAAAATAAATTAATGATAATAAGATTAATTTTATAATTTTATTTTTTTATTTATTAAATTTTATTGGTATGTGTGAATAACTTAAAATAATAATTATAATGAAAAAGAAGAGAGTGTAAAAAAGTAATAAAAAAATTGGAAAAAAATGAAAAATTGTATCATTTTGTCAATTATAAGTGAATTAAGTCTAGATTCATTAGAGTCAAGATATATCTCAAGACTAAAAAATACTTATTTATATAGTCTATTAACAAGTTTTTCACATCTACAATTTCATTCTCACATCTTTATAAAATATGAGTTTAATCCTTTTTAATTGTACCAATTTTTAATTCTACATTATTATTTTTATTAATAGGAAAGTACGACCATACATAATTATATTGAACTAAGTTGACAAACCAATCTAAACCTCTTTTTTTTTTAATCTTTTAAGTTAAATCCATTGAGTTGGCACACTCATACTCCTCAAATAAATATTAGTCCAACAAAATCAAATGCAAATATATAATATAAGTAAAACATGCTGAATTAGAACAAAACAATATTCTCTCTTGTCATTTATATAATAAATAAAAAGATGTATTTTTTAACTTTAATTAATTTATTACTACTATTATGAGTAATATTATTAAATATAATTGTTACTTAAATTATTTAATTTTATAAGTATTTTAAAATAAAATTTAAGTGTATGATATCATTAATTAAGAATGATTGTTCTAAATATATTTTTATTGGTTTTATTTGTTTATTATAAAGTAAAGAAAGTAAAAAATAGAGTATATGGAAATGAGATTATATATATAAGTAATTGTGCAGTAATAAAACCAAAAGTAATTGACTGAGGTATATATAGCATCATTCTCGGAAGTAGGAAATTATAATACTATTACCGGTAGTAAAATATGAATATCTATGTGAGCCTTTTACTTTGCTTGTTGATCAGGCAAGGCATTACTCTCCTCCTTTCGGATTCCATTCCAATCATTCATTCTATTAAACATTTAAAGGATGGTGTTTGCTTCCACTTTCAATGTCTTCTTATTATATTTTGCTTCAGTCTTTATCTAAACACCATTTGGGGATGGCTTTTGTTTTGTGTTTTACGCACGAGCAATAGGTCAAATAAGGGACAATGAAAATGTTGTGTTGCTTGCTGAATAAGTGTTTTATTGGCTAACTAAATATCAATTTAATTAATTCAACAGTAATAATAATTTTTTAGTTAAAGTTAATTGATATTTAATTAGCCAATAAACAATAATAGTCATTTACTCCATGGATACATTGTTATTTATATATAATTAACTTTAATTAGACAATTTTACTATTAAAGTTAATAGTAATAGTGCCTAATAAACAGTAATAGAGATTATTTGGTTGAAAAGAAATAAATAAAAATAGAATAAAATTAATATTAATTGATAAGTAATAAAGTAATAAAAAAGAAATATATCCATGAAATAAATGACTATTTTAAACTTTTATTATTTTCAAAACATAATATTTACAACACTTTTCCTATTCCATAATAGATTTCCTTGCACCTCATTCATATATCCCGAATTTGTCTCTATTAAATTAACTACTTGTCACAATATTCTTTTGCAGAATGGAAATGTTGAGTACGTGTTAGCATCCAATTGACCCCGCCGCATTCAGTAATAACCATTCCGTGCTTGTAGTAATAGTAATATAGTACCAAAGTAAGGTCTGCATGAATTCCTCCGCTGCACTTATATCCATTGATGGCAAGACAGTAAAAGCCAATGCACAATGATAATTTCTTCTCTAAAATCTCATATGAGAGAGGACAAATAAAAATAGTGGGTCTTACATTTTTTCGAAAATTTCTACACACCTCATTTGTGAAATTCTTTGCTCTTCTTCCCCTTTCTTTCCTTTTCTCACTTATTTATGTGCAACCAAACTCATCCTAAGCATTACAGTATTTGCATATGTATATCATGAGGGGTTCAATTTTTTTCAACAAAGGAACAACAAAATAAATAATGACAATGAGGACAGTATAGTATTAAAATTGTATTTCGGTGATTTTTTATTATAAATTTAAATGCAAAAATATTTTTTTTTTGCAAATATAAAAATTAGATTGTGTATAATATCTTTTTCTATCCATATAATGTGGAGTTTTTGAACCAATGAGATGTGTAAGTTCTTTTTAGAGGCATGAGGCCCACAGACAATGTATGCATTGCATGATTGGTCATAGGTTGGTGAGTGAGTTGTAAGTAGCAGGCAGAGGCAGAGGAAGCAAAGTGTGATGCATCGACATGCTTATAGCCTAATGTAGCAACAGAAGAGAATTTCACAGATACGATGCGACATCACATTACTCTACAACAGTTCCTTACGCTTCAAATGTACACACATATATGGCTCACAAGTCAGAACCCGCAAGTGTATTCGATTGGGTCGCAATTGCGGGTGATGTCACTTGGCCCACGGGTTTCAACTATTATTATTATTATGAGTACTAAAAATTATCCGTGTATAATCCAAACAAACGATGGAGATATTGATTTAAAAATTTACATTTTAATTAATTATTTAGAATATAAACATTAACTTCATACTTTTCTGAATAAAGTTTCTTCTTAGATTGTGTTAGATTTAAAAAGAGAAAAATCCTGACACAATAATAAAATTATATTTTGATAACTTATTGGTCATAAGTTAAAATAATATTTTTGTATATGTAAGAGTAAATTTGCATACAAGATCTCTTTCCTTCTACACGTATATAGTGTAGAGCCCTCCGAACAATGAGATACTTAATTATTTTTGTGTGTTTAATTTAAAAGATAAAAATAAAAGAAAAATAATTTGAAAAAGGAGAAATAGAATAATAATAAAGTGATATATTTTATTATTTTGTTTAAGATAAATATGTAAAAAATAGAATAGAAAAAATATTTTAGAATTGTGAAGATAGAATTAAGTAAAATGGGTCCTGGTCAATTTATAATCATTTATTACCTTAAAAATTACCCCAAACAATCGTCCCTTAATTTTGTCTACGTTGCATTGTTTTCAGTGTTGTAAACATACACAAACTTAATATAGCATTTAAAGCCTAGTGTTAGACACGACATTGGCGCTAATAGTATTGGCTTGATTGGCGCAAGATCGATATGACATTTTTTTTTATTTAATTATTTTTAAATCAAAACTGTAGCGTCGTTTAAAACTGATGCTAACTTGTGTTTAGCGTTGATTTATGCATCATCTCTAATCGGTGCAAATAATGGCATTTCTATAGCATCGACTTAACCAATGCTAACAAGCACTTAAATCAGTCATTTGGTCATTTGTTTCTAACTACATAGTAGAATTGGAGAAGTTGACGTTAAAGAGATCTTTTATCATAATGTCGGTGTTAGATAATGCTAATCTGATACTATTTCAAAATAGTTCCCATATTTAATGTGATTGCGTCCGACTTAGAAAAATAAGAATATAACACCCAACACGTACCATCTTCCTCAATTTACTTTTTTGCTTTCTCCATTGCCTCCCACTTCGCACCACATGTTAAGATAAGATCACCCTGATCTTATCTTTCTGTTCGTAACAACATTTTTGTTTCCTAAACTATAGCAATGGTTTTGTTATTATTCTGCAGTTATTTTGTAACAACAGCAACAACTGTTCTTGTAACAACAATAGCGTAGCTTTCTCTTGCTGTTTGTAACAGTAACAAACGTATCTTGTATTATTTAAATGGCTTTAAGCCTTCATTAGTAATAGAGCATTTTTACAATTATTCATTACGTGTGTCACTTTTCTATATGGTATCAGATTAAGAGTTACGATCCACATTCCTTACATCATGACCGATTCTAACTCTTCTTCCGCTAATCAAACCAATCCAGAAACTAATACAGATCCTACTCTCAAACCTTCTGATAGTCGTTCTCCTTTTTTTATGCCCACATCTGATAATCCTGGATTATTTCTCACAAATGTTGTGTTGAAAGGAGAACCTAACTATGATGTTTGGGCCAAATCATTCAAAAATGCACTCCTTGCTAAAAATAAGCTTGGCTTTATTGATGGCTCCATTTTCAAACCTGCCAATACTGCATCAGATGAAGCTCATGCTTGGATTCTTTGCAATTCAATGATAAATAGCTGGATCCATAATACTATCGATCCTCTTCTCAAACCTTATATTCATTATTTTCCTACTGCCAAAGCACTCTGGGATGATCTACGTGAAAGATATTCCATACAAAATGCTCCAAAAATACATCAGCTGAAATCAAACCTCTTCCAGCTGCGACAACACGAAATTTCTGTGAGTGCTTACTACACCAAACTAAGGGGTGCTTGGGATGAACTTGATGCTGCTCGTGCCCTACCTGACTGCCCTCATGGTGCAACTTGCCCTATCACACAACATATTACAAAAGAAATGGCAGATGACAGGGTTCACCAATTCCTTTTAGGCTTGGACAATAATATGTTTGGTACCATTCGAACACAACTCCTCAACCAACCTGAACTTCCTTCTCTCAACAAAGCATATGCCACACTTGTCCAAGAAGAAACTCAGATTCATATGGCTCAGTCTCGTGATGTTCGCAGTGATGCACTTAGCTATGCTACACGAGAAAACCAAAAATTCCAGTTTTCCAACATTGATCCTATTCGTTGTAGCCATTGTGGTAAACTATATCATGATGCTTCTAACTGCTATCAACTTCATGGAAGACCTCCCTATGGTCGTGGCAGAGGAAGAGGCAAACATAATGACAGAAGACAAAACATAACCACTCCTCCTGCACCACAAACCGCAGCTGCAACTCCTATGGTGTCCAATCAACCTACTACTCCTAATTTGAGTCCTGAGATTCTTCAGCAAATTGCAAACATGGTTGTCTCTTCTACTACACCTTCTGCCAACACCACATCTCTTTCTGGTAAGCAAACTCCAACTTACACATGGCTAGTGGATAGTGGAGCTTCTCACCACATGACTGGCAATTTCCATTTACTTTCCCATGTTGAATCTACTCCACCTACATCCATAGGCTTACCTGATGGTGATCAACTTATTTCCCATCAACGTGGCAGTATCCAGTTGACATCTCATATCATTCTTCAGAATGTGCTCTATGTTCCGAAATTGCAATGCAATTTAATTTCAGTTGCTCAAATACTTGCTGACACAAATTGTACCATCTCTTTCACTCACAATAGTTGTGTACTGCAGGACCCCACAACGAGGATCAAGACTGGACTGGGTAGACTACAAGCTGGTGTTTATGTGCATGAAACTATCACTGACAGCTCCATCTCTTATGCATGCACTGCTCAAACTCAACAACCAGCAACAATTTGGCATCGTCGATTGGGTCACCCTTCATTTCAGTTTTTGCATTTTCTTCCTTTTGTTGCAGTAAATAAAAATAGGGAAACCTCTTCTCCAGTATGTGATATTTGCCTACGAGCACAACAAACACGTACTGTATTCCCTATTAGCATTAATAAAACTACTTCATGCTTTGATCTCATTCACTGTGATATTTGGGGCCCATATCAAACTACTTCTTTAACTGGTGCAAGATATTTTTTTAACAATTGTGGACGATTTTAGCAGGAATGTCTGGGTTTATTTATTGCAAACCAAGTCTGAAACGTTTCACTACTTAACTCAGTTCCTTCTCATGATTCGTACTCAGTTTAACACAACTGTTAAAATAATACGATCCGACAATGGATCAGAGTTTTGTGCTCATAATATCCGTAAGGTTTATTCAGATATGGGGATTATACATCAAACTTCATGCGTGGATACACCACAGCAAAACGGACGTGTTGAATGGAAGCACAGACACATTTTGAATGTGGCACGAGCATTACGATTTCAGGCAAATCTTCCCATCGAATTCTAGGGGGAGTGTGTTCTCACAGCTGTTCATTTAATCAACAGGACTCGTACACCCATTCTCCAAGGCAAAACTCCATATGAATGTTTATTCAAACGAGCACCTTCCTATGATCATATTCAAATTTTTGGGTGCCTTTGTCATGCTCATCCACGCCCCAAGCCCTCATATAAGTTTGCTGCTAGATCCGTAAGCTGTTTATTTTTGGGATATCCCTTTGGCAAAAAAGGTTGGAGGCTCTATAACCTGGAATCACAAACCATTTTTGTTTCCAAAGATGTAATATTTGAGGAAAACATCTTCCCATTTGCAGCACAAACAGAAAATCCTACCAATAATACACTTCCTAACCTATCTCAGACTCAACCTGACCCAAACATTATACCCGAACATGTACAAGTTGTTTCTGATATATCCAATGCACCATCTGCCATACATGAACCTGTACAAGCTGTTTCTGATATGTCCAATCCACCAACTGCCATACCTTTATTACCTAACAACGAACCATCCATTTTACCTCCTCATCCACTAGATACAACCCTTATACAACCTGAACAGCCTTTATTGCAACATTCTGATACAGATGAACATTTGGAACAACAATCGGATACAACACAGCAATCGGATACAACAGCGAATTTGGGTCGTGGTCATCGTTCTCGTCGTCCTCCAAAATATTTACAAGATTTTTCATGCACCAATGTCATAGCACATACACCAGCATCTTCGTCTACCCACTCTAGTTCATCCTCAGGTATTATTTATCCTATTGCTAACTATGTCTCTTGCTCTAAATTTTCTGCCAAACATCAACAGTTTCTTGCTGCAATTTCGTCTGGTGTCGAACCTAAATCTTTCAAGGAAGCAATCACTGATGAACGATGGCGTCTAGCTATGAGACAAGAGATTGATGCACTTGAACATAATCAGACTTGGGAACTCACTTCCTTGCCGCCTGGAAAACGAGCAATTCCATGCAAGTGGGTTTACCATATTAAATATAAATCAGACGGCAGTGTAGAAAGATTCAAAGCACGGCTGGTCATTGTTGGAAACAATCAAGTAGCTGGTGAAGATTACTTTGATACCTACGCTCCAGTTGCAAAAATGGCTAGTGTAAGGACTCTTCTTGCTGTAGCAGCTGCCAAGAGATGGAAGTTATACCAATTAGATGTTACAAATGCTTTTCTCCAAGGAGATCTTACAGAGGAGGTATACATGAGAGTTCCACAAGGTTTCCATCATCACAAGCCATATCAGGCATGCCGTTTACAAAAATCTCTCTATGGTTTGCGGCAGTCCCCTCGAAACTGGTTTGATAAGTTAAAGTCATCAATTGAATCCTATGGTTTCACTCAATCCAAAGCAGATTATACGTTATTTACTCTTCACAAGGATGGCCACTTTGTTGCTCTACTTATCTACGTAGATGATATCATTCTAACCGGTGACAATGAGGTCATATGCAATGCTGTCAAAAATTTTCTGCAATCATGCTTTCATATTAAAGATTTGGGAGTTCTCAAATACTTCCTTGGCATAGAAATAGCTCATAGTTCTTCTGGAATTTTTCTTAGCCAACGAAAGTATGCTTTGGATATATTAAAGGATGCTGGCCACCTTGCATGCAAACCGTGTGACTTTCCTCTTGAAACAAACCATAAACTTGCCATTACAGAGAGTCCTCCTTTCTCGGATCCAGCACGGTACAGAAGGCTCATAGGACATCTAGTGTATTTAACTATCACAAGACCCGAATTAAGCTATTCAGTTCATGTCCTTGCTCAGTTCATGCAAAATCCTACTACTGCTCAATATAAAGCCGTCATTCGTATTTTGAGATATTTAAAAGCTAACCCGGGTCAAGGTTTGTTACTTCAGTCAGACAATGATCTCGTTCTTCGTGGATATTCTAATTCAGACTGGGCCAGTTGTCCTCTCACCCGCCGTTCAGTCACTGGCTATTTCATCATGTTGGGCAACTCTCCTATTTCTTGGAAGACCAAGAAACAACCTACGGTGTCTCGTTCCTCCGCAGAGGCTGAATATCGTGCAATGGCAGTAGCTACAGCTGAATTATTATGGCTCAAGTCATTTTTACAATCTCTTGAAGTTCCACACTCACAGCCCATGCGTTTACATTGTGATAATCAATCTGTCATGCAAATAGCTGCTAATTCAGTTTTTCACGAACGCACCAAACACATAGAGATTGATTGTCATTTTGTGAGAGATCATGTTTTACGCAATACTATAATCACTTCCTATGTTCGTTCGGATCAGCAGTTAGCAGACATTTTTACCAAACCCCTTGGTATGAAGCAATTTTGTTTTCTTCGAAGCAAGTTGGGTATTTCGTCACTCCATACTCCAACTTGAGGGGGTGTGTTAAGATAAGATCACCCTGATCTTATCTTTCTGTTCGTAACAACATTTTTGTTTCCTAAACTATAGCAATAGTTTTGTTATTATTCTGCAGTTATTTTGTAACAACAGCAACAGTTGTTCTTGTAACAACAATAGCGTAGCTTTCTCTTGCTGTTTGTAACAGTAACAAACGTATCTTGTATTATTTAAATGGCTTTAAGCCTTCATTAATAATAGAGCATTTTTACAATTATTCATTACGTGTGTCACTTTTCTATACCACCCCTTTTTGCCCTTGTTTTCGCCATTCCTTATTGCCACCCTTCTCACCAACCCTCTACTATGTCACCCTTGTGGCCACCGCCACTATATATCTCCCCTCATAGTGTCAACCACACCATTGCCATATATACCCTGCCACCCTTGCGACACCCCATCACTACCGCACCTCCACTGGTGTTGCTTCTTTTATTATGGTGTCTCTGCCACCACCACACCACCACCATATAGTCATTTCTGGTAATAACCTCTGGTTTTTTTTTTTGTTTTTTCCTTTATATAACTTTTTTATTAATGTATGTTCTTAGTTGAATGTCAAATTTGCTTTGTGTTTTTATTCAGTTGATTTTGACAAGAGGAAAAAGGTACTGTGTGGCTCTCTATATTTTAAAAATTAAAAATAAAATAAAAAGAGAGAAAATATAAGTTAAATAATATTTGGAATTTGGGAAAGTAGTTATGAAGATAAAATAACTGGAGAGAAATAGTTATTGAGTCTTGTTAACCAATGCATAAGAGCACTAATTAATGAATTAAAAGAGCAAAGTTTTTGTGCATTTAAAAATTATACAAGAACAAATTTTTGTGCATTTAATTTATTTTTTTTCTTTTACTTTCTTATCAAGTACCCTTGGGAAACTAGATAACATGTGTCATAGTTATTCATGGAGACGGTTATAAAGATAGAATAATACAAAAAAAAAAGTGTAACTAAACTTATAGCTATAGATATTATATTTGTGATGGAATTTCGTTATTGAATTTTGTTGTGTTGTTATTGGCTGAATATAGTTCTCGATTTTTCTTAAATATATGGATTTAATTGGTATGGATTAACAGTTAATTTTTTTTTTTTACAATGTAAATCAAACACAAAATGCAACAGTTTAAAAAATCTTCTCCTTTATGTTTGACGTTGGCTTTGCACTTTATTCGCACAATTTCAACTTTCAAAAGTGACGATTTCGGAAAAGTGAACACAATTGGGAGATTCAAGTTCTGAGGACAATTTGGGTTGGGATGGCGGTTTGAGTGGTTCAAAGAGTAGCGTCGACTGTAAACTGACGCTAATTTGCATCGGCTGGTGGCGGACGTTAGTACAGTCAGCTTAGTATACATTAGATCAGTACTATGCTAAGAGAAGGATTTTAAGAATATTTAATTGAATGTCGGTACCGTAAGACTCACTAGCCTACTTTACAATATAATAGATTGTTCAATTTCTTCAAGGGAAGAGGAGAACGAAAACAAGAAGGGCAACAAGATACAACTTTAGAACTACGAAATTTGGATATAGTTCTCTCATCCGTATACAAGATTTTACTCGAAGAATTCTTCAACTAACAAACATGCTGACCCAGAGTTAAGGACTGATGATACTATCTGTTATACATCCACAGTCCATATGCTGTATGTGCTCCATAACAAAAATTTTCCTTGAAATCTCTCTTAAGTATTCCTGAACTTTTTATCTTTATCTCAACTTGTGTCTGCAAGTGTAACAAATAGCCTCAGAGTCAGTGGCTACTTATTCTTCTTGCCACCCGACAGAATGCGCTGGATTTGAAGTCCTCGGCTGAATGCTTGGTTGAACAGCAGCCTAGTTTGGAATTCTGAAACAAATGGGAACCAAGCCAATATGGCCACTGGTGCAAAAATAACCACTCCCATCAAGTATTCGTAGCCCCTTGCTAAAGCTTTGACAGAACCCCACATTCCAATGCCCTTCACGAATGGCCTGCATGCTTGTCCTATCTGCACATATATAACGCCACGCCAATCAGAAAGAAGTGACTTTAAACTCACTGTATCAATAGGAATCATGAGAGTATAGTGTATATTCAGCATGATCAAATGAGACCAAAAACACCAAAGCAAGAGGCAACAACCATTAAACACATACCTGAATAACTGCCCAAGCTGTTGGCAAAAAGGCTAGGAGGCTCGCAAAGATGTCTCCAACTGTGAGACTCAGCAGAGTAAACATTAAGCCTAGAGCAACAATGGCTCCAATGAACAGAAACAATTTGAGAAGACGAAACATCAACTGGAAATCTGCACTGAATTGCTTTCTACCCATGGATACAATCTGCAGTTTCAGATGCCACTATTTAATAAGATCATTATCAAGCACAAGCATAAAGAACAAACTTTTTTTAATCACCGAATACCGACCTTAAGGATAACCATGACAGCTACTATCACTATCCAGGACAGAGCATAAACCTGAAGAGGAAATGTATGTCAGAAAACTATTATCTATATATACAGTCATTATTTCTGTTATTTCTTTTCTTTATTTTTGGGGGAAGGGAGAGGAGGCGATGATCTGTAATGAGATCATGGTATTTAGAAAAGGACTAAAGTCTCCTATATACATGGAATTACTTTGTCTCATCCTTGTTGACAGCACTACACTCACTCTCAATTACTGGACATTGGTGTTAAATAATTTGAACCATTTTGTGTGGTTCCAGAGTTTGACATAAAAACATTAAATGAAATTAAAATAGCAAGCGTAATTACCAAGATGCTCTTGTCACCTCTGGCTACATTGAGATGATACACAATACCATACTGATAGACAAAGAAACGCAGGTCAAGTATAATCTCACATATCCGCCCCAGAAATCCAGTGTGCTGCAGATGCTCCTGTTCCTCATTCCACCATGACTCCCAACTCTTGTTTGAAGGAACACCAATACCACCTCGAATACTTATCCACTTTTGCCAATCATCCCAGTCCTCAACTATCTTCTGCCATTCAAACCCTGATGGGTTGAAAAGGAAAGGAGAAAACAGAAAAGAGCAGACCATAAACCACATTGACCATGAGAGAAGACCATATGACGTTGAATCAGGTGTTGCTGATCCATAAATCTTATAACATAAGAGCAAAATTGTGAGCTCAATCCCTTTTACAAAGTGACTCCTAGAGTACATCCTGTAATTTTCAGCAAACTTCTCATGGCGAACAACAAAACCACGCCCAGTTGCTCTGTACTTTGCCCCTCCATGCAGAAGAGTGCGCCCAAAATAGTGCAGCTTTGTCCCTAGGGAGAAAGTGAAGAAAACTGGTGCTAGCTGCAACTGCATTATTATGAGCTCACCGATTGCAGTTCTGAACCCTCTCTCTAGTCCAATTTCCATGAACATGGGCAAAGTCATTATAAGTCCTAGTTGAACAAGGGATTGAGATGCTAATGCTGCCTTTAGTGCATCGTCTCCCTTTCTCCTAGCCAACTTTACTATTGCAGCCTCAAATCCACTCAAAGACAGGTACAGTTTGCCATATAGGAATGCATAACATGTGAGGACCACAATCTGTGAATCAGCAAAAGAAAGAATTACTTCAATATGCAGAATTAACAAATCAAGAGGGAAAAAAAAGACATGTAAATAGATATATAGCTAAGACAAATTATATAGCTTCCCTTAAGAAATTGACATTTCTCACTCTAAGAATACCCAGTTAGGTTCTCATTTTGTGGGGAAGAGACACATGGTTTAGTGTTCACGTGATAAAAGATTAATTTCCACATACATTAATCATATTAGGATTGATTTGTTTTTAAATACACCGTTAGTATTAGTTTTTTTTAGTAGGGATTGAACTCATCAGATTTACAACAATTCATGTGCACCACTCAACTAGTGAGGTTGACCCCTTGGTTTAATTTTAATGACAAATAAACGTAATTGCATCAGTAAACAACAAGTACTGTTTTTGCTATATCCTAAATGATTTAACCATTACCACTGAGCTTATATAAAATCCAACGGTCGTGAAATAACATGATAGCATGCGGAAAAAGTCAAAACGATGTCCCAGCCTGTAGATATCTCTGCTTAATGTCTGCTCTCCGTTACCACAAGCCACTTTTGCTTCAAAAAGTGAGATTTGATTGAGCCCAACATCTCTACCTTTTCCGCATTGGATATATTCATGATGAGTAATATTTCCGCGTCTTAGTGTTGAGTTGAATCCTGCATAGGCAAAGGCATATAACGTACAAAAAAAAAACATATGATACAATGTGCCAAAAAAGAGAGCATATGATGCAGAAGAAATATCAAATGTCAGTGCAAAGAAAGATGTTTCAAGAATGGTACCAGCAAAAATATCCTCGCTCAGATTGATGCCACAAGATGCCTTGCTAATTCCTCCTCGAGTTATGTGGAAAATTCTTTCAAAAACATCTGGATGACCATAGTGGAATCGCACCCTAGAATTGAACAAATCCATCATAAGCCAGAAAATATGCAATCAGTACCAGAAAAGATGCTAAAGGGGAATTTCAGAGTTCACTAATTATTGTCTCCAAAAATTCAAAGAGCATGGGAGATGATGTCACTCCAACAAGAACAGTGAATAAGAGGGAAAAAAAGAAGAAATATGCAAAACGCAGATAAGTATCATTTGAGTAACACGTTGACCTTTGAAAGTAGTTTTATATATATTATATGCATTTCTCTTTTAAATTAATTCACTGCTTTAACTTTGGATGAGATCTTGTATTAGCCAATTGTTCAGTTAGAGGTTCTTGATTTGTCCTAGAAGTCAAACAAGCACTTACAAGTCAACCATGTCATGAAATCACTAGAGGAAAACTTACTTCAGTGGTCTTGCAAGAACTCTTTGACCAATTGTGACAAAGCTTGTTTCTTGATTTGACATAAACCAAGCCAGGGAAGAGACACTGTAGCAAGTGATAGAATTAAGTAATATAGTAACTTAACATGACAAAGTGCTTACTGCATGTAGATAAAATTCACCAGACCTGCCAGTAAAGATGTGCTCACGAACACCCAATATTGTAGGTCGTCGCACCCCATGATCTTCATTAAATTCTTCCAAAAGATTGCGCATTTTAAAAGCTTCTTCCAAGTAATTATCCTAGAATAAATTTGCAATACACCATTTCAATAGGTCAAACTTTATAGTGTTTTTCACTTATTAATGTTTATAATGTTTTACCTGATTCATGTCAATAGTCTGAAGAGCTTCGCCTCTAGTAAAAATGATGGCATGATTTTGATTTTCAGGCTTCCCTTCTCCTATCTTTGCTGGACCAGGCAGTTTTATTCGAAATATTTCCTTCACAGAAAATAATAAAACTGTAAGTTCTATGGTGAGTACGAGTAAATTAACTTACTTTCTGACATCAATATGCATTTACTTGGTCAAGATTGTCCACAGCTTTGACCAGTACAGAGTAATAAACTTTCTGTACTTTTCCTCCTTCTCTTTCTTCAATTTCATCAATATAAGCCACACGAAGTGAGGGATTGCTACCAATCAAGAACCAGACATTATATTCTTAAATCAAGTGAATTTCAGAAACTAAAGGGAAAATATATTGCATTTGAACCAAGTCTAATTCAAAAATTGGAGAACATACTTAACCATCAAATTCAGGATGTCTGTTGCACGGCGGTCTCCACTACGCTTCTGATTCCCATAGTTCTGACAGGTGGCGACGTATGTAAACTTCATGTCAGCAACAGCCTCTAAATTGGCATATAAGGATCTATGGCTCTTTTTATCTTCCTCAGATGGAACAGTAACAGCTTTATAGCCATTAAGTATCTCTGCCCAAAGGATAGCAAAAAACCATACAATCAGCTATTCTTGGTAGATAACTATTCTTTTGTCAATCACCATGAAGAATATAAATACGAAATGAATTTCATATAAGTGACAGTTATGTATAAACCATGGCCCAGGATTTGAAAAAGCTATAGATGACGTGCCTGCCATTGCCACAGTAGCAACTAGACTAAGGTAAATAGCTCATGTTAAAAGGAAATCATATTTACCCTGTTCACTTGCCATATCAAGAAAAGCCTGAAGCTTAATAGCCCGCCGGTAGTACATCATTCCCCTTACTGCATTAAAGTATAAGTACAAGAGGAAAAATATTAATCCACCAAACCCTGTCTGTGGGGATGGAGAGGGTGGAAGTCACTGTTACCTGTCCTGCTAAGAGTTTGTCCTCGTAACGAGGCCCAGTGACGTAGCTGCAATATGTGTTCATCTTTCTCCCATATCTCACTATCTTTCTTACAATCAAGCCGTTCCATGAAGTTAGTCCACTCATCTGGTAAAATTACTACAATTTAGCCAGTCCTTTTTCTGCTAGCAAATTACAGTCAAGATATCTAGAGTTAGTTATTACAGACCAGGGTAGATCTTTTGCAGGTAATATATGATTGACACACCATCTTCATTTTCAACCTCAAGGTCATTCTTCGAATAGACAGTCTCTTCACTGTAGTATGGAGTTAGAACACTGTAAACAAAAAGCAAAATGCTATTTATAAGCACAAGACAACTTCAGAACACATCAGATTCAACATCAATGCATTTCAAATTGCTTTAGAAATAAAATATTGAATAAACCAGAAAAAATATCATTTGTGTGTAATTATGCAATATTTAAGAATTAAGAGATTAAATATACAGAGAAAGATAGTAATAATCGTCCTCTCAATTTAAGGAAAACACTATATAACCCTGACGGTCACAGCATCTATAAACTCTGGAAGGATTTCAACATTTAATATGAATTAGTTTAATGTCCACAAGAATAGGATGATGTTCCTGCAGTTTATTATACAAAGCATGACATATCTTCATGGCCACAAGTTCCGTACAAAGAACAGGCATCAGACCTTGTTGGAAACGGTTTCTATTCCTAGGGAATTGATGTCTAGATAGCTGAATAGACAGATTCATGTATAGTGACTTGTTATTTACCTAGGGAGTTACATTTCTTTTTTTATTGTTCTTAAATAAAATTCATTATGAAATGATTATATATACTCATGCTGCTGAGTGCCTTTTCACTCGAGCATTTCACCAAAATCCAGTCTTCAACTAACCTGAATGACAGCATTTTACGAACTCGTGGAGCACGTGGCATATCCATGAACAATGAATTGGTGAAGAATGCAATCCTTCTGCGTGCTTCAAGGTTTGTTGGAACCTCAATGGCAGATTCCTTCACCGTCAAAAGTAAATGAAGACGTCTAATCTGAAACAGCCATAATTATTCTTTAGTTACAGAAATATCTGGAAAGTTAATAATAATGTAAACTGTGATTAATAATAATAATAATTACCTGTTCCTCCCATTGTGCTGTAACCAATGGAGGGAATAATACTGCCGGTTTTGCATCTGTACCAGCAAAAAGTTGCCTTCCAGTGTCCTTACTACTATGATTAAGTTCTGCCAACTCACTGATGAACATCACATTATGAAAAGCCCACATTATTCATTATTGTTTTAATGGAAGAGCCAGAAATATTATTATATTCCAAATTCAGTTATGTTAACCAACCTGATCTCATTTACCACCATATCACGCGTAAACACTTCTAACATGTCTTGCAACAAGACCACCACTGTACCTTGCTTGGATGAATCTGCATCTTTCTGTAACCAGAAAAGAATGTCTAAGCTTCTAAATAGGATAGTTAGAGACAAGAAGCCATTAAGACTACAAAGGTAATATATGATTAGTTTTCCTTTAAATGACTCACCAAGATTTCCACAAGCTCCACAAACTTCTTACAAAGGGAAGGCAAAAACCCCATTCGGAAATTTGCAACAAGTGTATTCTTAGAGATGCTGTTTTCAACTTCCTTAATGATGACAGAGATTGTCCTGTTCCATTACAATGAATTCAGAACTAATGATAATGACTAATGACATAATTTTAATGAAATGTCTATAACTTAAATTTTATTCGTTAATTAAGAAAAACAACACAAGCAGCTGACACAAAATTTGGGTGACCATTATAATGCAGTATGCAATTTTGAGTTAACGAAGTTAACCATATGTTCTTTTTATTTATTTTGACTTAAGTAATTCAGAGTCCAGACAGACATTTAAAATATAAATAGATAAAAAAAAATGAATAGTATAAGCACATCAAACAAGGCTAACTGCTTTTCATGAAATAGAAACAGCAAGAGCCAAATTTGGAGTCTGCATATAAAATAAATAAATAAATAAATAAAAGCATGGGAAAAGAAAGCTGGATAGAATGCTAATAGAACTGGATCATAGTTTTGCTACCCAAAAGAAACATGGCTAAGGTTATTTATATTCTTAGATTTATAATGATTCTAGTATGAACTGTAAACTGAAACGGACAAACATCAACAGGAAAGGATACTGAAAGCTACCTTTTTTCAGCTTCTCCTACTACCAAAGCATTCAGGACATTTTTAAAAGATTCATAGCATTCAATCACAGCACACTTCGTATATTCATCTGCACATATGCGCCTCCAAAGATCAGAGTCCTTTCCTCGAAATTGAGCTGCCATATCCAGTGCTATGGGAATCTGCAAATGTAGACAGCAAGTCAATTATATGAACTGGTAACAAACACAAGCATATTAAAAATTAAATCTCAGACCTTGCTTGCAAGCAGAAACGGTGGCCACTGAATTATTTTCAAGCTAGGATCTGATGAGTATGGAACCATCAAAAGATCCATCTCCCTGGAGTAATGCAATCATAGTTCAGTAATCAAAAGATGAAGGAGAAACCATAGAAGCTAGAATTTAGGAAAGCAACTAAAGAGTTTGGCTCTGAAGCCTTTCCTATCACTTATGATATCTTCCTCACGGAAACTGCAAATAACTTCATTCCATAATTGAGCAAATTTAGCAGCTTCACTCCTTCTGCTTGCAGAAATCTACACAACCACGGAAAATATGTGAAGATAAATAATTATATTTAGCTTACTCTAGTTAGCAGCAAAATGAAAATGTGATAGAAACCTCAGCAAATCGCTTCAAGAAAGTGAATCTCTTTTTCTGCTTCTTGTCAGTAGGAACCAAGTATGTGTTGAATGCACCGGGCAATGACTGGAACCGTGATCTTAACATGGTCAGAGTGCGTATCTGTGTAAGCAAATGAATAACAACATTAACTAGGTGTTAAAACATTGTGACTTGAAGTATTATATCTCTTTGGTTCCATGAGTTTTCCAATCTCAAGTTCTTCCATAAAATGAAAAGGGAAATTTTAGTGTATTTACATTTTGGAAACTTCAAAATTTCATAATACATGAACATGACAATCTAGTACTTGGTGTCCTTAAGGGTCTCATGACTTTCTTGATTAAATAGGTTCATTTTTATTTTTTGTATGCATACATATCTTTCAAAAGTGAAGAGAATCAATAAAATAGTCAATTCCAGATATAGAAAAAAGATAAAATTGACAATGACCTCTCCAAGACGATCGAAGGCTCCAATAACACCACCACAAATAGTTGAGAAGATGGAATACCAGATTTGAGTGTCCATGAAATAAACCTGCATTCAAAATTTAACCTGAGATGTTTACACTGAAACAATTTATCCCAAACAAATGAAAAGATTAATATATGTGACCATAACCATGAAATATAGCATACACACCATAAGTACAGGGGCCCAAAGTGCAACAACTGCACCATAGTTATGCTGAGCTGCATAGAACAGAAATACCAAATCAATAAAATTAACAGAAAGTTACAATGGACTCATAAAAAATGTGAAGAAATTACCTTTGGGGAAAAACTCATGCCAAGTAAAATCAACATGCCTAATGCTCATTATGTCTTTAGTTGGCTGAACTAGAGGTTTGATCTGAAGAAAGAGACAACAGTTAAAAGAGGCCAAACAAATTAACAAGGCATTATTAAGAAAATAACAACTACAGTTCCTGTAATAATTACCTGGACAAAAAAGCTAAATGAAAATTTAGCAGCCAAAAGAATCACCCAAAAAAGAGTGTATCTGAAATTTAAAAAAGAAACAGACCACAATAAAATTTCAAACAAATAACAAGAGCACAAACCTTAAGTAACTTGAATAACATAGTATTATGCAAAACTCACTTTAGGAGAGCAAATTGACTCTCATGCATTCCTCTTCCGACATAGATTCTTGGCTGCAAGTTAATTATCCATGATTGAAAATTAACAAATGATTCTAAAAAGTTCAATGTTATTTAAAAGAGACATTTTTCATCAATATAGACAGGCTTATGAGAGATTAAAAGTCACCAACTCATTGTCCATGCATTTCTTAACATCCAAAGAAGTGTTGTTTAGAAACAAAAGTTTGTGTCAACAGTCCTTTTGTTTGGCAGTCACCCTCTTGGTAAAAAGTAGGTGTTTCCCCTCTCCTGATTTGAGTTTGTCAGTTCAAGCTTTGAACCACAATTGCTTCAAACATAAAACTAGGACTATAAACTTGGATGCTTTGGTATATCATAGACATACCCTTACGATTGTACAAAATTGGGGTCATTAATTAAAGGGTCTTGCTAACTAGTGTCTTAGGGTATTAGTTAAGGAATTAAAAGGATAAAGTTTTTATTCCCAGGAAAATATATTACAATAACAGACTGAGGCATATAAAGTCAAAATATTTCTTAACTAAGTGCGTCTATATTGCTGTGCCAAAAAAAAAAAAAAGTGCGTCTGCATCAGTTTCTACCAGTTATAGAATGTGCACGTGTAAACACACGTGTGTGTACATGTATTGATGCATTAACTAATAGCTTCAAGCATTTGGGTCTTTAAGGATCACACTGACAACAAAAGCCTTTGCCAAGTATATTATCTATATGCTTTTCACGTGACAGAGGTCAGAATTTTCCAACAGAATAAAATTGACAAAAATATTGCTTCGTACTGATTTCCATAATCAGGTGGATATATGAATTAATTTCACATTGAAAGTTGAAACAATAAAGTACACTGAAACAAGCATCATAACAATATAAAATTTTCAATTTATAATGAAGAGAAATAGTTAAATGCACAAGTGAATCAAATAAGATGACACAAGTACCTGTGACCACCATAGGAGAAGTCTAATAATGTGCCAGTCTGAGTTTTCAATCCAGCGCCTAAGCATTGGGAAAAGAAAGAGAACAGCTGCTAGTAAATTTGGAAGCAGATAAACTGCAACTGCTAACATATATAATGGTGGAATCCCCTTTATTTTATGAATAAAGGAAAGCATATTCTTGATAAAGTCAGGGGCTCCTTTGAAGGAATGCACATAGAAGAGTGGAAGAGCAACAACCCAAAAAAGACTAACAATGACTTTGAGAAAATTTCGTAGCACATCAGTAAATCTCCAACAATGATAGCCAGGAAAGTTCAAAGCCAGGTCCAATATACCTAAGTCAAAATAAAAAGCAGCAAATGTGATGTCACTTCTTCAACTACTAGCTAAAACAAACATCGGTAATAAAAATCTTGTAACCTGTCCTTCTGATAGTCGCATGATAAATTTTCATATAAAAAGCAACTTAAGTCAATAATCATTACTTTGAAGTAAGCGTAGAATGGCTGCTGTAATGAATATGCTTGAGAGATCATATAAGACATCTTTCTCAAAGATATCCAACACTGAAATGCCTTTCCAGGCAACAATGAACAAAACCTGTAATAAGAATGTTCTGGTCTTGTTAGAGCAACAATCAAGGGAGATAATGACATAAGAACTTCCTACTGTTGAAAACAAATACCTGCAAACCCAGTATATAGAAAGTCCAAAGACGATCAAAACTGCGGAAGATGTTCCAGAATGACCGGGTCTCAACAAAATTTGATTTGCCAGTTCTTTTAGATGTTTTATGAGCACCCTTTCTTCCCTGGTATGGAATTTGTATGTATTGGACTAAATAAGTATTTTACATTCAGGAAAGTAACTCCTAAGGATAAATACCTGTGTCAAATTAAATGTTGATCTAAAAAATTCACCATCATCACGCATAGGCCATCCAAGAGAAAAGCAATCAGGTGACCTGAAACCAAATGCAATGCAAGTTAAAACAACGAATTGTCAATAACTGAAACATGAAACAAGCCAAAGGAAGTCAGTTTCAATGAGAAATAGAAACCTAAAGGCACACGAACCAGAAATATTCATTTAGATCATCATAATTGCACCAGGCTGAGTGAGGAGCTGCTCCATGTCTGCTCTTCTTGGCTTCCTGTATTCATTATCATGGTCATAATTCATCACTGAGCAGAAAGGCACCTGAAGTAAGTTGATGATTTCCATATCAGAAAAACCATACCGTTTCAATTACTAGGTATATGGGAGTTATAACCTTGCGCAAGAATGCCTCATCATCACCACCATAAGAAGGTTTGATGTTTTCACCAGTAACAATGCTGACATTTCCAGCCAATAAACCATGAAGTTCATATGCCATCTGAAGTTATAGTTGATTATTATTAATACACGCAGAAAAATAACTAACAAAAACAAAATAAAAATGTTACGTTCATCTGCAAAAACATTCTGGCACAAGATATTGCAACACATGAAAAACTTGTACTCACATTATGAAATATGTAGCATAGACACTCTGGCATGAAGCGAACATTGGATGCTTCACCCCATATGAGAAGATACAAGCCCATATAAAGTAACTTCCTTTGTTGTATCTCTTGCTGACTTTGAGGGAGTCTGCATGAAAGAATACCATAGTCACTTTTAGCATAAATATTTTCCAATTTATTCTTAGAAATACGATAGGAAAAGGCAAGAAAATTGTTAGGTGATGGAGAAAGTGTTATATCTTACCGTAAACTATGCTTTCGTCCCAAAAATTTGCACCATGTTTTGTAATTTTTAAACAGACTATTCATCACTGCATCAACGGCCCGATCATCAAGCTGCAGTTGTTTAACGAAAGAAGAAGAAAAAAAAAAAGAGTGAAGTTCAAGTATGGGTTAAAAGCAAAGCAGGCTATCCTGATAGCTAAATGAAACTTTGATGGGAGTTCTCTTGATTTCTGGTTTAGCTCTATTAAATATATAAATATTTTGCCTAGTACAGGAAGATGCGAGATATAGCTACATGCCTTGTTCAGAGGCTCGGGTTTGGGGTTTAGCCTTATGTGAGAGTTAGCAAGCAGCAGAATCAAATGCTCTCTCTGGTTCCTGACGTTGTCCCTCTGAGCCAAAATAAACCAAATAGATTAACAATTTGTGGGGGCTATACAAAAGATGAAGAAGTTAGTCACAATCCTTCCCCTATCCCTTTCTATTTGGGAGTAGAAGACATGCCTGAAACCCAAACATGGCTCTAAGCCAATCAAGCAGATCCAATTCTCCAGTTCTCTGCCTTTGTTGCTCAAATGAAGTTGGCCAATTCAGGCCACGAGTATTCCAGAGAGCAGAAACAGACGCCTTAATCTACAAGGTGGAAAGATAGCCAGGGAAGGAACTCAGTGAAAAGCCAAACAAAACACAAATTCTCGATATCAACATCAACATCAATCGTGGCAGATGAGATACCTCTTCAAGCTGCATAATAGACTGAGAAGCCCCGGCGGAGTCCAACGGAAGAATGTTGAAAGGCGCATATATCTCCGTCTTTTCCTGGACATCTCTAGCAGCCGCAATAATCTGAATGCACAAAAATCACTCACCCTTAATCCAAGCTATGAATGCTGAAAGAAAATTATGCGGCAAGCTACCTTTTTTTCACAAGATGAAAATGAAATGGCACTGTACATATAAATAAAGACTAACCTCGGGAGCTACTTCTTCGACCTTCTCAGTCTTGTTAACGGCACAAAGCACTTCGAAAAGCACCCCGGCGGTCTGGTAAGCTTTCCCGAGCTGTGCTCTAAATTAAAGTTAAAATAAAGGAATTAGTTAAGCATGCCTTATGATCTCAACATGGCACACACAGCGTAAAGGGTGTGTACTGTACCTGTCTGCCTGCTCTCCTTGGTCAAGAGCTCTGACATAATGCTCATAGTATTGCTGATAATAAGCCTGGATTTCCCTTGCGTCTGTCTTCTTTAATCGTTCAGCAAGACTGGGTCCATTGTCCTAAAGTTCCAGAAATCATGTAATTAAGAAGTTCAAGTAGGATGAATCAAAGTGCAACTCTTCCCTAACGACAGTGTTTAGGTGTTTTCCGGAGTCCATTACAGTTGGTCGATCAGGGTAGCTAACAAAATAAAAATTTGGTGTATCGGAGCTGAAAAGGATATCGATATCGTGTGCCAGTCCATATATACGGTGTGATTTGCTAGGCGGAGTGATTTAAACAGTTCCTTCAATAACACACAATGTTATAAATTTAAATTTTATTCAAGAAGTATTATAGAATTTAATTAATGACACTAATTGTATTTAAAAAAAAAAAGATCTAATTGTAATTGATGAAACATTTTTTTTCTACTAATGAGGTGTGATTTATATCATTGGTAAGTTAATGAATGTATTTATTAAGGAATGAATATGTGTCTTATTAAAAAAGTTCACAGTAAATTATAGAAAATATAAAAAGAAAGTAATTATACATATAAAGATAAGTCCACATTTGTTTTTGGTGAATTGTCCACATTTCTTATTAGGCAAATGCTAAAGGGAAATATGCTTAAAAATAATGTATTTCACTATAATTTTTAAATGCGCTCCTCTTACAATTTCTTATAAAATCTTTTTTTTATTTAAAACATTGGTTAGTAAGACTCTTCTTAAAATTAGGATTAAAAAATATATTCATTTACTTTTATATATAAAAAATAAGAGTAATAATTTTGATTTGATGCCAATCCACGTTTTAATGTTATGAGAAAATATTAACAAACCACAAAATTAAAGGAAGAATCAACTTATTATTATTGGATTCACTTAGAAAATAAATATTCATTATTTAACTATTAATTATACACATGCATATATTTAATCATAATTTTAACCATTAAGTTTAGCAATTTACTATGAATTCGATTAAACTATATTAATAATAAATACTTTAAATGTGTTTTCACAATGATCAGAATGAAGATCAAATCAGAATTCTCATAAATTTAATTCAACCTCATTACTAAACTGGAAAATAGTGTGTATAAAATAACATTCTCTTGTTACTATAATTCTTTACTTTATTATTAAAAAGTTAATATCTCGCTTAATGCAAGATAAGTGAAAATTTAATAAAAAAAACTTACTCGGATTGGCTGTCAGGTAATTAATATATTCAGCAAGCATATTATAAAGAAGTAATGATACCAATTACGGATCGTAAAAAAAAATGATACCAATTACGGAACAATTAAAAATAAGATAATGATATTTAGATATTTTACTTTTTAAAATATTCTATCAACATTCTCACTTTTTTAATTTTTCTCTCATTATCAAATCATATAATTTATTATGATTAAATATTTGTCTCTCTTATTAAGTGTTAGAATAACATTTTAAGCATCCAAATATTTTTCCTTCAAAATACTAAGAAAAAGACAAAAGGCACTTTGGATGAAGAGAAATACAGATTCTCCTTCATTGGTGGTTATGTGCATTTATGACTTATTAGAAATATGGCATGTGCTTTAAAATATAAGTTGTGAAGTTATAATCTATAACTATTAATAAAGTTTATTAATTTATTTGATCTATATATTTATAATTTCTAATTGACTCTTTAATTACTTTTAAAAATCACCCACAATTATAAGTATTTATTGTCTAATAATTTTACAACATAACAGTCATTATTTATAATTTATAACTATTAATAAAGACAATTATCTCATTTGATATAAATATTTATTTTTTTTAATTTACTTTTCACCTACTTTTGAAAATCAATCACAATCACAAATAATTAATGTCTAATAATTTTTTAACATGAGAATTATTATTATAACTGTTAATAAAATATTTATCTCATTTGATGAATATTTATTATTCCTAATTTATTCTTTAACTACTTCTAAAAACAATTAACAATCACAATAATTATGGTCTAATAGTTTTTCAATAGTAGTGTTATTACAATTACATCTAACTTAAAAAAAGAAAATAAAAAAGACAGTTAAGACACAAGGCATTGAGTGTGATTGTTTTTCAACCAGTGATTAATAAAAAAAAGTTAATAATTGGAATTATAATACTGTATATAAATGTGTATGTGCGTGACGCCATTTTTCACGTGAGCCAAATCTCGTTGGAGACATGCGAGACGAAAGAGAAAGAGTTTGTTACGTACCCTCTCCAATCGCTGCAGCAACAGCGTCTTAAACTGCCTCACGCCACGTCCGCTGGAGCTCTGATCCAACCGGTGCGCCTTCTCGAAAGCGTAGAACCGACCTTCCAAAAGAACGAAGGAACCAATTTCAGCGAAAACCGTTGCAGAAACGTATCAAAAATATCAAAGGAAATGGAAATTATAGAATCTGCATGAGTAAGTGACGTTAACGGCAACAACAACGTACATAGATAGGCAACCCTAGGGCGTTCGCTTTCGATCTCATTGGCCACTCGGAGAATCGGCGAGATGGAGGATAGTGACGACGGAACGACGTCGTTGTCGAAAACCTCCGTCGAGAAGGTCGTGGCGGCACTCCTCGACGGGCGCCGCGTCAGCGTGTGCGGTGCGGCCTCCTGAATCGACATTGCTGTCGACCACCACCGCTACGCTCCCTACGCTACCACGCCTTTTACTCTCCCTCTCCCTCTCCCTCCCCTGTTCCAACACATCAAATTCATCGCATGCAAACAATTAACACATTTAACCAATTAAAAGAAGAAAAGACATATTAAATTAGAGGAAATTGAAAAATGTGTTTCGGTACGTGCAATGTACCTCTTCAATGTAACTGAGAGTTGAAAACGTAAAAGAGAGGAGAACTAAGGATTTCAGAAGACGCTGGGTTGCGGCAAGAGAAAGAAAAAAGAAAAAGGGAAATGTGAAGGGTGAGGATCAGAGAGAGAGAAAAGCGCGGGAGGAGTAGAAGAGTATGAGAGGGGAAGAAGGAGATGACACGTGGCAGAGGGAGAGAAGGGTGATTAGATGTCAGAGAAAGAGGGAAATGATTGGAAGAACAATGTTTACGGAAGCGAACAACACAAATGAGAAAGAAAGGGCAGCGAATTGTTAATTGACACCAAAATTATGAAGATATTTGTTTAATTTGAACGCTTCAAAGTCTGTTTTCTTTCTTTTCTCCTTTTTAATGCACTGGATCTGTTTTTATTTCTGTTAAGTAATGGTGATATTTATACATCAATTTTTTAGAAAGTATATATGATAAGATGAATGATACTATGAAGAGGGATATAAAGAAAATATTAAATGTATAAAGATTATTGAAAATTTATTTAAATGCCTGGATTACGTGTATATAATACAAGAAATGACAACTAGAGAGCATGTGAATGCGACTGGAGAAACTGATTAACTGAAATAATGGATGGAATCTCAAATATCTGAAACGAACTTGACTACCACATACCTCTATCTATGAGGAGCTATCTATGAGGATGGCTCCGTTATCATGGTTCGATCCCTTCTGAACCCTTTACAATATTCTGTCCATTTCATGCAATTTACTTACCAAATTACTAAATACTGACATGCATGTGTTGCTACTTTGGCCAATCCTAGAATTAGTAAACCACTTCATTACAATTATATATAAATAAAATAAAAATACCTTTAAGAAATCATTGTTATTATTTTCATTACAAACCATTTAATAACTGTTCGCTCAGTTATGTTTAATTGTCAGAAACATCATCTTATAAGAAAAACATGAAATTCTTTACAATATTGCTTCTGCTGCTTCCTAGGAACAAGTTTGGTGCTTGCAGGGGTCACATTCAATTATTTTTACGTATTTAGATTGAACACAGATCACAGATTATCTGAGCAATTGACGTGAGAAACTACAATGCAAGAAGAAGCAACTTCAACATATTTTCATTCGAGTAATGATGCATGATCATTTATTTTAAACATCTCATTAGTTTTTTTCATTTATTTTTATTCTATTTTTCTCTTCGTATCATGTCATAAATCTGATTCCATATTTATATTGTTTTTCTTTTTTATTTCTCTCTTTAAGTGTTAAATAGGTTCTTGGGTGTATATTAGACATTTTCCTTTTCATTATACTTTCTATTTTTGTTGCAGTTACTCGTAAACATAATTGGATTTTGGATCGTGACAAATGGCTGTCACTTGGTGAGTTGGTGTTACTATTCTGCAATTTGGATTAAAAAAGATTAAGCCTTAACCTTTAACGTAAGACACAAAATGTTAAATAAAATTTTGGTCGACCGTGGTTGTCGATCTTATTTTTTGGCTCTAGGTACGTAGAAGAAGCACTTGGTTGCGACAAGGTCCCAATAATTGGACACATGAATCCTAATCAAGAGTTAAAAATATTAAGTTAAATTTTAACCTAGAAAACCTAACAAAATAATGCATCTGTAGACTAAACATGTGACATAAACAAATTTTATACCTTAATACGCAGGGATTAACTTAAGTTTAATTATTAAAAGTGATTAGTTAAGGGTTAATGAGAGAAAAAGAATTCGACTAAAAAGAGTCAAATCAAACTTACATTAATGATTTATATTATATATTGTAGGTAAAATGGTTTATTTTGTCTTTTATCTTTTTTTCCAGTTTAATCATATATCTTTTTAAAAGTTTAATTTGATCATTTATTTTATTTTTTTGATTCAATTTAGTCATTTATTTTTTTAAAAATTATTTAATTTTTAATCTTATTTTTTTGGTTCAATTTGATCTTTTATCTTATCTTTTTGTTTTAGTTTGATCCTTCAGTCTAATTAAGATTAATGTCGTTAATAATTTAAAAAAAATCATTTTTTTCTCCTTGCCCATCACTTCATTTTAACAAAAAAAAATTATTCTTAAATAATTAACTATCGACTTTAATCTTAAATGAGTCGAAAGGACTAAATTGAATAAAAAATTATCAAAATCAATTTTTCAAAAGTTAAAGGACTAATTTGAACCAAAAAAGAAAATAAATGATCAAATTTAAATTTTTTTTAAAAGATAAAGGATTAAACTAAACCAAAAAGAATAAGATAAAAGATTAAATATTTAATTTTCTCTGTATTTTATATTTAAGTTAACTAGGAACATCAAAGTAATTTTGTCGCAACTAATTTTGTCCCAAACTAATTAAAATTGATTAAAGTAATTAGTTTTAGTTGTAATAAAATTGGTTCAGATTTAAAGAAATAATCATTTTTAGAAATTGGTTAATTATAAATAATATAGTCAATATTGGTCCATTAGGAGTAAAATTGTAAAATTGACCTAATTAAATTAATTTGTAGTTAATTATTTAATTTTAAATCATAAATAATTTATCTAAATCAGATTTATATAATCTATTATTTTTATACTTAACTTAAATTAGTTCTGAAGATTCTAGTTAATTTAAATAAATTTAGGGACAGTTTGTCTTTTTATAGTTAAAGTCTTCAGGAAATTCATAGGAAATTACTACTTTACTGTGATGTTATTATAAGACTCGTAAAAAAGTAGTTTTATAATTTAAGGGCATTTTAGAATTTTTCAAATTATAATTTTAATTAATTATGAAATATTAATGTAATGTCACAAATCTATAGATCAGGGCATGATCATATCAGATTGAAAATGCCCATATTTAATTCGTGCTTAAAAATAAAGCTTAAGAGTTAAAACTTATATTTCATTGAGTAGATAAGAATCAGGTTGGTCACAACAAGCTAGATACAAGTCATGAGCTATATCAGGTTAGGCTGAATAAAGCTCAACTTCAACACTTTCTGAAATTTACTTTCTAGAAAGGAATTTTTTTTTAGGGGGCGGAATAAAAAAGTCAAATATAATTTTAGTACTTTTATTTTATAAAATCTATTTTAAAATAGAGACATTTGATCTCTATGTTTTATAAAATTCTCAATTTTAATTCCCTTTTGTAAAATTTATGATTTTACACCTTCTGTCAAATTAAAAGTATTGATTATTAAGAGATTAACATTTATTATGACATATATTAAACAAATAATTTCATTTTTCTCACTAAATTTGGGTTATATTAGATTAATTTATTACTGATCAATGTTTTTCAAATTTGATGGAAGGTCAAAATTGTAGATTTTACAAAACATAAAGACTAACTGTCTCTATTTTAAAATATGAAAACTAAAATTATATATTTAAAAAAATATGAGGATTATATATCTCTATTTTAAAATAAGATGACCAAAATGGTGGATTTTAAAAAATAGGGAACCAAAGTTGTATTTTAGTCAAAACAAAAATAAATAAGAATGGTGTATTTAGAAAATGAATAGAACAGTTAGCAATTACCTTTAAATTAATTGTGCGCCTCTTGCTCATTTTATGCATTGGGCTTCTGTCTAACTTTGCAACCAGCCCTCCACGAATATAACTTGGTTTCTTTGACGTAGAGGGCGCAAAAGAAAGACAGAAAACGTGACAATGTCAATATATTGATTTTCCACAGGTTAATTTGATTAAACAAATAAAATTAATAGAATAAATATATTGATATTTAACATTTCAATTTAACTATAAACAATTTAAAAAGCTAACGAAATAACTTCTTAATATATGCATAATCAAATTAAAGATTTAGTGTAAAAGTAAATATTAAAACCCCACCATAGTAAGAGAAATACCATCAGTGGTCCTCAATGCCATGGCCCATGGGTCCATGATAAAGGACACTGCATGCGCTTTATTTGAAGAGACCAACATTGGGATTCAATTCAATTTCAATCATATTTCCTTTTGGTCGTTTATTCATGGGGATGAGAATCGAACGTGAGAAATATGATCCACACTAAAGTAGTTTTCGAAAAAGTGCAGAATGTGAACTTAATTTTATCTAGGTATAATTTTTTTAAATAGGAAAATGATTATTTAACACGTCCCTTGGAGTGTAGTGCATATACTCATTTTTTTAACAAATGTCTTCTAATTTATTTGATAAGACATTAATTTCACTCGTGATACATGTTATTGGTCTAAAAAAATTTATACATAATAAAAATTGAATATAAATTCTTCCACTAAACAAATTATTCTTACTCATGAATGCAACATTATATCATTATATCAATTCTAAATTTAGTACATATACTCATTGAAAAGGTAACATGAGGAGGGAGAGAAATTAAATATGTAATTCGTTATATAATAAAAAAAAATTAAAAGAATAATAATAGATATGAAAAGAATGTGAGAGAAGAAAGTACAAAAATATTAGCTGTTCGAAATTATAAAGGATTAGCAAAAGTCATTAATCATCATGATAGGTTGGCCCAATTTCCTTTAATTGTCCATCTTTTTCCATTTCTGCTTTCTGCCCCCATTATCTTTTATTTATTTAGTTCTCCCTCGCACTTTCTCATCCAAGATCTCTCACACATTAACATAACGCCACAAATTTGCCTTACATGAAAAGAATTTTACAGTAGATATTATAATATAAATAATTAAGCTCGTGCACACATATCTAACAAAATCCCGTTCTCAATCATTTGTAGTTGTCACGACTCAGGATAAGGAGATACCAACCTATCACGACCACCTCACCTTTTGCAAAAAAAAAAAAAAAAAAAAAAAAGAAAAAAAAGAAAAAGGAAGCAACCCATTCCAACCCTCTTCATCTCTATACAAAAGAAGGCGAAGAATAAAGACTTTTCTTTATGAGACAAAATATTAATATAGATAAGATGGTATAAGGGATACCCAACCACATAAAGGATTAAGACCAACTATTGAACCCAAGTGCTGGTTACAAGATATTAAGCTACTCTGAACCACTAAATACGCAATAACCAGCATCCACCTAAAAAGATGTATACCCCAAAACCAAAATCAGTGCCCTGTAACATTTACAAAAGAAGCGTATATCATCATAATCATATTCATATTGTACCAAAATAATATTCATATTCATATTCTAGCATCTTCCCATCGTCCCCATAATAAAAATTCCTTTCCACGTGTTATTAAAGGCTGTTCGCATTGCATGCCTTTGTTATTTCAGGATTATCTAGCAAATTGCTTTAATTATTTTTGTATGTTTTAAAAACTAATCATAATATGTCTTGTATTTAAAATATACAAACGTCATTGCCTTTGTCTTATACAGACATTTATAATTAATTTAATCCCCTAAGCATGTAAACTGTCCTTATCGGATTGAGAAAACGAGTGTAACTAAATTTCAGAACTGATCTAATAATATTTAAGATTAAATAATTAATTAATCTAATGATATTTTGTATTGTGATGAGAATTTATTGATGTAAATAAGTTTTGAAAGACGAAAATATTGACATTTTGCATTATTTATAAGCTAAATGGTTGCATTTCCTTTTTCAAGAAGAAGAGTAATGATGGTTGTATTTTTTAATCACCTAAGCATGTAAAGTGTCCTTAATTATCGGATTGAGAAAACGAGTGTAACTAAATTTCAGAATTGATCTAACAATGTAGTAGGATTAAATAATTAATTAATTTAATGATCTTTGTATTGCCATGAGATTTTATTGATGTAAATAAGTTGTGAAAGACAAAAATATTGACACTTTGCATTATTTATAAGCTAAATGGTTGCATATATTTTTTCAAAAAGAAGAGTAATGATGCTCGTATTTTTAAAGATAAAATTAGGATTTATTCTAAAAATATTATAGTCCATGACTTTAAAGACAAAAGGGGAACCTAGAAGCCAAATGATTTCGAAGCACATATGCAATCATGGACAGCCATGCTCATCTCCTTCTGTACTTAAATAATATGTACATTTGTTATGGGTCCTTTTATATATATACAAGGGTACGTACGTAGTAGAAATATATAAGGCTGGTTAGAAAGGAGTTGGTCCAATCACATAATTTAGATACGGAAATGGGTTATCCCATGACAATTACAGAAACCATATATTATTCACTCACCACAATAAATAAAATAATTCTTCCATCCGTTAATCAAGCTGGTTTTGTTAATAAAAGAAATATAAATAAGATCACTTCATGATACGTGAATCATGCATGACCCACCATGACTACATTAAGATCTGGATTTATAGCCAAAATTAAGTAAGCTTCTTTATTCGCATGAGCCTCTCTCACCCTGAGAGACTGAGACTTTTTATTGAGAGTTTTTTAAGTAAACAAATTATGGATAGTAATTGTTTCAATATAAATCATTACTAAATGTCCAATCATATACAGGGTAGTAATTGTTTCTTAAACCAACATTGTATATGATCTTAACAGCTATACAGTGGTTTCAATTTAACTAGATAACAACACCAAAATCAGGTATACAAGTTTAATTTAACTAGATAACAACACCGTAGAAGGAGAATTTCTTCAAAGAATAAATTAAAAAAAAAGTTTAATTTGTCCTTTGAACAAATTATCCTTATACAGTTTATATATCCCATATACATCTTGTATTGATCAGATTCCCATTATCTTTTCCTTGTCACCATTTTGCATATATGACCAACCTTTCGCTTTTATTATCACCAATAATTTTTCTTAGTGGATTATTAATTAATGATGTCGCTTAAATAATTGTGGTAGTTTTATTTTATGTTGGGTTTTGCATATGTGTTGGGGCCCACATATTAGTAGTACAAGACGACAAAACAAGATAAATTTCCAAAGTGCTGTGTACGTTTGTCGTTTGCAATGTTGGATCAATTAATGGTTTAGGTTAGGTCTTTATTTGACCCGAACAACCACATAACACGTTCTAATCAAACCCATTACAGAACTGAGAATAGGTAAACCTCGCCTCCGAATGCTAAAGTGTGCAATAAAATGTTGTCTTTCAACATCTAATCACGATCTAACAATATTGGAGTGGTGTTTAAGTTAAAGGTAAATACTATACGTAATAACATGCAAGAAAAAAGATTTTGAAATTTAATTCATAAATATTTTATTGCATATTGTTTAAAGTAAATTTTTAGATTATTAACATGATCTCATATAGACTGGAAACGGATTCAATATCGTGTATTAAAGGGGATCAAATTTTTTTTATACAATTATTTAAATATCTAACTTCCAATAAATGATAAGTTTAACAAAAATATCTATAATAAATTTTATGTGTAAAACTAGAAATATAATTCACTATTATAAAAAAAAAGTAAATATTAACTCAAAAATCTATTTTTATTTTGTTAGTATTTTCTTTTTATTTTTTTCTCATATATACATAAAGGATCCTAAGAAAAAAATATGTTTTTAGTCTTTATATTTTTGCCTAAACTTTAATTTTGACCTTTTATACTTTAAATTAATTAATTTAGTCATTCAAATTTAAAAAAATATATGAATTTAATCCATCTTTACGTATAAACTTAATATTTAGTGATGGATTTTGTCCTTGCAAATTTGGAAGAGAAATTAAATTCCCATATTTTTTAAAGTTGAAGATATCAATTTAAAAGTATAAGTACCAAAATTATTTTTTACTAATATGTAATAAGTAATAGATATAATATTGAACGGTCAAATATTGTTTACATTAAATTTTTGTGAAGGATTATACTTTTTATCTGATTCAATTCATAAAAATCTAATAACTTTTTTATTCTTAATTTACTTGTCAAATGTGAGATGTACAATGAATTAAGAGGGATCTACACATTCTAGAAACCTTTTATTCTCTCGTGTAGTTGCGCTAGTATTGCATTATTATAGACACGTTAAAGTGAGGAACGTACAAAGACCTCCAATTATTCTGTATGATAATGGTACGTAGTAAATATTGCTTTGGAGAAGTCAAATTCGTAAATATAGTGTGAAACCAAAACAGGGGATGGTGTATATGGTAGAAGGTTGCGACCATATATATGTGCTTACGTGTGCATTTGTTAAGGTAAACTCAAAAATATCTGCAACTTCAACTCAATTGGAAACTTCAGCCTTGCCACTTGGATACTTGGATGGTGTACAGAGTTTTTTCTTTAGTCATAGATATTTTTTATTGAAGATAATTGTATTTGAGTTAAATAAAATTATTATCAAAGATATATTTTTAAAATATTTAATATAATTAAATATTTAGAATTTAAATCTAAGATCTCTTATTAAGTTAAAACAGATTCATGCCCGTTAATCCACACACATAGATTGATGTACTGTTCTTGCACAACCAAAATTTATTTATACTAAAGAAATAGCCACTCTGATTGTAATATGTATATTACAAATATAAATTAATGATATAATATATCATGTTAATTAATATTACGAAGTAGTATTAATTATATATAATTTTTGAGGAAAGGCCTAAAGTTGTTCCTACTCCCTATAAGAAAAGAAAAATAAGGGGGCATTTTGGATTTTGGAAGAAAAAAAATAAGAGAAAAGAACATGCAAGTTACTACGAATTATTTATTTATTTATTTATTATCTTTTTGCAACTTTCATTTTGTCACACAAAATATCTTATACTTTTAATGATAGTGTAGCGAAAGTCGTGCATCGTCAACAGCAGAGGATGGTTGTAGAATGAGCAGGTTCTAGAAACCAATAGAGATGGCTTATAATCCATGTCATGGTTAGTCATCATAAGAAAATCCTAACACTGTCTAACATACAAAAATAAGTGAGACTCCTTATAAATAGCTATATATTATACTACATATACTAGGGAGTCTTAATAAGTTGACCTAATTAACTTTATAAAAATGAGCATGTGATGTGAGTTATATAATTAATCACGTGGTCATATATTTCAGTTTAGTGCCATCAATTCTCGAGACTAAATCGTAAATTAATAATAATTTATTACGATGCAACGGAGGCAATAAATTAATCTGGATAATATAAATTAATTTCTTTAAATAAGATCTATCCAAAGTTTTATCATATATTAGTATTTATATATAAATTAAAGTTTTTCTGCTTAAACATTTGATTAGGGTATCAATCATCAACTTTATATATATGGAATAATATTTACTAAAAAAATGTTAATTCCTTAACTAAATTTAAGTATTTTGACAAATTAGTCTTCAGTCCTCAATCAAAAGATATCATGGTTTATAGATTTACTTAAAAATGAACATAAATTTTAAAGTTAACTTTAAATATTTAAAGTGGTATTATATTTAAAAACAATTTATTGCATTAAAATATACTTTTAATAAATTATTATTTTAAATATTTAAAATCTTCTCTAAAGTCTAAATAACATGTTACAATTTTTTAAAGACATAATGTCACTTTTAATTTATTATATTTCACAATTATTTTATTTTGATATATTAAAATTTTATTACGTTCTTTTATATTTTTTAAAAATATCATTTTGATATTTTTTAGTATTTAGTTAGAAACATTAGTATTTTATTAATTTTTAAGTGCATTTCAAAAATATAGAAGATCAAAATAAAATTTTTAAAATTTAATATATCAAAACAAAATAATTATGAAATATAATAAACCAAAATTGATATTAAACCTTTAATTAACTTTACATGGTGATAATTAAACTATCTTTATTTTATTTTAAAAAAACTAAAAAAATTATCACCAACAAGGTAAGTTTAATATCCAATTATTTCAACGTACGCATTTATAGTTTAATGTTAAATCACCGACAAGGATGGATGGAGAGGGGATAGGAAGGGGTCCGAGTCTCCCTTCTTTTGCCCCTTCTCATATATATAGATATATATTCAAGTTAATTAATGTAAAATAAATTGTCTATTTTATTTATAATTATTATAAAAGAAATAATTTCATGTAATATTTTTTCTTGATATTTTTACTTTCAATTATATAAATTACTAGAATATTTTATTTTAATTTTTAACAACAGATACATCTCTCAAACACAAGTTACACTCAACTACATATACAAATATCTTCTAAGTCTAGGCATAGAGTATCTTTTATAATAATTATAATAATGATTAAGGTTAGTTAGTATAAAATTATGTGAAATTAATTATGTTTATTATTATTATTGTAATGATTAAGGTGATAGTTAATATAAAATTGTGCAAAATTAATAATTCATTTGTTATTTTTAGGATAACGATTAAGGTTATTATTAATTAAAATAAAAATTAGTTTAAATTTTATGTTAAAGTAGTAAAAAAATTAAAAAATTATTACTTATTAAAAGTTAGATATTTAAATAATTACAAAGGAAGAAAAAAAATCAACTCCCTCTTTAATACATTTCTGGATTTGTCTCCGAGTCAAATGGAATATTGTTAGGTTATTTTAATGATTAGAGTAGCTTGTGTAATTTATAGAACAATTTTAAATGAAAGATGTTGTGATTATTGCTAGGCTTAAAATGTATTAAAGTTAATGAGGATTATTTTTAAGTTAGTAAAACTAACTCAATCCCACTCTTACAGTCATCACTTTATCAAAAGGTGGTTTAATTAGGGCATTAAAAAAAAGGTTAATTAAAAAAGACAAGTTATAAAAAAATTGGATTGTAAATGACTAATATGATAAAGTTAAAGTTAAATCGTTAAAATAATATTCAAGTTTTATTCTTGATGAAAATAATTATTTGTTAGACTTTATTTAATGACAAAATTTTGGATTAGCCAATATCATTTTGAAGGTTTAAAATAAAAATATATATAAAAAATCACCTCTTCATATAACACTTGTCTCTGTAAAAAGAAAAATCACATTACAGTAAAAGTTTCTTCATCATCATAAACACACTAAAGAAAAGTTAGAGAAGGGAGAAACAACAAAAATATTTCAAGGTCACACAAAAAAAAGAACACAACGTACTTCAAAAATGGATCCATATTACTTGTAAAAATTATAAAGTCAGTGTGACTTATGCTATCAAAGATCCTTTTAATATAGTTTTCATTGTTTGTTGAATCCTTGAAATTTTACACATATTAAAGTTTAGTTTCTTACATAAAAGTCTAGAGAAACGTATACTAGAGATAAATAAAAACTTGAAAAAAATAATTTCCAATATAATAGTAAATAAAAATATCTTTTAAATAATTAAAATGGAAAAATGCCATGTGCGAACAATTTTAATAGGAAAGTTATAGATAAATTATGATTAAATATATATTCAATTAAAAAAATATTTTTATCTAATGCATTTCATGCGTACAAACACTAGCTTCACTTATTAAGTTATTCCTTAGGTAATTTTCAAGACATTTAATTTTTAACTCATGCATTTTAGTAGATTTTCATGTTCTAAACATGTTTGCAATGTTATTATATACATGATACATCCTAATGTTTGTTCCCTTCATGCAACTATTTTCATTCTTGTTATATACAATATTTTATGTATATCCTAGACTATTTTATTTTTACATTTTGTATACGAATGCATTTTTTAAACTTGGTATTGATTAATGAAATATTGTTTTAATTAGTCTACTATAAAAAGCAACTATGGAAAGATATTAAGATATATGATACAAAATTTACTTAAGATGATAAAAAAAGTTGATTAGAGTGCGGTTTGAAAAAGTAAACAATTATAGTTCCTTCCGATATCCATCGTTATGTGAAAAATATTCACGCGCCTTATTTATGGACCCCAAAAGTTATTGACGGTTGAGATAAATAGTAATTAAATACAGCGGAATATACAGGGGCAGGGACAAGTTCAAACACAAGGGTTGCGTGTTTGGCAAAGGTATTTGGAGCTGCACTTAATTATTATCTATAGGTCGTTATAGAAGGGCATGGGTATACATGTTTAATTGTATTCTGCATAATTTTGTAAATGTGAAAGGTACATCTTGTTCCTATCTTAATGAAGTTTTATTGGCTGATAAAAAAATTAGGGTCTGTTGGGTTATTTTATTGTAGAATAGAATTATGTAAAAAATAAATAAAAATTGGTGAGTCCTATATTTTATATATTATTTTAATTTAAATAATTTTTAAAAAAATTAATTTTTTAATTCTCTTTCGCTCAATCAAATCACTCATAAGGAATGATTTGATTGTTTAGAATAAAATAAAGTAAAAGAAAATTAAAATAAAATAAATATAAAACCCACACAAATTTTTAAAGATTTCCTCTTCTTTCTTGTCAATTTTAAGTCAACCAAATCACCCCTAACTTTTTTAAAAAGACAGATAGAATCCATTCCTACCATCTCAAACAAAATGGTGAGCAAGTGTCCAAGTCTACGGATTGGGTCCCCTCCCTACCCTAGATGCCTAGGCTGGATATATTATGGTAGATAGGTCAATAGTAGTCAACTGAACGTGTTAAAGAAAATGATTCACTTAATCTAGATTATTTTATTTTTTTACTAATGGGGTTCCCAAATTAAAATAAATCTCAAGTAAAAGAATAAATGAAAATGGTCCAAACATTGACCCGTTCAAGACTTACTAGTAAAGTATAAATAATCATTGAGTTTGTGATATAAGCTTACTAACCAATAAAGTAATAGTATATTCTAATAAACTGAAGCATACACAAACAAACACTGTCACTCTTACAAAACATAAGGAGATTCATTTGTGAAGAACTATTCGGTCCCAAAAATCTGAATTTCAAATATAATTTTGTGAAATTATAATTCATGAAAGCAAAAATAGTGCGTTACTGCATACTGCATAATCAATATCAGAAAAAGTTTGAATCAGAAAGCACATTGTTCCACCCCACTTGGTGAGAGCGTGAAGCTTCCTAAGTTAAAGCCCAAAAAATAATTAGTGTTAAGTAAAAGAAAGTGGCCAGATACAAATAAACACATGGTGAGAGACGCAATGCAATAATTACTCAAACAGAGTCGTGCAGAAAACCATGGACTTCTCTTTCTATAAGAGGTCCTACACCTATGCCCTAATCCGATGATTTGGAAATTGGGATTCTCTAATGCTTCATTTGGCAGAGTAGGATAAAAAATATCAGCAAAGGATTTTTTTTCCTATTTTTCTCTTTCCTATATATATTTTATCTCTCTTAAATCAAACAAGTCTAAATGTACTCTATTTCTAATTCCTATTCCATTATTTCTCTTTTATTTTTCACTTATTTCTTTTTTCCTTACCAAACGCACCTATATTTCCATATGCTATTCAACTCTCTTATTAACATTCCCAAGGTAAAGTTAATTGAAGCATATAACTTCATCCAAAATTAAACATCCTTTTTTTCAGACTAGAAAAGAAAAGGGCTCAACCTATCTTGCTTGTTGGTAAATGATGTTAACAAAACTATGGCTTCAAATGAACACAACAAGAGCATAAATAAATAATTATTATGTTTATGATTTTTTTTATTTGCATTGTAGGATAAATATTTATTTTATTTTTCAGATTCAAACTCATGACCAACAAGTCACTTTTTATTTAAGATAAAAATAATATATTTTTCTTTATTTAAAAAATATCCAAACCTCACTTCCTAAAGTATCTTGTAAATAATTCTAATTTTGATTATTGATGGCATGTCAAACCAATAAATGTTGTTCAACCTTGTGTTCGATTACTTGAATAGATGAATTTAGTATCACATTCGTATGTAACTTTTTGGCAGCATGAAAGCATTAATTGACAGAATTTATTATTTTCTTATCATCTAAGAAACTGTAATTAGTTTGCAAGAAAAAATCAAATGGAATATGTCCTATTTTTGAATGTGATTTGAACTATTGATATACATAATTAAAAATAATTAACTAGATTTGCGGTAAAATCTAGAAATCGATCATTGTAATTTATTGTTATTTAAGTCCTTAAAATTATTAAATTTTCAAAAAGGCCTTTGAAAGTATAATTTATTTGTCACTTTAGCCCTAAGGTTAAAGGATTTTTGCCAATGTTAATGCATGTGACTATGTGACATGATATTTGTTTATGTGACAATTGATTGTGCACACTTGATAATTTAGTGTGTACATAGTAGGTGATGATGTACATGTGAATATTGATAAGAGTGTTTATAAATTGATCAAATCCAATATAAACTAAAAAAAATTGATAATCAAATAAATCAAAAATCGAATTGATAAAAAAATTGGAAAATCAATTTTTTTATTAGATTTCAGATTTGAATTGAAAAATGATCCAATTCAATCAAAACCAAACTTATACATGGAGATATTTTTATTCATAAATTTTAACATCACTCATATTTTTGTTTAATATATATTTATAAAATTGTCATATAACTTCTACCTATTTATGAAAAATACATTTAGTTAAATATTTTTTTCCCGTCTATTTGAGTTAAGATGGATAATATACTATTATATAGCTATATAGTAGTGACATATAATCCAAATATTTAATATTTTAAAATTTTTTATATTTATCATACATGTCTTATTTCTTATTTAATGTTTTCTAAAAAATAAAAATAAGAATAAAATAAAAAATCAATTTAATCTAAACCACTTTTAAATTGGATTAGACCGGATTAAAATTTTAAATTGAACCGATTGGATGGTAAATCAAAAATCAAAATGATTGAATCAAGATAATTTTTCTTTTCAAAATTGATCTCATCTAAATCTATGAACACCTTTAGATATTGAAATGTGATGGTACAATTACTTTTATTTTAGTTCATGATTTATTTTTAGGTGTACATAGTACCGATGTTGTAGGTCATCCACATTGTACCATCAATTGACATAAGTAGCTAGTGTATTAGGCTGACATAAACATTAATTTTAACGAAAGTTTTTTAAAGACAATACTAAAATAACAAACAAATTGTACTTTTGGAAATCTTTAAAATTTTAATACTTAAAAAAATCTAAGTGAAAGTGAATTACAATTTTTTTAAGATAAAAATAATATTTATTCTTAAATATATTATATGTAAAACTTTGGCAGTTAACATTTCATAAAAATTGAATGTATTGAATCTAGATTTTTTAGTAGAATATATATTTTTTAAGGAGTGTAATTCAATTAGTTGAATAAAGTGTGTAAATTGTTATAATTTGTAAAATTTCTTAATATTTATCTCAATAGATATCTTTATGAGACTAGCATTACAGATTATAAAATGAATATTATTTGTTTGAATTTGTATACAATTCTGCCAGAACTTTTTAAAAATACTTTCATATTAATTCGATTCAATAATCTAAATTGAACTGAAGTGATGGGAAGTATTAAAAGCATACATAATTTAAAGTTTATAATCTATTTATCCATTTCAAAACTATAGCCGTTTTATATATTTTTTCTTATTTCAAAACTATCGTTATCATTATTTTAGAAATTTAAGGCATGATCAACTTCTTTTCCTAGTCATTTCGTTATTTAATAGTAATATATGTATAACTACTTCAAATGATCCTATCTAAATGAAACAAGAGTGTTTTAGGTAATACATCATTAATGATTTTTTATTCTATGTATGTGTAGTAGTTCAATAAAAATTGTACGTATAATTAATATGATTACACAAATAACGAACATATAATTTGTTTAAAATATTTTTTTGAAATAATTGTTTAAAGTAATTATAACTATACATCACTTTTATTATTATTTGTGTAAGTGTGTAGCTAGAGTAAGAGGTAAGAATTTTTATGGACTTTGGCAGCATCCACCTACTAATGGCATGTTGAAATGAAACACAGCGCGCGGAAATTGAGCAGATATTGAGAAATTCTAATGTGATTTTTTAAGTTAAATTAAATTAAATGAAAAGCCCTTTAAAAAAATAAATGAAACGAAAATCTTAAAAGTTATAATTTATGGAAGAAATTATCACTCCGAGTAATTATTTTATACTCTAACTAAATTATAAAAAATATTTTTTTTTTGTGAACGATCAATATAAATTCAAAATTTTAAATCTGGTCTTGATTTTTATAATTTCACTCATTTGAATGTAGACCTTTAAATTTACTTTTTAGATATTAATTTTATATGCTTTTTTTAAATTTCTTTCTCTGAAACCAATATTTTAAATAAGTAAAAATCATAAAAGTAAACATAACAACTAAAATATAAATACAAAATATATTGACAAAATTTATTAAACAAAATTTAAGTCATGAGTAATGTCTTTTTCATTAAAAATGTTGATCGGACAAGCTATACAAATTCAAAAGTCTGTCCTGACTCGTGACACGATAAAAGAAGAAAGGTCTTTTCCCAATCAGTTTTGTTAAGATATTAGTTTTAAAAAAATTTAAAAAATATTTATCGTATAATTCACAGGAGAATTTAGGTATTTAATAAAAATATTTTTTTAATTCTTTAATTAAATTCTAAGAATATTAGTTAGTATTTGTCAAAAAAGAATGAGAGATACTATTTCTTAAAAATAAAAAGTAATGAATTTGTTATTTATTTTTTCTGTAAATAAAAATCGGTGAAAAATTTATGTAATTTGTGTCAGATATATAGGGAATATTTATGATTCACACAAAAATAAACGGAACGGTGACAGTGGGCATTTATGTGCAGCAACGGGTATATGTGTCACGTTATTGAGGTGGCTGAGCGATGTTGATGACGCGGTGAATGACGCACATCCATGTAAAAACGACGAATATATAACACAATATTACAGCACCTTCGGAAAATTAAATCAAAAGAAAAGGGCGTGAATATCGAATCCTCGTTGCTACCCACACCTTCGAACTCAAGAAAAGAAGAGTATTTTGCATCCTTTCTTTTTATTTTTTTATCATCATCGCATTCACTCACTCAACGTCTGAAATACTAGTATTTTGCTGACACTTTAACTAAATTAAATTAAAGTATTGTATAATAACCATTATTGCATTTATAAATTATAACGTATCTTGAAAATTTGATAAGTAACCTCTTTTATTTCTTTTTCAATTGGTGTAAAAGTTTCTTATATGCTAACAATCAATCAGAAAGTTAGTTCTATATAAAAAACTTAAAATAAAAACTATAATAACGTATTAAATATAATAATTTTTACTTTTTTTTTTATTTCTTACGGTTACATGTATCTTCTTTTAGTAGTATTTCTTTTAGAGATAATATATATTATATATACTATCGCATTTAAATGTAAATACATTTTTTGGTAAAATTTTTAACCTTAATTTATCATATTATGAAAGGCTAATAGTAATATTTTTACTTTACTCTTCTGTTATTATTAATATAATATTTTTTGTGATTTTTTATAGGTACAATTTAGAAAAGGAGATAACAATCTAATCCAAAAGAAAAAACCTCTATTGCTCAAAAATATATATTGAGTATTTAATATTCACATTTATCTCGCTTCAAAGATACGGTAAGAATGAAAGCTTGAATTTATGAACCATTAATTAATATGAGAGTGCGAGGGTTTTGTTCCATCTGGTCAACTACTCAAAATTATAATTTGTTATTTGAGTAATAACTTGCAATTGAATAATAATAAAAACATCTTTATACATGAATTGTCATTACACTTAATTGATGAATTAAATAAGTCAAATTTAAATTAGATATAACTTAATTCGATTGGTTTATGAACCAATTAGATATATAAATCTATATATTTATTGATCAATCTATACATATATAAAATAATTTTATATTATTGTATTCCTATAATGATTATAATTAATTTTTTGATTATTTCATATTATTTTATTTTGCAAAAAAATAAACATATAAAGCAGAAAAAACGAGTGCACAATCGCCAATGCGGATTCTTTTATTTTATTGTTCAGTAAAGGCAAGCAAAAGAAGTAGTGGAGTAACTAACGAAGAAGAAGAAGAAGAAGTAGCGGGAATTTATTTAACCTAAGAAACAAGAGTGTTGCTGTTGTTGAGAACGCACGTAAGACGTAAGAAAGAGTGACACGTAGGAGAAGGCAAGCAGAGAGAGAGTGTGGGCCCCCCTTTTATCTTTCTAAGAAATGGCCACGTCAGTTATCCATCCAACCACCATCTGCCGTACCCTCCAACTCCGCTCTCATTCTTAGCTGTTCCCTTTTATTTTTCTTTTTATTTTCCTAATTCCTAATCCTCCTCCTTCCTTCGTCGTGACTCGTATCTTCCTCTTCCAACTACTTTCAGCACCTCCTCTTTCCCCTTTCAACTACTCTTCTTCCTTTGTGCTTAGTCCAATAATTCAGAACATGCCCACTTGGTGGGGGAAAAAGTCCAGCAAGAGCAAGGACCAACACCAACAACAACAAGACCATCCTCATGCCGCCGCCGCCACCAGCGTCCTTCACTTCAATTTCATCAAGCCCAAGCCCAAGCCCAGTAAGACCTTCGACGACGTCGTCAGAAACTCCCCTCGTGCCAGCCGCGATTTCAGTTCCTCCGCCTCCGCCGCCGCCGCTGTCATCGACCAAGGTCTTCCCTTGCCTCGCCCCTCCGTCTCCTCCGGCCAAAGCTTCGCCATCGAGCAAGGCCTTGTTTTTGGATCTGCCTCTGTTTCCGGCTCCAGCGTCAGCTCCAGTGGCTCCTACGATGATCACCCTCCGATTAATGCCTCCAGGTTTCTTCTTATTATTTTTTACTCATCAATTAACTTAAGATTCAATTCAATTCGATTGGATTTGATTCGTTTAATTTACCCTATTTTTTAATTTAATTTAATTTAAATTAGGTTCTCCGGTTATTAGCTTAATCATTTGATCAGATAAAGTGACTTCTACTCCGGTTCCTCAGACTCTCTCTCTCTCTCTCTGTTTATTGCAATATCATTGCATACTTTACTTGATTTATGAGTTCCCCCTTTTAGTTTTGTCCAGACTTGCAAATCAGATTTTGTAACTGCCTCCTGTTACTACCTTTTTTTCAACACTATTGATTGTACACTTTTTTGGTACACTTTTCTTCCTTTTATTACCTTCAACTTTCCTTTAATAGTAAAGGCCTCTCTCTCTCTCTCTCTCTCTCTTCCCGTCTGTCTGCTCATGCCTAAATGCGAATTTCTTCTGGAATTTTTTACCCACTCTCTTCAGATACGTGATTGTTTCTGTTGTTTCAATAATGGTTTATAATTTGTGCCTTTTCAGGAAGATTTGGTCCATTTTGAATTATCCATTCTGCAAATTGTGTTTTTGAAGTCTGAATTTGCAGTTCTAGACTTCTGGTATGGATTTATTTGGGGAAAATAATGATCTAAATCTTGATGGACTAATTTGATAAGACTAGGAAGTTAACTACCTGCCATCCATCCACCCCTTCCAAATATCGATTTAGATGAAATTGAAGCAAAATGTATTTATCTTATTGTTTTTCTATAAATAAACTGTTGTAATTATAAAACATGGGAGGGCGTATGTTATAATCCACATTCATTTTAGCATGAATAGTGTTAGAATAAGGAACAAAGAGAACATGAACTGTTTAATTTGTTTCTCCAATCTGCTGCCGAACTAATTGATCCTGTTTTCTTTATGCTAGAGGGCAAGGTGACATGAAGTTCCATGTGAGATCTAAAAGCCCGGGTCCTGGGTCAAGAGGGCCCACCAGCCCAACATCACCTCTGCATCCAAAGTTGCATGGTTTGAGTCTTGACTCCCCTACAGGCAGGCAAGAAGGTGAATGTCATCCATTGCCTCTTCCGCCAGGTTCTCCTACCAGTCCTTCTTCTTCTCTTCCCAGCACGAGAGCAAATGGAACGATGGAACACACTACCTGTAACCTTTCCAAGTGGAAGAAAGGAAAGCTTCTAGGTCGGGGAACATTTGGGCATGTTTACCTGGGATTCAACAGGTATTTGGGTTGTTGTTTTTTGTTTTCTAGTGAAGGAAATTTACTTGCAATTTTCTTTTGGGTTAGGCTGCAACTTTATATCATGTATAATTTTCAATTAAAGACTGAATTTGTGGTTTTTGCTATCAGTGGTTGTAATGTATAAGCAAATCTTTAGGTTACAAAGGAAATACTACAGTGCCAGTTGTTATTGGCAATAGGAAAAACTAGCTTTGAAATACAACTATGTTTACAGAATGATATCATCAGCTTTCTTTCAGCATGTGGACTCTGTCCCAATGTCCATATTATGGACAAGTTACTGAAACTATATATATTTCGCTTCCTATGTTTGTTCTACATCTCTAAAATGCTTGTGTTGGAACTTTGACAGTGATAGTGGACAATTATGTGCAATAAAAGAAGTCAGGGTTGTCTGTGATGACCAATCATCAAAAGAGTGCCTCAAACAACTTAATCAGGTAATTCTATTATTTTTAAAGATTTATGCATGATGCTTTAAGCCTTCAATTCTGTTGCATTGGATTTTGTTTTGATATGTCTGATCATCATTTAATCTGCACCATGTTCTTCATTTGTTTGCAGGAGATCCATTTGCTCAGTCAGCTTTCACATCCGAACATTGTTCAATACTATGGGAGTGATTTGGTATGGCTAAAATATTCAATGTTCTGAATCCTTTATGCCATTTATATACAAAAAAAATTGTTGAATGAGATTCATTTATGAATATATATGTGCCATGTTTGCAGGGGGAAGAAACACTTTCCGTTTATTTGGAATATGTCTCTGGTGGTTCTATTCATAAATTACTTCAGGAATATGGGGCCTTCAAGGAGCCTGTTATTCAAAATTATACCAGGCAGATTGTCTCTGGACTTTCCTATCTTCATGGGAGAAATACAGTACATAGGTAATTTAAATAATTACTCAAGATGTATTTATAATACTAAATGCATGCATCTTGACTCTTTATTATAGTATTGATAACTTTTTATTTTCACAGGGATATCAAAGGGGCTAACATACTAGTTGATCCGAATGGTGAAATCAAGCTGGCAGATTTTGGAATGGCTAAACATGTATGTTTATTATAAGTATGCTTTAAGAGAATGCATTGTTTTTGCTCACTTGAAAAGTCATTGCTTGTGGTAAAATAAATTAGCCAATACACAAGTTGTAAAATTTATGGAGAGTGGATACTTAATAGTGTGTCTTTGTCCAAACTTAAAATTTGGTGTTTTATTCATATCTGAATGCCTAGTGGCAGAGACATTCCCTTTTACACTCTTTAATGCACATGATTTCTTTCTCACAAATGTGCACACCCACATAGAGAATGAGAGGTAGAATGCATCTGGCCCACACAGAACTTTCTGATCTCTGTTCTGCCATTTATAATTTAAAGGTATATAGCATAAGAATATATGAAAGGGACCCTTGTGAAATGGACTAGAGTTGTAGGAAAAATAAAAGGGGAACAAAGTTTCAAAGTGTATGAATTTCGGTTTTGGTTGCTTTCTGATATGTGATGGAGATCATCTCTGAATTATGATTTTTCTGAGACAGATAAATTCTTCCTCCTCCATGCTTTCTTTCAAAGGGAGTCCATACTGGATGGCACCCGAGGTAAAGTATTTTCTCCTTTCTTTTCACATCTTGTAATTACTTTTGAACAAAAACATCCGTATCTCTTGCACTGTAAGTTGTAATGTATCCTGACATTTGCTTTCTTAGGTTGTAATGAATACAAATGGCTATAGTCTTCCTGTTGATATATGGAGCTTGGGATGCACAATTCTTGAAATGGCAACATCAAAGCCTCCTTGGAATCAGTATGAAGGGGTACGATTTTGGATATTTAGAACTAGCATGTATTTGCATATTTGCTATGAGCCTATTTTAAGAGTATGAAGCGCCAACATTGTTTTTTTAATGCCTGTATTCAACAGGTAGCTGCAATATTTAAAATTGGTAATAGCAGAGATATGCCTGAAATACCTGATCATCTCTCAAGCGAGGCAAAGAATTTCATTCAGCTATGCTTACAAAGAGATCCATCAGCCCGCCCAACAGCCCAGATGTTACTAGAGCATCCCTTTATTCGAGATCAGTCATTAACAAAAGCTACAAATGTCAGAATAACCAGGGATGCTTTCCCCTACATGTTTGATGGAAGTCGGACGCCTCCGGTATAGTCCTCAATGCTTATTTATCATCTTTATGAAATTATGTTGCTTTGGCCTCTTACTTGCTAGTTCCTACATACTTTGACGTAATCACTATAAAGAGGGCTCTATTCTCATATATGATTAACAAGATGCAATTGTCTTGATATTTGTGTGATTTCATCCTTTGTGGTTATCCAATACTGGATCAACATACTGGATTGTTATCTATGTAAAGGTGCTATAATACTTTGTCAGGATTTTATCTCATGGTTTGTTTAAGTTCTTTTGTGCTCTATGTATCATGTAGCTCAACTTTATATGTTTAGTATTGTCAAGTTTAAAATAATAGATTGTAACTACGTAGTAACTTCATGGATGAAGTGGTTTCTGCAAATCACCAGGCACAATTGACAATGAAGTATGCTTCGTTGTTTGGTTGTGTCTAAGTAGTTAGGCGTTAAACATGATACAGTGTTGCAATCAGGAAAGGAAGAAAAAAAGGAGATGATTGTCTGTCATGTGTGTTTTGGTGGTTATGTTTGTCTATATTATTTTTAGGCTACTTAAATTTCCTTTGGAATTTGATCCTCTGATTTTGCCCTAGATCATTGTTGCAATGCATACACATGTATTGGTAAAGTTTATATGTCACAAATGCGAGAGAAATTGAAGTTGGAGAACAGATTAACTGGGTGATCATAGCATAGTTTGGGGTGACAACTGATAACAGAACTATATATATTGCTTTTCTTTTTTTGATGTAGAATCCTAGAATACAACAAAATTACAAAACTTGAACAGAAAGTATTGGTTCAATTGAAGTCATGGTTCTAATGCACAAACTCCATACACTGCATCATGTCATTTTGAAGTTGCAAAATATCTGGAAATCAATTTATATGGCAAGTGTTGGGTTGGAGCCAACTTTCTCTTTGTTTGGATCACTTTGCAGCCAGTTTTAGATCATTCCAATAGAACAAGTTTGACTTCATTGGATGGAGATTATGCAACAAAGCCAGTTCCTGTAACTTCACGAGCACTAAGGAGCCCAAGGTAAAATATCTGACCTTCTCTTATTAAGGCATGGTTATGTATCTCTATGTATATGCTGAATCATTTTTATGCTATTTGGACTGACTTGCTATTGTAACTTCCTTTTTCAGAGATAACACAAGAATGATCACATCTTTACCAGTATCTCCCTGTTCAAGTCCATTGCGACAGTACGGGCCAGCGCACAAGAGCTGTTTCCTTTCTCCTCCTCACCCAACTTACACTTTGATGGGGCAAAATACACTCCCCTCATATCCAGTGAGATCAAATGCCACATTCACTCTTGACCCTTTTCATGAAACTTCTTTTTACAAAGCCCACACGCCCGGTGGATCCCCAAGAAGACTCATTTGAGTTGCTGATTGTAAATACCTCGAAAATCTTTTGGTTTCCTCGGCATGCCTTGTGGTCTGTGGTTGAACGCACTCTTTAAGAGTACCAACTCTATCTAAGGGATTCTGGTCAATTCTTTATGCGTGAAAACTAGTCCACGTAAGGTCAAGTGAGTTGTAGGAGCTCTCGATGCAGGCATTGGACTGGGGACACCGTGCTGTTTGTAACAATTTATTGATTACTGTAAATCCAAGGTGTTTACTGTCTGTAGTAACGTTTATGTTGTATATTGTTAGTTCATGGCAGGAGAAAAAAGGGGGAAATTTTTCATATATACTCTCTCTTTTAAGATTATGTATCCATACTTGAGAATGATACGTGAATGGTATGGAACTTGGTTCCAAACCGTAGCCATAATGATGTGCTTGAAAGTGAAAGAGCCAGCGAGTCCTGAATGTCCAAAATATTAGTTGGAAGCAATTATTATGCATTATGCTCGGATTATTTCTTGCAATGAGTTTGATAATTGATATTCAATTTTACTACTGCATATATTATAATGCACTTGGTGTTGAAATTGAAATAAAGATTAATAATAAAGTTTAAGTGAGATAAAATTTTAATTTCAAATTGCCTATATATAAAAATTAGAATGGCTATATTGAACAAAAGTGTTTTTAACGGTAAATGTAATTCTTCAATAAAAACATTTTAAAGATTTTTTCCTTAACCATTTTTTTCATTCAATCTAACATTTTCAATTTCTTTAAACATCATATCAATTGAAAGAGAAGTATAAGAGAGTAGGTGATTGAGAGAACAAAAATAAATGCATAATGTTAGATTATCAATAATTAAAAACAACCTTTTATCAAAATATAAATTAATCACTACAATTTATGTGTGGTTGAGAAGAAAAATATAACATTCAGATTTTTTTACAAAAATTAATCATCAATTAATAGTGAATAATTTGTACTAATATTATGATGATTTAAAAAAATATAAATTATTTATCATAAATATAAAATATAATTTATATTTGAAAAGTATTTGTTTATTATGAATTATTATATAATTTAGGTATTAAAAATACTTATTCATTATAAATTTGAATTAGTAAAAATTAACTTTCATTATGTACCTTGCACGAGTTAAAATACTAGTATATTCATTCATATTTATAATAAATAATGGAATTTTAATAATTATTTTAAAAAATGAGATGTTTTTAGGAGAGAAAAAAGAGAAATTGACTGACATATTAAATTCAATTTTAATTAATTTACAATATATTCAATGTATCAGTGGGTGCATATTACTGGTTTTTCTAAATTGAATCCATCATTCTGCAATGCCATCATTATGAATAATTCCGTCTCAAAGTTCAGCTAATGGAAATACGAAACAGGTTATTAATTGTATATGAAAGATCCTGATGCACGGACAGTGTATCTAACCTGCAACATGCTCAGTCAGGAAGAGATCCTTGTTAATGTGTCCGAAACATTTGGGGCCAAAATATACGTTGATAAAGCCAAGTATTCAGAATGTTTTGAGAATCTAGCACTTACTGTGCCTGAAATCCTCTGCAAAGATCCAACTTCTCGTTGGCATGGCATGTTTGTTACTCAATGCACTCATCCAAGGAAGAATTGGAATGGGCACTTCAACTTCTTGCACCTAGGTGGGTTGTTTCAACAACCCCCAGCTGCTGGGCTATGTAAAGAAACACTTATTTAACTCTAAAGGAGCTCTCAATAACTCAATGTGGAAGCTTCTGGATATGACTCCAGAAAATTCTAATCATGTTGATGCATAAGAAAAATCTGTGAGCTTTAATCTTGTTCTTGAAGAAACCCTCAGCCTTGTGCACAAACCGGTGTGCAAACTAAATCACCTGTCAAACAGTTCACTGAGGCTAAAACACTGAAAGCATTGCTTCTTAATGGCAAAAGCTTGCCTATCACGTTATTTGGAAGAGCAAGGTTCACTCTCCAAGATAGTGGCTTTTCACGAGGAGGATGTAATATATTGCCTGTTAGTGTCCTTTGCCAAACAGTTTCAAATGATGCACGACAAGAATTCTGGAAAGATGCTGAGGATGCTGAAGTGAAGGAGAGGTCACCAGAAAAAAATAATGATTTACATCAAGTGGAGAAGAATCAGCAATCTGAGGTTCAGGAGGACACGAGTTCATGAGAGAGCCTCTTATCTAAATATTGGATCTTCAGGCTTGAGTGGAAGTTGCAAAAGTTGTACAGGTCAATGAATGTTCCTGTGCCTCAACCTCTTCCCTCCTTAAGGGATCTTATAAATTCCAGAAAACGTGCCAAGAGGGGAATTAAATATTAATCTTGCTTTTCTTCAGTTTTCTTCCATTTATCATGCTTGGAGATGTTCATGCACGTACATTCTTAAGATTTTACAAGAATTTTTTTGCGTTGCTCTTTTCCGAACCACCATCTATGTCACGAGTGCTTGACAAGAAGCAGGAAGGTGGAAGGGAAGAATATGCAGGATTGTGTAAGTGTTGTCAAATCTGTTTCAATACTGTTAAGTCGTTCTCTTTGAATAAGTGACGCATCAAAGGATGCTTCACTATCATTATGGCCATTGAAACATTATTTTTAATTTTTTACACATAATCACAAGGTTGAGGCCTGACAAGGAGCAGCAGAAGTCAGCAGCAAGCTTCTTTGGCTATAAAACATCGCTACTATCCCCAGTATATAGTGAAGAGATTCATTAAACTTTCCTGACATGGATATACATTGTGTTTTTTTTATTGGCTGGATATTCATTGTATCCGCAACCAATACTAAAACATTCTGTTTCACTGCTTCATTTTTCATGATGAAGTGTACTTGCATATTGATTCTCATATCTCATCAACTTTCAGATGATTGCTCCGGCTGTGTATCAGAGGTTTAATCTTAGGAGCTGTTTACTTTAAGAAAACGTGTTCTGCTTTTATTTTTAACTGTAAAAATGCTCCATTGTTTTCATTTTGTATCATATTTTTGAGTTTAAAATGTTACCTTGTTTTCATTTTCTGTTTTCATGGATTTTTATACAAACTCTTGAAATTAAAAAACAAAGTAAAAATAAGGTAATACTTTTGTTATTAAAAGTGAAAAACATATGCAAATTACGTTTTCTCAAATCAAAAGGCCATTTATATTTATTAAATGTTAAGAACAGGGAAGCACAAATACACATCAGAAAAAGCTTTGAAGTACTCTGCACTAAAGATGGAGTATAGTCCCAGATGATGTTTCAAACCATGCTTCTTGAATTATACTCTCTTACAGCATCAGAAAAACGAAGTATCATTTATCTATTTAGCATGATTCTGTGCCCAAACTGTAGGTCATAGCCCCTCATAATTGAGCTTCTCTGACTGCAAGGGAAAAAAAAATAGTGAGGTATATGGCTAATTTAAGTAAGATTATAGGACCATCGAAGGGAATCAATTGCTACTGAGCAGAATACTGGCTCAGGTTATTGGATACAAAATAAGACAGCTACATGTCAAAAGCTCAGTTAAACAAGCTGTTCTTGGCCAAATACTGGCTCAGCTGGATTAGGCTTTTCGCATAAGCTGATCCTGAAGGAAGCTTACATAGTAGCTACAATTGGAACAAGGTAAACTGTACCTTGATAAGCATGTCCGTAGGAAGCCAAGCTGGAGCAGTGGGGACCCCTACCCAAGCAATCTATAAATTAATCATGAGTTTAGGTCAGTATAATTGGAATGAAATACTGTCATGCCTTCAATTGATATCAGCTTAGAGTTGCTTGATGTACAGGACATCGTTGGTGCTAATAAAAAAATCAGAACGTCGTTGATATTGACATGAATAGAATGGAGAAAAATTATAAGCTTGGTAAAGAGTTAGACCTGTTGTTATCCCTCTGTTCCAAATGGTCTATTTTTAGTCATTTTTTTCTTAATCTCCCCTCTCCTTGTTTCCCCCTTCTTTGCTTTTACCTTTTTTTTTTCAATTTTGTATTTATTATTGGATTCATTTATCACTGATCTCAATTAACTTGGATTAAAAATACTTTTGATGTTGATGTTGTCGTTGATATTGACATTGTAAAAAGATATATATCTTTTTGTGAGATATTAAAGGAACAAAAACTTACAGACTCTTTATGAACTCACTAATCAGTGGCTCTGATACCACTAATTAGCGGAAGTTTAATCTAAATGATGGGGTTGTTGATAGGGGTAGATTATAATAAATTAACTTAATATTATGAATTCTTAAAATAGCATCAGCACAATATTCAAAGTTGGTAGTATATAAAACTATATGATTTTGAAACTCATAAGCAATTACAACATGTATAAACTCAGGTAGATATAAAAAACTTAAACTAACATTTATCATAATAGACAAAATGCTTATACTTACTTAAATAATCGGATATTGAGGCAAGTAGGATGATAGTACAAAGTAACAAAGTTCTGGAAATAAACGAGAGAATGATTGCAAGTTCCAAAATACAGAAAGAGTTTTTTGATTCATAAAACTTCGGATAATTTACAACTGATAGACACACCTATTTATATTACAAGCACCCCTTCCGGAATTCAATCCGGACTTAACCATCTTATATTAACAGTAAAAGCACACCTATCTTTACAAGATACGCAAACTAAAATTCAAACTATCTACAGTAAGTCTTGTCTTGTCAACAGTACTTCTGTCTTCTGCCGACACTTCTTATTGGCTTCTCTATGCTGAAAATCCGGGAAATCTTATCTTCTTATCCTCCTCTTGGTCTTCCTTTATTCTGAAAATTCTTCTTTGGTAAAATAATCTAACATGTCATGATTTTTCTGATACGGATTTGTGCTAGAACTGCTACCTTCATCTTTTATTAATTTTTGTCCACAGCCCGGTATTGATCTCATTCTCTGTAGTCGTTCTTCAAACTCTTCTTGTGAAGAAGTTGTTGATAATTCCGCCATTATTTGTCTTTTTTGTGCTAAAAATAGGGCTTCTTTATCAGCATCTATATCTACTTGCGATCTTGGCACTTTATTCATATTTGCCCACTGAATGATTTTTTCTTTATTAATTATCCTGATATCAAATTTTTTCCACCATTTTATTTTTATTTGTCTGGAGAGGAAGTACAAATCTGTCTCATTATCAGCTCTTGAATAAGTATATGTCCATGATGTAATCCAAGTTATTCCTTGAGAAGCTATAAAAGATAAAAACTTATAACCATCTACAAATGAAGTATTGTCTTTAAAAAACTGATATAACTCTTCGACCTCCGGAGGAAAAATCTCTCTCATGGGACCAAAGTTATAAAACCATCTGATGAACCATTTTGGGAATTTTAATGATATGCCTTTTTTGAACCATAAGAACCAGGAATGTTTATCAGGCTTGAGGTAAAACATGTTATCCCAAGCAGTCATATAATCATAATAATTATATTCTTGAGGGATAAAAGTTCTGGAAAACTTCTTGGACTTATGCAGAGGCTGTCCCCAATCTATATCAGATAATACATTAACAATTTTTATTTTTAAGAATTGTATTATACCATCTTTGTCTTCATTATGAACCAGGTCTATAGAGTCTGTATCTATTAAAATAAATTCATAAAATAATCGGGCTTTTCTTGTATCAGGACATGGATATGGTATATCGGAAGGGAATATCTTTTTAGCAAGATCAACTGGGTTTAATTTAAGCCAATGTTTTTCGGCTATAATTATGGGAAGAGTATTTTCTTTTTTAATATATTCTGGATCAGTTTCTGTATTGGTTTGGAAAGTGGGTTTTGAAGGAGAGGCGGTAGTATTATAGTCTCTTGGGCCAACTAAGGTATTGAGGTATTGTAGAGGAGTGTATTTAGGTCTTGGAGTATTTCCTCTAATGGGTTGAGATAAAATATTAGGACGGATATTAGGATTTGTTAAGAATCTTGAGGTACCTGCTGTATCTTGTATTGCCATTTGTGAATGATCATCTTTATTCGTTCCCAGTGGGGGTCCGTATTGATCTTTTGATTTGGATTTACTCATTCTGAACCCTGTAAAAACTCTCTTGTTAAGAAATCTGGTAAAAAATTCTTTTCTTCTTTAATATGTTCAATATCAAAATCAAAACAAGATAATAAAGATTGCCATCTAGCAAAAATATGTTTTGAAATAAGATTTTTAACATCTTTTTGTAAAACTGAAGGAGCTGCTTTACAATCAGTACGAATTAAAAACTTTTTATTAAATAAATCATCTTGAAATTTTTGTAAACATAAGACTATTGAAAGTATTTCTTTTTTGACGGTAGAGTAATTCTTTTGAGATGGATGCCAGATACCCGAATGATATCTGACGACTTGTTCTTTTGATTCTAGAGTGACCTTCTGTTTTAAGATACCACCATATCCTATATCTGAAGCATCAGTTTCTACTATTAAGAAAGCTAACGGATCTGGTATTCCTAGACAGGGTAACTTCTTGGTTATCTGTTTAATTTTCTTAATGGCTTTAGTCATTTCTTCGGACCACTCAGGTGGATTTTTTCTAAGTCTTTCATATAATGGAGCACACTCTATTCTTATGTTTGGTATAAAATCTGCGATATAATTTATACATCCTAAAAATCTTTGTAACTGTTTTTTATCCTTAATTTCATCTGGAAATTTATCAGTAAATTCTATAGATCTTTGTATTGGAATAATGGTTCCTTGATATATTTCGAATCCTAAAAATCTTATCTTAGTTTCAAATATTTTTATTTTTCTTTCAGATACTACCAAACCATTTTCTTTTATTATTTCTATGAATTTTTCTAAATGTTCTATATGTTGGTTAATATTTTTAGAAAAAACCAATATATCATCTAAGTAAACTATTGTAAAATCTGAATAATTATAAAATATATCATTCATTATATTTTGATATTCACTTGGAGCATTTTTTAATCCTTGAGGCATTACATTCCATTCATAATGGCCAAAAGGTACTACAAACGCAGTTTTATACTTATCTTCCTCCCTGACCGAAATTTGATAGTATCCAGATTTCATATCAAATTTGGAAAATATAGAGGAATTATTTAATCGTTTTATTAGATCAGGTTTATTTGGTAAGGGGTATCTAATCCATTTTAAGACTTTATTAAGAGGTTTATAATTAATTACTAATCTGGGAGCTCCTCTTTCAACTTCTGAAGCTTTCATAACATAAAATTCTGAACAACTCCATGGGCTTTTAGAGGCTCGTATTAATCCTTTGTCTAAATATTCATTAATCTCTTTTTTACAATATTCTAAGTATTGTTGATTCATTTGTATAGGTCTAGCTTTAGTAGTGATATCTTTTTCATTAAAATTATCAATATATGGCAAACTAATTTCATATTTCTTTCTATGCCAAAAAGCTATAGGATTTGTCTCACAAATTTCTTGTTTAATTTTATTTTCAATGCTTAGTTTTTTATCTTGAATATGTTTATTAGATAATTGTTCTTCTATTCTTTTATAATGTATTTCTTTATGTAAAGAATTAATATGTCTAGTTTTATTTTTTATCAAACTGATTGATGAGCTTTTAACTATATTTATAAATTCAAACATTATTGTTCTTCCTATTACTTCAGTCATTAATCCTTGTTCAGTTACTTGGAAATGATATAATAATGCTAAAAAGGGTGTCCCTAAAATAACCTCATGATGCATATTTTTTACTAATACAAATGAAGTATTATAACAGATTCCATTTTTACATATCTTAGTGTCTGATAACTTATATTTAATATGCATTTTACTTCCATTAGCGCTAGATATATTTTCTATAGATTTCTCATAATATTTAGTAGGTATTAATCCTTCTTGTATGCAATTTACATATGCTCCTGAATCTATTAAAGCTATTAACTTAAATTGCTCTTCTCTAATTATTATATTTATTTCACAATGTCATTTATGAGTTATAATAAGAGATAATAAATTAATAAAGTTTTCTTCATTATTTTCATTTTCTGGTAAAGGGAAAGATGTACTAGGAGTGTGTTCTTGGGATCTTATCCTTTCTTTTCCTTCTAATTCTAAAATTCTATATTCTAAAGAAATATCATTATGTCTTAATTGATTAATTTCTTGTTTTAATAGTTTTACTTCTTCTTGTAAATCTTTTAAAGTGATATTTTTACTGGGTACAAATCGGTTATATATTTCTTTCATATCTACTGTTTTTACTTCTTCTCTAGAAGACTGATCTCTTTTTATTAATTCATTAAGTTGATTTATAAATTCATCTCTTATGGGTGAATCTTCTAATTTTCCTATTATGTTAATTAAGGTTTCACTTTGATCTCTAGTTAGCATATTAATACTCTTACAATTATTACATGTACATAGTTCTGGACCTAAACAAACACCTATATCTTCATTACTAGAATAACTACTACTACTAGTATTATCCAACTGATATATAACTCCATCTTCTTCTACTTCAGAAAGGCTTCCCTCAGAAGATTCATTATCTTCTGGTTCTGAATTTATCACTATTTTCATTAATTGTTGTTTTAAATTTTCATCTATTTCTAAAGAATTAATTTTTTGTTGGGTTGTACATTTATTAGCATAATGACCTATTTTACCACACTTCCAACAATGATTTTTCTTCTTTTTAGGATATGATTTCCTATAATTGTTTTTATTCTTTTTATATGGTTTTTTATAATTTTCATATCTATCAATTTTATGATCATAATGTTTTCTATTCTTATATGTTTTAGAATATTTATAAGATTTTCTAATTCTTCTTTTATTTTCATAACTAGGGGCTTTAACCATTTCTACTCCATATTGGTGACAAAAAGTTCCTAATTCTTTTCTATTGTTTAAACTATCTTTTCTCATTTTATTTTGTAATTTAAAATCAACACATATTTGTATTCCTGTTTCTATTATTACATTATGAATTTGACCGTAAGTTAATTTGTCATATGGAACTGGGGTTTGAAAATGTCTTTCTAAATTCATTCTAGTTTTCTCTGCTAGTAATTTAGGTAATCCACTTATAAATCTCTCTTTCCAATATCCTGCATATCCATCTTCTCTTAATGTGACTTTTGAAAAGAAGACATCTTTATACCATCTATAATCAGTCATACTAGGACATCTTAAATTCATTAATTGAATACTTATTCTTTCTTTAAATATATTTGGGTCTCCTATAAAATTTTGTATTACTGAAAATATAAGGGTAGCCACTGCATCTTGTTCCTGAGTTTCCTGTTTTATACTATGTAATATAATATGTCTTTCTTCATCAGTACATAGATTATCCCACCATCCTTTTAACTGTCCAGTAAATCCTTGTATTAGCGCCATAGCCGTATTCTTATCGGAAATACCTTTAGTTTTGTAAGCTGTAGCTGCCATGGTCATTTGGCAAGTTAAATCTAATATTTGTTGTTCACTCATACCATCTACATTCCACTCAGTTATTTCTGTTCCACTAAATACATTTTGTCTTAAATCTCCTCGTTCTTCAAATTGTACATCTGCGGGAGAAGGTCTTGAATAATAATTTCTCAGTTTAGGATAGTAATTCCCTCTAAGTTTATTTACTTCTAATGGTTCTTCATTTAAAGTATTAATGGTAAATTTGCCTATACTTAGTTTTTCTAAATTTTTCCTTATTTCTTCAATTTTATTATCAGTCTCATTTCCTAATTTAATACACTCTAAATCTTTTTGTGGTACATTCATTATCTTATATATAGGTTTATCTATAATTTTTAATAAACTACCTTTGGTATTATTACTACTGCTAGCCTCTGTATTAATATTTTCTAATCTAGTTAAATGAGTAGACATAGTATTTAGCATAATATTTGAATAATTTAATTGGTGATATATCTTCCTAATATCTTTTATTTCTATTGTTTTTTCATTTTCTAAAACATCTTTAAAAGGTGAAGCTTCTATTTCTAAATTAGCAACATTAATTTTTACGCCTTTTATCGGAGGATATTCTGCTTCTATAGTTCTATCTTCTATAGTTTTCCAAGTATTAGTATTTTTAAATATTGGATTAATCTCTTTATTTGTCTTAAACCAATCAAAGAAGTATATATTAATTTCTTTTTCTTCTAAATAATTATAATAATATTCTCTTATTTTCTCTCTTTCTTTATTAGTATAATTTTCGAAAAACCATCTTCTATTTTCTTTATTATAGTCTGCCATAAAGTCTTGTCTAATCCATTGTTTATCTATTTTAAAAGGATTAAACTCTCTATTAATCACATTTAATACTTGAGATCTAGTTGGAGAATATCTTGGTGATGAACTATTGTCAATGTTATCCTGGTATATTGGAATAGATACTTTTGGATTACTATTATCTAAACCAGTTAGATCTAAATCTATGGTAGATCCACTAATAGAATATCTTGAGGATTGTCCTTTATAGATCATATGAGGCTTATTTATTCTTAATGACTGAGACCTATTCATTTTTTAATCGTATATCTGTTCCTTCTTGTATTATTTCCCTCATATTTGTATTATAAACCTTAGGGAGTTCTATAACCTCTTCTATTTTCCATTCTTCAGGGATATTTTGCATAACTTCATTATGTTCTAATCTCCGAGGAACTTGTATTGATGATTTCTTTAAATTTGCTTCTACTAGTATAGTAGCATCTTTTTTAGATTCTCTTAATGCTCTAAAGTTATAATCTATCTTAGTAATTTTATAATATACTCTAAATATTATTTCTATAGGACTACAATCTTCTATAAATATATCATCAGGCATCCTTATATGTAATTTTAAAGCTTTGGCTGTGTATTCATTACGCATATTCATGGCTAAATTAGGATAACAATTAAAAAATGCTGGACCATCATGTAAATTACTTTCTAATATGGCTATTATGGAATCTTTAAAACTTTTTAATCTGGTATCTCTTAATAACATTAATATGGGACTATTTACTCCTAATCTAAAATTAGGCTTAGCTGCTACTTGTATTAATCCCAAATGAATAAAATTAAATCCTTTATTCATATGGACATCTAATAAATCTTGTTCTAATATACTTATAATTTTATTAACATCTGTTCCTGGATAACTATATTCCATTACATGTATTTCATCTTTATTGTTAGAAAAAATACTATGTTTTTTATATACTTCACTTTTCTTTATTATAGGTATAGACCAATTATGTAAAGATTTTTCTATTCTTGAAACTGGTATGATTGTAGCATTTTCTAAAGATTCTATTAATTCTTCATTTTCTATATTTTGGGGAGTTCTTAAAGCTATCTGTTTATCTTTGTTACTCCTTCCTATTTCACTTAAAGTTTTTAATATACTAGGTACTCTACTTCTTGTTTGAGTTGCTGTTACGGGACCACCTCTCTCCATGTCTAGGCTAAACCAACGGTCTTACTCGCTCTCGACTGCCGGGACCACCTAAACTCAAGGGCTGACCAACGTATAAACACCTCTCAGTGCTACACTCAACTCTATCAAGAACCAAAATAACAGTATATTTCAAACTTTTTGTGAGATATTAAAGGAACAAAAACTTACAGACTCTTTATGAACTCACTAATCAGTGGCTCTGATACCACTAATCAGCGGAAGTTTAATCTAAATGATGGGGTTGTTGATAGGGGTAGATTATAATAAATTAACTTAATATTATGAATTCTTAATATATCCTTTATTCTTGCGATCGTCTCTCCCTTATAAGAACTAAGAACATTGGATAAACATTATTTTCTTTAAAAAAAAAATCCTTATTAAACTATGATGATGTAGATTCAAGTTACATACAAGTGCATACTCTCCTGTTTCAAATATACGCATATCCTGGACCTAAAAGTGTTTCAAACCTTGTGTTAAATAAACTGTGATGAATGATGACACAAAAATAAAACAGAGCCACCGCATGCACAAATAGTTCGACATACCTCACCACGGTCTCCATAAAATGTAATCTAATCCTTTGGAATAAGGTGGATGCCCAACAGAAAGAAACTGAAAACATTAAACATAAACACGTTCACAATTGAAACTAAGAGTTTAACGGTGACGCACTAATAGTCTAAACCAGTTTTACACTGTGATTCGATTACAAATTACGGTCCATATAATTTTTAAGATAATTTTCTAAATGTAAAAAAAAAAAAACTTATCATAATCAATGGTTTATGAATGAATGATGGTCTAAAATTAATTTTCCAGTATGACTGTGAGTGCATAGCTCTTTTTCTCTTGAAATTAAACCAATGATACGAGAAATCATTGTCCTTCTTACATTGACGCTATTGAAATATTTCTTCTTGTCCACCCTGAGAATCTGACCTTTCTTCACTGCCCAAAAAAACAAAGAAAGAAAGAAACAATGATCAAAGAGGCTCTTAAAGTTAGTTCAATGATTGGTTGACTGACTTGAATAGACAGGTTTCTTGGGAGTCTTAGGTGCAGCAGCAGCACTTGAAGACCGAGCATTAGATGAGCCTTCACTCTTGCTCTCTGCTTCACCACCTTGCACTGCACGAATCAGTGGGAAATGAACACTGTTTGTTCTCAAAGTTTGCGGGAAGCGAGGAAGGGATGGGAAGGAGGTGTAGGATAAAGTAATGCCACGTGTATCCCATAACCCATAACGTTTTCCTTGCATATACCAAAGATAAGAGTATGTATGCACCTTCAAGTGTGGCAAAAAGCTTAACTAATCAAATCATGCCACGTCATAAGAAGAGGACTCAAGTATCAATTCATGAAAAGTTTCGACCGGCTTGGGAATTTCATCACAACGTTAAAACGGTCGCGTTGAAAGAACTAGTATCTATGAGAGGGAAGAGGGAATGCTATGAATCTCTCTTTTCTCACTCGCTTCCCCGAACGTCTCGTTGCTCCTCTTTATGCCACACTTCCCACAACCACTGCTACTAGGTTCTATTAGTTTCTGTGATTTTCTTTATTCATTTCACTTTTCACTTGGGCATTTTCTCGAACAATTTTAGTTCAAGCTTTAGATTTTTCTTTCCTTTTTATTGTTTTGAATTTTTCAGGGGAAATAGGGCGGAGAAATTTGCAATTGAGGGTCGTAATCTGAAATTCTCATTCACGACGAGGCAAACACAGGATGTACCGGTTCTTAAGGATTGTTCTATTCGCATTCCTTGCGGGCAGTTTTGGATGCTTCTTGGACCCAATGGGTGTGGAAAATCTACCCTCTTGAAGGTAGTATCAGAATTCAGAAGTAAGAGTTAGTGCTATGTAGTGTATCTTGTAATGTAACCCTGGGCATGATGTGCAGATTTTGGCTGGTCTCTTGACTCCAACTTCAGGAACAGTGTACGTGAATGGGCCTAGAAGTTTTGTTTTCCAAAATCCAGATCATCAGGTTTTTATTTTTTCTTAATTATTATTATTTTTTGTGCCTCTTTACTTTAGTGATGGATAAACTAAGGAAAGATATTCAAAAGGAAGTGTTGTGGTGTATGTATGCTTTTTGCAGATGATATCGCGCTTATTGATGAGACCAAAGATGGTGTTAATAGGAAATTGGAATCGTGGAGAAACACTTTGGAGTTTAAAGGATTCACCATAAGTAAGAACAAGACGGAGTATATGAAATGTGAGTTTTCGTGACTAAGAGATGGTGATTAAGACACAGTGCATCTACTTGGTCAAGAGGTACCTAAGAAAGATGTTTTTAAGTACTTGGGATCAATTTTGCAAAAAGGTGGTGGGATTGATGAGAATGTAAATCATAGAATTAGAGCAGGATGGATGAAATGGCGGAGTGCATCGGGGTTTGTATGTGACCGCAAAATTCCCCTTAAGTTAAAAGAAAAATTCTTTAGAACAGATGTTAGACCGACAATGTCATATGGAACGGAATACTGGCCAGCACAAAGGCAACATGAGCATAAAATTGGGGTAGCAGAAATGAAGATGTTAAGGTGAATGTGTGGTTATATAAAAATGGATAAGATAAAAAATAAGGATATTTGAAAAAAAGGTATTAGTGGTACCGGTACGGGAAAAGATGAAGGAGCATAGATTGAGGTGGTTTGGACACATTATGAGACGACCAATGGATGCTCCCGTAAGAATAAGAGTTTGTTATCAAGAACTCAACACTAAGAGAGGTAGAGGTCGACTGAAACTTACTTGGGGAAAGGTAGTTAAACAAGAGTTAATGGAGTAGGATATAAATTGGCGGACGGTATGTCTAAGGACGGAGCAGAGAAAAACTATCAGCTCGGTGGAGGGTTAAACCCATTAGTAGTTCTATGTTCCAGTTGTTTCTCTTGTTTTAGTTCTTTTCCTTTTTATTTTCTCCTTCTTCCTTTCACCCATCTTTTATTTTAGCTTATTATTCCTCTCTTTTGTCTCTTTCACTTTTTTCTTCCCCTCTCCCTATCTCTTTCGTCTTCTTTTTTTCCGATCTATTATTGGATTCATCTACCACCGACTCCAATTAACTTGGGTTAAAGGTGCTGGTGATGTTGATGTATTAGGTTCAATTGAATACTATCTTTCTTTAAAGTGTGTTTGAGTATTAATTTATTTAAGCCCAAACGGTTTGTAGACATAGAATAGACCCACTCAATATGCCTTCCTCTGAGATGAAGAGGAGTCTGCTGTTCCAATCTTGAGTCTTTGTAAACTAGCTAACAGTGTATGGAACAATGTACTTACTTGATCCCTCTGCATTTGATCTATTTATAAGGCTGGATGAGAGTGACTAAAACCATGTGGATGTATGTGAGTGAGAGTCATTGTTAACTGTTAAGACACTTGAGTATGGCTATGAAATAATTTCATAAGGTGCAGCGGCCTGTAACTATGGAATACTCTGGAGTTCTTGGCATGCATGATATGAGCAGGTGACAGGAATCTTCTGCCTCAGGTGTAGGGAGCACCATGGGATGTAAACCAAATGGCTTAACAGGCTTTTTAGTGGGCTCAGATGGTTCTTCAGCCTAGCGATGATTTGAGTGTGAGGGTCTGCCCTTGGTCAGATTCTAATCATTCTATATGGTTAGGCCCAGTGATGTAGGCCTAAAACAGGCATTAATAGAAAGGCTAAATCTTTTTGGTATATATTTTAAAAGGAAATCATAGGACTTGTTTTCTGTGAGACTGAAAATGTAAGCTATAATTTGTTTTTGGATTATATAAAATTCAAATTTGAAGATGGAAATCTCATCAAATTGAGAGTCACACTGATGTTACTAAGGGAGGAGAAAAGTAATTTCAATGTTTTTTTCTTCACTTACCTTGCTACTATTGCTATGCTGTTTGTTCACTTCATTTGTTATATGTTGCTAAAGTCTAGTATTTGGTAAAATATATCTTCTTTCTGATGGAAGAATAAGTTAACAGCGCAAACTGTAGTTAACCTGTCATCTGACTAATTTTCTTCTTTTCTTTTGGCATAAACACCCTTAGACAAATGTTCAAGTAAATTTTGAGGAATTTTCCAACCTTTCCATATGCCTTACTTACATTTTGCAAGACAACACTGCCAAGGGCGGAATGTCTGTTACTATTTCCATAGTTCTTATTGCCAATACGCACTGTCTTAATGTTTTGAGGCATTATCTTAATGTTTGCAGTTCAGATACAACTATTGTGATAAAAAATCACAAAATATGAAAGTAAAAAACCTGAGTTTGTTATCAATCTATAGTCACCGAAAAATTTCTACTGAAAATTTACAGCCTGAACCCATATGATGTATTGTATATAATTGGACTGTCAACTGGAAGCCTTATATTTGTTGCAGGTGGTAATGCCTACCGTAGATTCTGATGTTGCATTTGGTCTTGGTAAGACCAATTTGACTCATGATGAAGTCAGATCTAGGGTGTCAAGAGCTTTGCATGCTGTAGGCCTGTCTGACTACATGAAGGTATTAAGGACGACAACCTTGAACACTCAAAACAAATGTATGAATTATACAATAAAAATAAACTTTCCTTTTGTTGCAATATTCAGAGATCTGTCCAAACTCTGAGTGGTGGTCAGAAGCAGAGGGTTGCCATTGCTGGTGCTCTTGCGGAAGCTTGTAAAGTTCTGTTGTTGGATGAGCTCACAACTTTCTTAGATGAAACTGACCAGGTAATCCCCAAGAATTGTGATGTTATATGCTATACATGTCATATTTGTTGAAAAAATTATGAAGATTGAGAACCTGAAATACATGGAAACTGGAAACAAGGGACTTTCATCATCTACAAAATACTAGCTGACAGTCACTTTTCTTTCTTTCTTCATATTCTCTTGAATCTGCATTTGACACATTCTTGCTGAAAACAAAGCTGCTAGGGTAGTCTGTATTTTAGCTTTCTTACATCGGAATATGTGGACCTTCGTAACATGCTGTTAACTTAAAACATGGCTTCACTTTTTGTGCTTACGGTTGTATTTGTTCATGTTAGTAAATGTGAAAGTTTTGGTGTAAAACCAACACTTCCTGATAGATGGTTTGCGCTTTTCATGTAAGGTTGGGGTTATCAAAGCTGTTAGGAACTCTGTGGATACATCTGAAGAAGTTACAGCATTATGGGTCACTCATCGTTTGGAAGAACTAGAGTATGCAGATGGTGCCATCTACATGGAGGATGGGAAAGTTGTCATGCATGGAGATGCCGCTAGCATTAGGAGTTTCATTGAAGCCAGGCAATATGCCTATATAACCCAGACTACTTTTTAAACAAGTCTTACTTTGTTTCTGAGAATGTTGTTGGGCATTGAAATTTGAAACTAAACTAAATTTTTCTTATTTTTTGGTTCAAATTCTTGTATATGAATATGATGCCGAAGAGTTACTCAAATCTTATTTTGGCTCGGTGTAATCAAAATGAAGAGTTGTAAACTTTTGAGCAAACTATATTGATCTTGTAATTAATGATAAAAGAGGGTTTTCTGAATTTGGATTTGCTGTAATTGGGAACCCACAAAATGTGTAGTCGGGCAGTGATTGCACAGCACAGGTTCTCACTTGCTGCAGCATATCTAAATTCGTGTTTTTTTCCTCCCTTCAAGTCTTTTACCTCCCGTCAATTCATGGATACCCGTTGAAATTTTTCCGTCTGTGTGCTTTTATTTCCTCTAAAAAATTGATACAAAGGGACATTTCAAAGTCTTATAAGCAAACTTAAGGAGAGTTCAATGCCATTTAGTTCTATAATCTTGACTTTAACTAAGTTAACGGAGATGACAAATAAGACATTTGAGTTAACCAAAATTTCAGATTTTATTATTTGCTGACCATTCTGTTCTGTCAATCCTAACTGGTCACCATGCATCTAGCCCAACATTTTTGCTTGGACTATATTAAAAGGAAAGTATATCTTAAGGGGGGGTGACTTGTCTTATCTGCCGGCTGCTACTATTGAAAGGTCGCCATATTAATATAATATAGTTAGTAAAGCCATGCTGACAATTTTTAATAGTTGAAGCGTAACAGAAACATTAGGAAAATTCCACTAACATTAAAGCTGTTGAAAATATGGTTTGCCTTTACATCTGCCACTAAAAGGTAGTGGATACATGCTGATACTTCTGATTTTGGGTATACTCGTTTTGGATTTCGTTTTGGGGGTCAAACATCCTACCATTCTCAAGTGGCAACTAACCTTCGCATTGTTTTTTCCGGCACATCTCATTTTATTTATTGGTACATTACTAACCTTAGCATACATGCTATAGGTCAACTACAAAAGAAGTTGCATAATTTTCTGATGTGATTGCTAATGAATAAAAAACAAAATGATTTCCCCCCATTAATTTAGAAAAATGAAGTAAGATAAAAAAACATATAGTAAAAACAAAAGTTTAGTTTAAATTTTTTTATATTGAAAATTTAAAGTAACTTGAATCTTTGAAAATCACTAAGGTCAGATGAGACATAAGACTAAAAATATAATCACAGAGATACTTAAAATTATTATTAACTATGTCATTGCATTAATAATGAAATTCAAACTCACGTTGTTGTCAAATATATGTCATATTCTTAGGCAGGTTATATTATATAACACAATAACAATTTAATACTTGTTTTTCTAGGTAATTAAAATTAATTTAGCAATATTCATTTCCCATGTTGAGCTTAACTCAGATTTCTTTAAACGGTGATCATAATTTTAACTTATTTAACTCAGATTTCTTTAAACGGTGATCATAATTTTAACTTATTTAACTCAGATTTCTTTAAACGGTGCTCATAATTTTAACTTACCATATTTATTTATATTACTTTTGGGCCAATAATGATCAACACCCGTGGGAAATTGGGAAACAAATGAAATGACATCATCATTCAAAGTTCAAAAACAAGCTTTAGACTTTTGAGTAATTTAATTCAAAGTCATCGCGAACCCAAGCAGCAGCAGGGGATCTTTGCCATCCACGGTTCATGCGAATTGCAAAAGGACAAAACCATAAAAGAAAAATTCACAAAAGTTGGTATCTTCATTCTTCTTTCTTCAAAAGCAACGAAGTTTCTTTCCACTTTCAAAATTCCCAACCCCCCCTTTGTTCGCTCTGTACATCTGGGTCATTTAATCCCCGAATTTCATCGCTTCTTTGCCTCCTATTCCATCCAATTCTCTCTGTTTCAACGATCACGGTGTTGACCCTTGATGGGTTTTTTCTCGTCGATCATGAACATATCCGGGTTTGTGAAAAAGGTTTTTCCTTTCCACGTGTCGCTTCACTCGTGATCGATCCTGAGCCCCATAGCTTGAAACGCTGTGGAACTGTGAACTTTGTTGATCCTTTTCTTTTGTTTCCGTGTGTCAATTCAGCTTAGGCCATAGCTGGATCAAATGAAAATGAAGCCTTCTTCTCCCAATGAAGAACATCATGACTTGGAAAATGCCAAGTTGGACAAAGACAAAGCAAGAACTCCAAGAAATGGAAGGGTAGTTAAAGTCTACAATCAGGCCTTGTTGTCTGGCCTTGCATATTGTTTTTCCTCATGTGGCATGATATTGGTCAACAAGTTTGTACTTTCAAGCTATGATTTTAATGCTGGGATATCCTTGATGTTGTACCAGGTATTTTTGATTTGGTGTACTTTGAATCTTTTTTACCCTTTTGTGTATTGTGTAGTGATGTGGGAGTTGCTTGAGCTGGATTGGTTCTGACACTTTTTTGTGTGGATGCAGAATTTAATTTCTGTTGCTATTGTTTCCGTGTTGAGCCTTCTGGGTTTAGTTTCTACTGAGCCGCTGACGTGGAGATTGATCAAGGTCTGGTTGCCTGTGAATTTTATATTTGTTGGAATGCTCGTTACAAGCATGTTTAGGTATGCAGTCTTCTACATTGTGGCTATTGTAATGTTTTCATTCTCTCTTTTAGTTGGAATATATTTGACTGATTGTCTTACCAAAGGGGGATGGTTGTGGCAGATGCTTTGTGACTGGCTTTTTAGTTTTTTACCATTCAATATTTCATCTCTGCTACTAGTTCTTTAGATGCTAATCTATTCTCATGTGTTATATTTGCCTTTTTTTAATTATTTTCTAATGCTAGGTATGGAAATACATTGATTTTAAAAAAAAGAATTGCGGAATGTGCTCAAAGAGATTCCATTTATATGAGTAATGTGTGTAATCATGAAATGGAAACATTTTGCTTATATTCAGAGAAGAATGATTCTTATTTTGTAGCATGGAGTTCTAAAGTTGTACTAACTTTTTATTGTCAAACATGTGATCTTGACATTTATTATCTGTGCTGGTGTCAATATATGGACTGAAATTACAATACAGCTGTTTGCTACACTCTCTTGCTTGCAATACTTATCTATTTGTATTATATGCAGTTTGAAATACATTAATGTAGCCATGGTGACAGTCCTGAAGAATGTTACCAATGTCATTACCGCCCTTGGTGAGATGTATTTGTTCAGGAAGCACCATGATGGCAAAGTCTGGGCAGCTTTGTTTCTAATGGTATGTTGAAGAGCTTGGCATATGAATCTTGGAGTCCCTTTATTTTTGGCTATTTGAGACCCTGACTATGATGTAGAATAATGAATTTACATATTATACCTTGACATATGAATCTTGTAATCCCTTTATTTTGCCTGCGTCTCCTACAACCATGACTCTTGCTGAGATATTGTTTTATTATAGTTGTCCAAGGATGTAGTCACTATGGGGAAGATTTTAATACTTGTCTAATCATAACCAAGATATTCATATGTCACGAATTAGTTCTTGCTGAGTCCTTTGTTTAAAGGAACATAAATTATGTCTGGAGTGGGTTGGTGTTTTAGGATGGTAGCCAAGCTTACCTAAAATTTGTATGTCAAATTCTGTAAAATATAGGGTGGACTGTTACAGCTGATATGGGGATTATTTTGCAGGGTTCTATCCTGCTTCCAGCAATGCATTTATTGCTGGGTGGCTTGTCTGTTTCAATTTCATACTCTTTATAAACATGTTTTATTTTGTTGGACTCTTTAGCTGTTTACTGTTAAGACTGTCGGAACTATGCATCAGTTGGATCCTTGCCTTACAAAACATAACAACTTTTTGCATAAAAAAAAGCCTGAAAAAGCTTCCCTTTTCCTTTGCAGATCATTTCAGCAATAACTGGAGGGATTACTGATCTATCTTTCAATGCAGTTGGCTATGCTTGGCAGACACTAAACTGTTTCTTAACTGCATCATATTCTGTGAGTATTAATGTTTTGTGATTTTAGGCTTCATTGTCTAAATGAGTTTCATTCATTTTTAATTCCACTTTGCTTACCTTTGTATTACTTCCTGGATGTTTTGAAATTTCAGCAGAATGCTGCAAGATGTATCTTTACAATAAGTTTTATTCTGTTTGCAGTGCTGTTTTGCATATTGCACGTATAACTTTAGTCCTTGACTTGAGAGTTAGAATATTAATCATATATTATTATATATGCATAAATTCAATGATGTGTTTGTCTTACTAAATATCACTGTTTGTTTATGAACACTCTGTCAGATGACCTAGTAGTTACATACAATCAGCAGTTAGTTAGTTACAAACTTACTATCAGTGAAAGGTATCACATGTATAGAATAGAAGAAAAGAGATTTCAATTGGGGACTTTAGGCATTAAGAGGTGCAAACCCTTAAAGTTCTGCAGTGTTGTAATAAGGGGAGGTTTTTCCTATTCTTTGTAATAAGATATCATCAGGTTTCTATCACCTTGTAGTGTTCTCATGTTTTACTCTTTTAGCCCAATTTAATACTTTTGGTTGTTTCAATAATGATCTGAACATGCCATCATTAAAACTTTGGGTGGAATAGTCACATTATGTATAATATCACCACTTTCAACAGTAACATACAAGTCTATATAACATAGAAAAGCAAGATGCCTGTGTGACGTATACGTGTAGGATGAACCAAATCTTCATTGAATTTATTTTTTTCATTATCTCCTTGGGCATGTTGTTATCATGGTCATAGTGTATCCCTAGTCCCTAGGATTCTCCATCTCTCTGTGCTAAGGACTGGTTTAGACTTGGTTGAAAGACAAAGTAAAATTAAATGAAAAAAGTTATATGAATTGATATAGTTTATCATGGGTGAAGTGAATTGATCAGTTTATCCAATCAAACTTCCCAACATGAAGACAAATTATTCATCACCTAGTCCTGGTGAGAACAGACTCAATGCATTTCAGTTTGATATGTTAATTGTTTTGGTGGGGTTTCTAGAATCATATTATCAATTACTTCTACACTTGTACATGCAGGAGGTTTAGTTTGGTTTTTGATTTAAAAGGATAACATACTATGGTATAATGTGTATATGTAGATAGCATTGAATTTAGCTTTTAGTCAAGTTTGCTGATTAATCGGTTTTTATTTTGTTGCTGCAGTTGACGCTCCGAAGGGTCATGGATACAGCAAAGCAAGTTACAAAATCTGGAAATTTAAATGAGTTTTCGATGGTCTTGTTGAACAACACCCTTTCTTTACCTTTGGGAATTTTCCTGATTATTGTTTTCAATGAGATGGATTATCTCTTAAGCACGTGAGTTTTTTCCTATATTTTGTGATTGGACTCAATATTATGTGCTTGGCATACTTCATTTTCTACAAGATTATGTATTCTCATAGGTTAAAATGTAGCACAAAACTTAGATACAATTCAATAGTTGTTTGTATTGTTCTATCAAAATTGGAGTGTCACCTTGACAATTTGCATAAAAAAAAGGTTTGCAATAAAGGATTATGCAAGTTACAGAGGTAAAACTCCAATTCTGATTGGAAAACAATACAAATATCATCTAAGGAACTGTATGTAAGTTTTGTCCTAAAATGTATCATGAAGAGAACATCCCAATTTTATCTTTTGCCTTCTGTTTTTCTTTATAAAAACACAGATCTGGAATCTCAAGAAATGTGTTTTTATGTCATAAATTGTTGAGGTTATGTCAATGACAGACATAAGAAGCTACTCACACCATGTCGTTCTTTTTCTAATATCATATAATATTATGTATTTTAATTTACAGGCCACTTCTGAGATTGCCTAGCTTTTGGTTGGTGATGACCTTTAGTGGATTTTTGGGTCTAGCAATCAGCTTCACATCCATGTGGTTTCTTCATCAGACAGGAGCTACAACTTATAGGTGAGATCAGAAGTACCAATTACTCACTCCCTCAAGAGACGAGAGGGGGAGAGAGAGAGAGAGAATAACCCATATCCACCTTTTATCTCTAATACCTAAATGCAGTAAATTAAAATATAGTTACAATTCCTTAGCAGTTTCTTTTGAAATTGGACTTCATGAATAGTAGGGCTCATGTCAAGGATAATGTGTGTCCAAAGCTGTGTGTATTTTGGTTTAGATTAACTTCTTTATTGTTCTAGGAGGGTCCTATTCCTATGGCTTAGTGTTGGCAGGATCTCATTTGAAGCAAACAAGTTTTGCCTCCCTGGTTTTTGTGAGATGACTACTTAACAATGCATTCACCTTGGTTATAACTCAGATATGAATTATTGTTGGAACAAAATTTTTATTAGTTATAGATTCTATTCTTTAATGCATTGCGTTATCAGAAAAAATGCCAGTATATTAATTTGTTTAGACATATCTAACTAGTTTGCCATCTGCAGTCTTGTAGGTTCGCTGAACAAGATACCACTTTCTATTGCTGGCATCCTTCTCTTCAAAGTTCCCACTAGTTTGGAGAACTCTGCTAGCATTTTGTTTGGTTAGTTCTTTAAATTAAACTGATTTGAAAGTGTAGTATCTTCATCATCATTATTATTGTAGAGTGCATTGGCACAAGTTTGTATTACACTTTGTTTTGTCACTGAAGCTATAAATGCAATTTGTAGGTCTATTGGCAGGAGTGTTTTTTGCTAGAGCCAAAATCCGGGAGAGATCTCAATCCTGAAGAACAGTAAATGCCTACGTGATAATTAAAGTTTACACTTAGAAAGAATTCTTCCCATTAATGGAATTTGATTTCTGGGTTCAGTTGGACATTCAGTCCAAGTCTCTGAGGTGTTGTCAACAAATGGCATCAGCTAAACTGACTCTCCCATTCTTCATATATCCAACTTGGTGATGGTTCATGATTCCTTCTCCAAGGGACAGTTTTTGGTTCATGTTCATTTGGATCTTTTGAGGAAGGGGCTGCTTGGATTGATTGCATTGGCTCAGACTGGGAGGAAAAATTTCCACTAATTTTGTATCATGTGACTTCATTATTCCCATGTATCATCACATTATGATTTGTTTGATATGAAAATTCTCATTGAAATGAAAAAAGAAGTTAATCTTGCATTTTGGGGGCAAGGGTAATACTTTGTCTCCTTTTTCTTTGGCCTTATTTATTTACTTGATCTTTTTTTCATTGAAAGGAAAATCCTTATTTGTTCTTTGATCTTTTTTTAAGACTCAATTGCAATAAAAAAGAGATTTTTTTTATATAAATAAATTATGTTGATCTTTATCTGATTTTTCAGGTTTAGTTAAAATTGTGCAATAAAGATTTATATTCTTAATATTTTGTGTTCAAATATAAAATAAATAAAATATAACATGGAAAAAAACTATACATTGGTGATAAAAGTTTACTAGTATTCAAATATAATTTAAATAAATAAAAATTTGGAGAACACTTTATTAACTTTTTTTATCATATTTTTAGCGTTATTTAAAATTTTCTGTATTGAAAGGTAATAATATCAATTTTGTGTTCAAATACAATAAAATTAAATAAATAAATAAAATTCAGAAAAAAAATTCTTTAGGTTAAGTTAAAATAGTGAATAAATATCTTCTTTTAGAATTAGGCGATAAGAGAGAAAAAATTAAAGGAATTTATAAAGACTATTTTCTTCAATTTGTTTATTTTACCATATTTTTAAATTTTTTTATGAAAATGATTTAAATATATTTATAATCTTTGAAAATATTATGACCTTAAATTGATTTTTTTTTTCATTTGTAATTGTTAAGAAATATGAAATCACTTCTACCATATAAACACCGTAATATGGGACTGAAAATACACTATGGTTGAATGGCAACAAACTCTACATCAGTTTGTGACATTCTAAAACGACACCATTATGTTGTGCTAATGACATGACTCTGTGTCTCTGCGTAACCAAACGACGTAATTGGGATTGTTTGGACCAAATAATGGAAATAGGTTATGCATGCATAGAAAGTATGTGGTATAAAACAGAAGGGACTTGGAAAGGTGGAATTATATTTAGTGCCTCCAGTGGAGGAACCTAAAGTGATGGACATTCCAGAATTAGACAGTGTGTACTCAAGGCAAACGTGAAGGTGAAGCTGATGGTGGAAAGGATGCAGGACATGGTAAAGTGGATGTTGCGTGGAGGATGTTGAGGGTGATGGTACTTGATAATGCAAAAGATATCCACTTTGGTGATCCTGATGCGGATGTGTTTGACAATGTGAATCAAGTGGTAGCTAGGGGAGGTTGAGAAGGAACTTCTGAGCATATTGTATAAATGGTACATCAGAAAATGAAAATTCTTCAATACCTGTGAAAGGGAGAACTAAAACTAAGATTGTACCTACAAGAAAAAGAAAAGCATAAGGTTGCACCACCTAAACAAAGAGGTAAGCCTCATAAAAAGTTAGTTAGTGAAGTGCCAGTAGATCAACTACTACACTGAAGTGATGATGATGTGAGAGTTGGGAGTGGAGAGGAAGATTTGAAAAGTAGAGGACTATCAGATTTGCTATACATTTTGGAAAGGATTTAAAATTCCAGAAGAATGACAAGGTGAGGGTTAGGTGCAAACAAGGTTGTGAGTGGTTTGCTTGCACTGTTGTAATCTCCCAAATGAAGACACATGATGACATGACAGCTCAGAAAACTTACAGATAGGCAATCGTGTAGTAGGGAGTACATGGTGAGGATGCTAAGGTGCCAAGTGCTGGGTAAAACAATCAACAAGGAAAGTCCTACCCTCAAGCTATCTGATATTCAAGATACAGTACAACAAAAGTGGAATATGGTTGAGTTATGACAAAGTCAAAAGCTGCTACCCTAATTGGTTGTTTTTTTAATCTTAATCTGTACTTAATTGGTTTTTTTTTCAGGTTAGAGTAACTCTACCATTCAACAAGTTTGCATTTTTGACAATGCATAACGCTTTTGCCATTGATTGAGAACCATCTCATACAGGATTGCCTCGAGCTATCATCACCAACCAAGAAGACAGTGTAACACAGCTGCTCAAAGTATGTCATTCATTATTACTAAGCTTAACTTCTGCTAATTTTCTTGATGTTCTGTTTCTTACAAGCATGAGGTCACTAGTTTATTCCATCAATGTTGTTAGAAAAAAGAGAAGAGGAGACCAGAAATAATAGAGAAGAGTCTCTTCATTTGGCACACTTGACTACATGATTTGGTATTACTCTTCAATTGACACTAAATGGGCAAAATGTCATACCCTTGAAATACATAGTGGTTAGAAAAATAATGTCCCGTAATTCTTATTAACTCATACCCATTCATCTTCTAATAGTAACTCACAACCCTTCATTTTCTAATTATTATTATTATTTCTAACACATGTTTCATTTGTAGAATGGAGTTTGGGGTGTAATGCTAGATACATCCGATTTTGATGCAGAGGTGTGGTTATGTCATTCATATCAAGGCCAGTGCGACTTCACAGCTTTAGTACGTAAAAAACATCTTCCCACTTCTGTTTCTTTTCATTAACTTCCTCGGTAGCATTTTGGTGCCACTCCGCGCTCTCTTGCAGCTGCAGCGCAAACTCCAGCATCCAAAGAACGTCGTTCATGGAAGGTCTCTGTGCTCCATCCTCTAAAAACAACTCACCCCATGCTTGGGAATAAAAAAGGCGTAATTTTTTTGCACAGCGAGACCTTTTAGTTGTTTTTGCTCCATCTCATAACATTAGCCAACCGGCTCGCTATGTAAATGAAGAACATCCCATCAGCGATGTGAAGTTGGCAAAAGTGGAGCCTGACCTACGAGCTTGTTTGGATATGTTGGAGTACAAGTGTAAGTTAAAGTCCCACATCGGATAAAAATAGAAAAGTTGAACACCATATAAGTAAGGAGAAGACCCATAAACTTGAGGCTTAATGTTTTGGATTAAGGTGTGGTGTCTAATTCACTTATATGGTAGGATACAAGACCAGTAATACTTTTAAGAGCTTCTTTACTAGAAAAAGTTCTATATTTCCAGTAAAAAAATGTTTCAAAAGCACTTGTGATTTGTATCCAAACAGGCCTTATAGTAGAAGCCAGAATCAAAGGTGAACTCCCAAGTCAGGTTGCTGATTTGCTGATATGTAGAGTTCCTTGGGTGCCACGTAATCAGGATTCACAGTAATGTTCATCTTACCAGTCATATCTCCAAATAGATTTTGTGTCACTAAATAATCATCGTCATGACCAACCCAGTTCCTGAACAAACCTGTGTCGTTTCGTGGCACTATTCCTTGTTGCTAGGTCGTAGTTGCATTACCAAGAAGTCCGGGAGAAAGGAACGTTCAGTGTTTGTTAGTGAAAGACTAATTGCCACGAGTCAAGGGGCAAGACGCGGGATCTTATTGCTATCTGGTTTTCATGGGAGCAAATAATATATATAAAAGATGGTGATGATGACTAGGAGGAATGCCTGTTTTGTTGAGCATCGATACGGTGGTTAAGATTAGATTGTACATGATGCAGGGCAAAACGGAAACATGAAAACCAAATCAAACAAAAACAGTAATTGATGTCTTGACTAAACACTCACGCGGTTCTAACTAAATTATTGATTAATTTAGGGGTTGATAATTTATATTTATGTTTGCAATCTCTGTAAGAATACCAATGAAAACGGAAACATGAAAACCAAATCTAACAAATACAATAAATTGTCCAAACACTACAAGAATTTTTAAATTTTGTTACTATAATTTTATTTACCAATGAAATTATAGTAGTTAATTCTAAACTAATTAACTATCTTTTAGTGGATAATGAAGTGAGACGATTTCAATGTAATTGGGATCTTACATATTGGCTGATAAAGTTAATAGTGTGAACTAATTATGTGTGTTTTGATTCTTGTTACAGATGAGGCTAATCTTGAGAATCCTAACCAACATATGTTACCAGCGTTTCAAATAATTTATATAGGGTTTAATGGATGCAAGAAAAAACATCCTGAGGTGCAAGCTAATTGTAGGACTTGATGGTTGCTTCTGAAGGGGTGCCATGGAGGCCAAATACTAGCTGCAATTGAAAGAGATCCTATTGTTTAAAAGCTTCCAATTGGTGGAAGGGGAAAACAAGCAGTTATGGTACTAGTTTTGGAGCTGTTGATAGGTGATCTAGGAGGAAGAATTGTATGCTAATCATATACATTTATCTTTGATCAGCAAAAGGTAATCTCAACTCAGTCCTTTAAATTTTCATTTCATTTTATTTAGGTCCTTTAAACTTTTTCTAAGTTTTAATTTAGTTGTATTAACCGTTTAGGTTGGTCCTTCAATTTAATTTTTTAGTTTCAATTCAGTCTGTTTTATTTTGAGTTCAGCCAAGGGTTTACACCCTGTACTTCAAGAGCTTATATTAACTGAGGTAGAACAGAGATTTTGTTAGGCAGCTGTACAACAATTTTAAAAAGAGATTTCCTGCCAAGTAATTAAAGGTGTAATTGTGTAAATGTGGAAGATCACTTTGGCAGCATGCCCTCAAGAGTGGGAAAGACAAATGAGATGAGAAAGGTCAATGAGGAAGCCTACAAGCTCTCACTGAAAATACCTCCTAGATTTTGGAGTAGATCGAGATTTTCATTTAATTCCAAGTGTGATTGATGCCCTACTGAATATGTCTGAAACATTCAACTGTGTGATCGTTGGACCAAGGGGGAAACCTATTGTCAGTTTTGTCACAGTGCTTGAAGAAATTACTTTCTTATAGAATGAATGTTTCAAAATAGAAGGAAAATTCAGTTGTATTAAGGATTAATACAGCCAAAGTTTCTGAAAAGATTACAAAAAGAATAATACCTACCAATAATTGACTGACAAGGTAACCGACTCTTCAATTTTAATTTTTAAGCACCTTAGTCCTTTAATTTTTGAACAGAAATTCAGCTATAGTCCTTTATTATCTTTGTTGATAGGCTGGCTGGAGACTAGACATTTGAAGTCAGAAATATCAACTTTTGGGGTGATAGGTGTGGGGTAAAGTTGAACACAAGAGTGTTCATGCAGGGCATGAATGTTAACTGAGATTTCACATCGTCATTCCATTTCATGCATGAACCCTATGAATCTTAATCTAGAAAATTCTATCCCAGTATACTATAGGAAAGAAGTCTATGCAACAGTTTATGAGCAGATGATCTATCTTGCTAATAGGCCAAATACAGAATATAGTGACGTTATACTACCTTTTATCAAGAAGAAGCCTATAGTTATGGCACCCCAAGAATATTCTCTCTTCAGTCTCTTGGTTACCTTTTTTTTTTTTGGATGAATCTCTCGGTTACTATTTGTACCTACTGTACTGTGCAGCTAACTCTACAATCAGAAGACGATGGGAAAGCCATCAGAAGGGAAGAAGACTACAGTCACCTTCTACGGGAACTCCATCTCATAACAAACACATTTTCATTTTTAATTTGTTTTTGAATTTCCAAACCATATTGAATTCAATGTTAATTGGATGCAACATAAGACAGTTATAACGTTATTAGTGCAATGTTAGATAGAAACGTTGCTATTCCAAACAGACTGTTAAAACTTAAAAGAGAACATTGTTAGATTTTCATAACTTAGAAGATGAAATTGAAATAAAGAAGTTAAAAACTAAAATAAACATTTTCGGTACATTAAAGTATGAATCTAAAGTTAAGTATTACTAGTATATCTCAACTTTTATTCTTTTAATTCTCAATTTTAATATAGAAATATATTATATTATTAAAATTTACTTAAGGATTAGAATTTCATTTTATGATAAAGTCAACATAAAAAACGTTATGGGCTCATAGTCATTCAATCACAATTCTATATATGATAAATATATTGACTTTTAAAATAATTATCTTAAAACAATTTAAACTGTGATTTGTGATTGAATGACTGTGTAAAACTATTTTACATTGTTAGTGCATAGACATTAAACTCTAAAATCAATGTAAAAATATTTAGCTCAACTTAAGAACACTCACAATTAAGCTTGTTTGACTTAGAGCAGTTATGAGTTGAGTGACCTTCTGGAAAGTTTTCTAGAAAGCGTGTAAGTGAGGATAAAGTACGTTGAGAAGTCTCATGTTGGTTTGTGGGAACAATCAATGATCCTAGAAGCAACCAAAGTAGATGGTCAAAGTCTCGAAAAGTACCATCTGTTGAGGGTTCTTACCAACTTGAATGAAGTGTCACCGTGTGAAGTGTCGTAGTAAGTTATCGAGAAGTCAACAATTAAGATGTACAAATGTTATTAGATCATGCATTCTTTCCCAATACGATGTGGTTTGAAGACGAATAAGACGAAAGCTGGTGGACATGTAACACTTTGTGCGAATCACATCAAAATGAGAAGGATCCAATAACAAGATGCATATACTTTTGGTGGTCAATCACTTAAAAAATTCATAGTTAAACATGTTTGGCTTGAAGTAGTTATGAGGCTGATGATCTTGTGGAGAGTTTTCTAGAAAATGTGAGTGAGGATAAAACATGTTGAGAAGTGTCATGTTGATTTGCGGGGATAGTCATTGATCCTGAAAGTAGTCGAAACAAATTGTTGAGATATCGAAAAGGTTTCCTACAAAATTGAATTCAATGAAGTGTTATTGTGTGAAGTATCGTAAAGTAGCCACCATAAAGTTGACAATTAGGGATGTTACTATTAAACCTTGAAGCATGTCCTCGTGAGTCTTCGACACCCAACTCATCTAAAATTTTTGTATAAAAAGACAATTAACTTATTATATACATGTTAGTTTGTAAAAAAAAAAACAATGAGAGACTTAATTGAATATTTCTAAATAATTAAGGAATCAAATGAATAATTATGCAAAAAATATAGGAAAATATAGGCTAAAATGTAATCTTGATCTTTTTGTCAATTGACCAGGCTATAATGTGATATATTGATTCTAACATGATGCTTATATAGACAGTTGATATGACACTTATGTGACAAAAAGTTAAATAAAATGAAAAATAAAAAAGATATTGGTAGTAGTTAAATTTATGACCTTTTACATAAAGATTAAATAATAAATCATTAAGATATTTGTTTTATTTAATTAGATTTATAAACAGTATTTTATATGTATCATTAGTTAAGAGTTATTAATTTTTTTTCAAATTATAAAAGTTTATAAATTAAAAAATATTTATTATATAAATCTTCTTAACTTATTATATATCATTTTATATATTTTATTTTGAATAATTTACATTTTTTTTTGTCAATTTATAATTAAATTTCATAAATTAATATATAAATTATTTTATGTAATTTATAAAAACTATGTAAATTTATTTTATATATAAATAATACATTTTTATTTTAATTATAAAAAGTAGTAAACTTTTTAGATTATTTAAGTATTATTGGAAATTTACGCAATATGTATAAAATAGATAAATAATTTTAAAAAAAAATCTATATTTTAGTTTATGTATTTTTTTTTAAAATTATAATAAATAAGAAAAAAATTATATATAATAATTTATTAATTTATATTAAAATAAAGTTGTATAATAAAATAAATACATATAAAATTAAATATTTTACTTTAATATAATTTTTTTATAATTTGAAAAAATTGATAACTCTTAACTAATGATACATGTAAAATAGTTTATAAATTTAATTAAATAAAATAAATGTCTTAATATTTTGTTGTTTTGTCTTTAAATAAAATATTACGAGTTTAAATTATATTAAAATTCTAATTTAGAAATAAAAAAATTAAAGTCATGAATTTAAAATTATAGAGAATAGAAATTATAATTTAGTAAAAAAGAATTGGTCAAAGTGCCTCGTATTAATTAACTAACTAATTAATTAGCCATTTATTTTTATTTGTTTGCTATTGTTTGTCTTTTCGACTCGAACGCGGAAACAGATAAGAGTTAAGACAACGGAGGCCATATCAAGCAAAATCGAAGGCAATAGAGTAGTGACTCAACGCGACGATCCACTTGCACAGTAAGTAATTTAACAGTCATTGTCCCCTGAAACTGAGAAACATAAATAGATTTAGTTAACACAAGAAGATTGAATTGACTTGTTTTTATTTCCACTTATCTCAGGGTTTGGTTATCGTAGAAATCAGCGGTGGAGGCAGATCACATAGATGGAGGCACAGTCTCAGAGCAACAATCCAAACCCTAACACTAATCGGAATAATTCGGTAGCGTCATCGATGCCGGTGTGGCCAACGATCGACGGCCCATTGGGCCTGTCGGAGGAAGAGTCAGTGGGCTACGCTCGGAGGTTCTACAAGTTTGGCTTCGCTCTTCTCCCTCTCCTTTGGGCCGTCAATTGCTTTTACTTCTGGCCCGTCCTTCGCCACTCCCACTCCTTCCCTCGCATTCGCCCTTGTATCATAACCTAACCTAACCTAATCTCAATTAATTGCAAAATTATGCACTCCTTTTCAATTATTATTTGCTTCAACTGTTTTCTGTTTTCTAATATCTAGGGTGTTACTATCTGCTTTATTTGTTCGCACAAAATAAAACTAAAAAAAGGGACTGTTGTATTGAGAATTGGAACTTATGCTCTTTTTAATATCTCAAGTTGATGATGAGTTTGTTTGTGCCTTTGTGCTATTTGTAACAGTTAGTTTCAATTACGTTGCATCTATACAGCTGTGTAGTTTCATCTCATTCTTGTTAGTTATGGTTGCAATGACTGTTGAATATGCTAACTGGTTTTTAAGCAATTTGGTGGTTTAAACAACGCTGCCGAAGCATCTGTCTTTAACTGATATATAGTTGAGTCGAATGACGTCATGCCATGTGATTTATGTAGCCAACCTCATGTGGTGAAATAAGACTATGTTATTGTTGTACTTGAACTAATTGTCGAATAAGCGAACTGGTTTTAAGTAATTTGGTGGATAACATCATCAACATCAAGAGTACCTTTAATCTAAGCTAATTGGAGTCGGTAGCAGATAAACCCAATGATAGATACGAGAAGGTTGAAAAAAAAAAAGGGGAGGGGAAATAAGACAAAAGAAAAGAAGGGAGAAAGAAGGAGGGGGGTAGATGAAGAGGAAAAGGACTAAGAAGAGACTATTTGAAACATAGAGATAATAACAGGTCTAATCCTCTACTAAACTTATAACATTTCTCTATTCCATCTTAAGACACACCGTCTGCCAATCTATATCCCAGTCCATTAAGTCATGTTTAACTGCCTTTCCTTAGGTAAGTTTCGGTCTATCTCTACCTCTTTTTGTGTCGAGCTCTTGGTAACAAACTTTTGTTCTTATGGGAGCATCCAGGGGTCATCTTATTACGTGCCCAAACCACCTCAATCTATGTTTCCTCATTTTATCACTCATTGGTACTACTGCTACCTTTCATCGAATATTTTCATTTCTTATCTTATTTATCTTTGTATAATCACACATCCACATTAACATCCTTATATTGTTGAAGCTTTAGTTTGTAACCGAGCTTAATGATGTCATGTGATTCATGTACCGACTACATATAGTTAGATAAGGCTTTGTTGTTGTTGTTGGTTACCATATAATGAATTTGTTTTGAGACGCCTTCCTTTGTTTTGTCTGTTGACTTAGTTTGATTGATGTCTTTGTGCAGATGTTGTTGGATCTGCAATTGGGTTTGCAGTATGTGCAACACTTGTCAGTTCTTGGACTCTCACATTTGCCATTGGAGGGGAACGCCTCTTCGGCCCTGTTTGGGATCAATTGGTTATGTACAATCTTGCTGATAGGTTAGGCTTAACAGGTTGGAGCTAGTTGTGTGGAACCTCTGATACAAATATTTTGATCTTTTATTACCACACTTACCTTCTTCCCTGCTTTTTGAATGCATCTGCATTACCTATACATTTTATTATTTTCTACCATTGAACTAGTAGCGAATTTTATCTTGCTGCCACAGTTGATAGATAACAAGCAATGTTTTGGAAGAGGATATAGTTCTTGGTGTCTTTACTGCATTTTTGTGTGTGTGTGTGATGTCACTTTGTCCTACAAAATCCATACCTCACTAAGCAAACATAATTAGTACGTTGGTTGTCAAATATTACTAAACAAAATGAAAAGGAAATTCAAATTGATGACCAACCAACCGAGTTTTATCTTACTTTTTGTATAGAAATATAGAATAGAATGCTGCAGCCGTGTTTGATCGTGTTTGTGTTTTAGGTTTTTTAAACCAATTTTTAAGTAGTAGTAGAAGATGATGTAATAGTAAGGAAGACAATGAGTATTAGAAGATTAAAAACATAAAAAAAAAAATTTAAAAACATGTTCTATCATTCCGTGGGAGAATTATTGTTCGATTCTCATTGTGTAAAATTGTTTTGGATTAGTGTTAGTCATGTATTATGAATACAATTAGTTTTAATTTAGTGGATTAGAGGACACTTGTGATCTTTGACTTAAGATGAAAAAAAAAAACTTTTATCACATCAAATATACATTACTTTCATTCATGTTTTTTTTTATAATAATTTTATCACATTCTTGACAAATAATAACATTTTATCATTAAATTTTATCAAATATTTAAATTTCACATTTTTAACAAATACTGGAATTAACAAGTAATAATCAGAGATAGTTATTGTTTAGTCCTTTAATGATTCGATTTTCGGATTTTTTTTTTCTTTCTTTCTTTGATGTGTTAATGGAGTAACTTGAGTTGTGGGATTTCAATAAAAGTTAGTGGATAAAAAAAAAAGAGATATCCAAGACAATTTAACAAATTAACAGCCCAGAGAACTCGTATGTCGTAGTCGTATCTTGATCGGTTTTGAACCAAAGAAAACTGCTTTTTTTTTTTTTTTTACAGTAAAATTGCTTCTTCCTTATTCAACTTGAAAGTGATTTAACAAAAAGGTATTTAAGTACTTTTTTTTTTTTTTACATAATTGGGGGTTGGTGATCACTGGTACCGTTGCATTACCAGTTCAACATGGTTTAAAGGGGACAATAATGTAATATAAATAGATAAAATAGTAGTAACATTTAGTTTAAAATAGTTACAAAATGAGATTTATTAAAGTTATTGGTAACGTTTTAGTAAACGTTATTTTATTAAATGTTGCTTAAAAATAACGTATGTAGCAGTGTATTTTATATGCATTATTTTGTGCCTATAAATTTGTTTATTTTCCTTGAAGCATCACAATAAAAACTTAACATTCATAAATAATAGATATAGATTGTATGACTTGGACACGAATTATGGTAAAGAATGAGATAAAAACTACTGTAGTAGTGATTATGATCATGATTATGCTTGGCTTCACAGAAGCTAATTACAACCCTTCGTTTGTACAAATTGAGCAAAGCAATGAGTCTGGCAAATCCAATTGTGGTGACATATGTGATGTAGAATGTGCACCTTTACTACGAAATGGTGCTCATGGTTATGCAGAATGTATTGATGATTGTCTTGCAAAATGTCATAAAATATCCATCGCTACTGGCTACCATTGAATTATTGATTGTGGCTTAACTAAGTCTATTGGCATTAACGGTATTCATCATCTTACATTATTGGTCGCCTTTTAAGATTTTATAGTTATTCTTTATAATTAAGTTAATGATGATTTTACATGTTTTTTTTTTAGATAATTGACTATGTGTGTTAGATGTTGGTGGTCTTGTGGCTTGTGTGGTGTATTGTTGCTTGCAGGAGTGTTAGACAAGTAATATTTTGTTAATGTTTAAGAAAAAGATTGTTAGGAGAAATAATATCCACGCATGGTGTAGTGAAAAAAATATATTCATTCATGATTGGAATAAACAAATATTAATCAATAAATAAATTCTCTTATTTATTTTTTGTAAATCCTTTACCTATTTGTTTCTCTTAATTTTTCTTATGTTGCTTTCATATGTTAGGAAATATGCTTGCAAATCAAATTAATGATGACATTAACAAATTATTAGAGCCAAATAAAAAAAATCATGTGAAAAAATGATGAAGATTAAATGTTTTCTTAACAAAAAATGTTAAACCTTATTAGACATGTCAACGGGACAAGGATAGGTATGTGGTTTCCCAAACCCATCCTCATCCTCGTCTCCATTCTTGACGGATATGGATTTTTTTTCATCTCCTTCCCCGTTGAAGATTGAGTATACCCGTCCCATGTCCATCCCCACCCAATAATTAAAAAAAATTGCAAAAAGAAATAATAAAAAATAATTTTATTTTTTAAAAAACAAACCTGAATATATTATTTATTCAAGGAGTCATCAAGCTTAGATAATCAACTTGGTATAATTTAATATAAAATTCTATCACAATAAAACTTTCCTTTGAAAATCATATTCATATCACCTAAAAACTATCCTGAAATATGAGACTTGAAAGAGAAACCATAATCCCTTATGATTTATGTTATCCTTAGAGTTTTACTTTTAGTCTTCAAAAAAATAGAAAAAATAGACAATGATTAGTAAGTATAAAAGTTTAATAAAATTAATTATGTAATATTCACAATATAAATTAAGGGTAGTTTAGTAATTATATTATCGGGTATGGGTACGAGACAGGTAGGTACATACCCATATCCGTCCTCATTTAAAAAAATCAGGTATTGTCCATATTCATACCCATGTCCGATCAAAATAGAGATTTTTTGTCAAAGTCGAGTAGGTGTAGGATGATTTTCGTGGGTACGGATTTATTTTTCATGTGTGAGGCTTAGGATTAGGTTTAAAAAAATACATTTTTGTGAACTAAATAATAGAGCTAATATTTTCAAAAAACTATTTTTTATTTATAATATTCAAATGGCAAAGAAAACTTTGCAAGTGGTATAATACATATACTTTATGTCATCAAACAATATTGTTAGGTAAAAATTGTCTAATTTTGTATTGATTTGTATAAGCAATTGTTGTGAGGACCTAGAAAAGAGAGACAAGATAAAAAGGAAAAAAAATCAAAATAGGAATATGTGGGTAATACCATTATTTATGTACAGGAGGATTTCCTTCGTAGTTTTCAGATAAATTTATAATAATAGGAGATTCATGTTATGTTATATAGTTGTTCAAGATTTAATTAACAGAAAAAAGTAATCAAATTCAGTTAAACTTTTTTTTTATACGTAAAAATATTTGCCCGATGGATAGAATGTGATTTTATAACTTTACTCTTCCCTTCGTTTAAAATTAAATAATGTTAGCAATTTTGGCAATAGACAAAAAATGTAAAGTTCACAACAAAGATGAGAACATAAAATTAAAGTTGCAATTTATTTAAAATATGAATATAATATTTGGTGAATAACTAGCTTTAATAATGTTAGACGATATTCCACTTTAAAAATGCTATATTATTGCATTTACAAAATTCTACTTATATACATGTTCACTAATGTTTCCACCAGCAAATTCAAATGATAATTCTTAAAATTTAGAAAGATGTAAAAGAATAGTAACTATACATATTTTAGATGTTAAAATATTTTAAAATAATTATTTTCATTTTATTTTATAAAACTTAAATTTATTAATTCTATAGTGAACATTCCTTTAATAAAATCCTAATTTCGGAAACTTTAGTTAAAAAAAAATAAAAAAAAACCATTTTATTCTCTAATAAATAAAATTGGCATTCATTTGTCCAAGGATTAGTCTAAAGAACAACTATGTAATGAGTCAAGTGTCAAAAAACACAAAAGCTTATTGTTGGAAAATTGAGGGGGATAAATATGAGATATTTCACTAATTTAACCAATGAGTCATAAGCAAATCATATAAATGAATTTGACATTATGCTTTAATCCAAAATCTTAAGGCTCAGGCCACCAAGTCGAACCATTAGATTTAATACCAATTGTTGTGCAATCGATGAGGGTAAACACTAGGGAGATTTTCACCAATGGGACATAGCAACCATATAAATGAACTTGATATCACACTTTAATTCAAAACTTTAAAACTTAGGTTTATGGGTCTTATCTTTACTTATATGGTATTCAACCTTCTCATTATTACTCAATGCGAGACTCCACCTTACACTTATAGTCCAACAATCTCCCCTCAAGTGTAAGTCACTTCCACATGGTAGTTTTTCCTTTGAGCAAAAGTCATTTTCATCCACGAGTATCCAATGATGATCCTTATAGCTTAATCGTGACTGCCTCGACTTGTCTAGACATTGCCACCAACATGCTTTAATACCTTGCACTGTCGCAATGCATGTGGAATCGGCTACTTGGCCCTCTATGCATAGACTCATATGCTAGCAAGACTTTTGATTCAAGGGATCCCTATGCCCATGGATCCACTGCCAATCCATCTTACTCGTTTGAGTCGGTCACCACGTTAAATTATCGGCTCTGATACCAATTATTTGGAAATCAGAGAGAGTAAACATCAGAGAGATTTTCATTAATAGGTCATGAGAAATCGTATAAGTGAACCTTCTCATTCCTATCCGATATGAAACTTCACCTCACACTTGTGTTCAACACTTATATACTATAAAAGCAAGGGTACAATGCAACATGAATTTTGGGAAGCTACTAATTTTAAAATTGTAAGATTCTGCAAGAGAATTCACAATTTAAAAATAATTTATATATTTATAAAACAAATAAAATGGAATACATGCATTTAAATTCAAGTAGCTTCAAAAAGACTGATTCAAATTCTAGAATAACTATAACAATAATGAACAAAATCATACAAGAAATTTTTTTGGAATGGTGTAATGTTATTTATCTAAACATAAAGATCAAAATTAATCTCACAACAAAGGACAAATATAACACAAATGATGCAATATCTTAATTTTCAATGTCACCTTATTAATATACTAAGAATACAAGAATTCCATCCATATCATGTCATCAAACATTTGATTTTGGAATGTTGAAACTACTCATCATAACTTGTAAAAATTTACTTAAATTTATATTTTCTTAAAATTAGTTATGGACAATTTATTTCATGTCACAATAAGATGATTGTTACATAAGATAAGTAACAATTGTTTATATAGTTTTGGCACTTGCAATGTTTTCTTGATCTTGAAAGAAAAATATGAGGCTAGCTACTTAAAGAAGCTAAAAAGGAAATTTAGCTTTTGAAAATACTACTAATCTACTATTAACTTAAGGAATTCACCCTAAAAAACCCCTAAGGAATTCTTTACCCAAATGGAAATTTCCGAGTTAGTTAGTGATAATCACATTTTATATTTAGCTTTGGGTATATATAAGTGCAATTATTTCATTTATCACTTACTTAAATCCTTGTTTTCACCCCTTTTTAGTTCAAAGGATTTAGTTTTTATGCATCTACTTAGTTATGTAAATTTGGAATTTAGTCTCATGTTTTTAATCTTTTGAAATATAGAATTGGAGTTGGATTTTAGAGAAACTTAGGACCAAAGTCAAAGTAGAATGTTACCACTAGCACATCCCGAACAAAAAGTGTTGCCCAGCCAAACACAAGTCAGAAAGCAACCTCTCATTGGAAGAAATATTAGCCTGGCTAAAATACAGTATTCGTTGGGTCAAAAGTAAGTCAATAGCATTTCACATGTTGGAGGCAATTCTAGCCCAGCTAGAAGTGTAGGCTAGCCCTGCTAGCACACTAACAGAGAGTGACTAATTTTAAGAAATGGTGTTTTAGCTCAGTTAGCACATTTGGTCAACCCAACCAAAATCCTTCTAGTAAGAAATGCTGAGGCTCTGGCCCAGCTGAAACCTAATTATGGTTGAGTTGAAACTATCACACTGGCAATTTATGAGCAACAGGTAAAGCAATTACATGGGCTTTTAGGAGGGAGGATAGAACATTCTTCTCTAACCTAGGTTTAGACAAAAAAGGTAGCTTGGGAGACTTTCATTCCTCCATTTTTTCATCATCTTCTTCTCTTCATCATTTAAGATGCTCATTTCAACCATGAGTGGCTAAGCTCCCCTCCCTTGTTAGGGTTTGATATAACTAAATCCAAACTCATGTATATCATTTGAGTTATTAATACATGTTTATTATTCATCGTTATGTGTTTTTTTTCTCTGCTTAATGCTTACTTTGGCTTGATCATCCATTTGCTTGATTATATGCTTTGAATGCTATTGGAAAATGTATTTGAACTATGAGCTGGAGAAGAGCACCTAATGGGTATTGTTGCTAGGAATAGAGCAAGACCCATTAGTCACCATTGACTCCTTTTCTTAAAACAAGTAACTTGGCTAAGCTATGTAAGAGATTGGTAATTTAGTCAAGGAACTCAAGCTCTTCTAAGGAAATAGGGATTAAACATTTTTATAAGTTGGTGATAACAATAGAATGATAAACATTGATTAATAGCTTATGTATGCATGAAAGAGTGGTTTAGTGAAGTCGAACCCTAACACTTTTTATAATTGCTTCTTGCAACATTTGTCTGTAATTTAGATCTTAAAAAAAAAAATACTTTTTTTAGTTTTATTTTAAGTTTTTACCTTAATTTCAACCTTTAATCAATTTTCATTTAAATTTACTTTATATTTTATCTAATAAGTAAAAAGCGTAAGAATTGCCAAATATTACATAAATCCTTTAAAAAATGATATTTAAACTTTTCATTTTATATTATTTATGCGATTTAGTATACTTGTCAAAAGAAGCAATAGTTAAATCCAACAATAAACTCTAATTATTCATGCAAAGTTATTTTTTTTCCAAATCTATAATTTATTATTAATAAATGTTACTTACAAAATCATTTGTGATTTTACAGGCTCAAATGCTGATCAAGTTGAAAGCATTAATTGAACAAAAAAAATTTCATTCTCATAAATAAGTGGGGTCACATTCTCAAAACATTAATCTCATTGGTTTTATTCAAAACAGAAATAAGCTTTTGTTTATTCAAAATCAAGTCATGACAAGGACAGCCAATTTTTCGGCAAAAGAACCCAAATAATACATTTTTAATAAAAAATTACGAATTTGGGACTGTTTCGAAACATATTACCAATCTGGTGCTGTTGGTCACGCCCAAAATTGGATATGACCAGTCACGTCCAGATTCAGGCGTGACCAAGGGGGGGTCATGCCCAATTTTGGGCGCGTTCCACCAGAGGATGCCACGTGTCATGCACAGATGGAGCGATGTGTATATAAACTTCAGACGGTCATAACTTTTGACTGGGATGTACGATTGAGGCGAAACCGGTGATCACGCGCTCAAAATTGAGAGGAGATGCTGCTGGCAAGTTCCTCAAAATTTTTTCCCAAAAGAGGCCTCTAAGTGCCTCAAAATTGCGATTTAATCTTCGAACCTCCAAAAAATTTCTTGTTTTCTAATTTTTTATTTATTCAGTTAGTGAATTGCATGCTATTTTTTATTTTTTTAGTTACTTCTCTTAATTTCGAGCGTTTTGACATAAAATACGCCTCTATTGGATATTTTTATCAAAATTTATGACTCTTCAAAGTTATATGCATCATCAAATTTAAAACCTAATAATTGCTAAATGCACTCCAGTTTTGATAAGTTTATCCATAAAATTGAAAATGACTAATTACACCCCATTTTTTATTAAGTATAGTTCAATCTTTTCTTTTAAATCTTAAAATTTAAATGATAATAGATTTAAAATATTAAATATAATTCAAAATTTATAATGTACAATAAAAAATAGCATGCAATTCACTAATTGAATAAATAAAAAATTAGAAAACAAGAAATTTTTTGGAGGTTCAAAGATTAAATCGCAATTTTAAGGCACTTAGAGGCCTCTTTTGGAAAAAAATTTGAAATTAGAAGATTAGTTATATAAAAAACCCAAAAAATATTAAACAAAATCATATAAAAATTTAGAAATTATATTAAATAAAATAATATATTAAAAATTAGATATACCAAAAATTCTGAGTGTTTTAAATAAAATCATATAAAATTAAAAAAATTAAAAAAATTAAAAAAATCATATATATGGTGAAGATCGGTCTAAAAATACTTTAAAATTAGCTTAAAATAACAATTAATAATATTAAATGATATTTTACGTCAAAAATTAAATCACGTCAATTTTAGTTTTTATATCAGTCGCTAACAGTTTTTGCGACGAAATTTATCATCGCAAAAATAAAAAAATACAATATTATATCGCAAAAACTGTGACCGATTTAGTCACGCCCAAATTTGAGCGTGACCAACAACACCAGATTAATAAATAGTTTCAAAACAGCCTCAAATTGATAATTTTTTATTAAAAAAGTATTATTTTAGTTCTTTTGTCCCAATTTTCCACATAATACGTGGATGCAAAATAAGTTTATTAATTTAATTAGAGTTTCAAATGAAAAGATGCAAATCTGATTTGTAGCCCAAAAGAAAGCAAGATTGATCACAATAACCAACAAATCATAAAACAATGTGCTACGTACCTCCGTTCTTATTTATAAAAACAAGTTTTACCATACAACTTATTTTTTTATAAATTTAAATATATTTTTGCTTACGATGATACCTGAATTTTACGTTTTATTATTGATAAATTTTTTCTTTAGATCCTCGATTAAGTGTCATATCTATTAAATATATGATAATTGTGACAACTAAAAAAATGTTAGTATTTAATTTAAAATCAATTTTCATCTGAATCGCTATATCTTCTCTTCTTCCTGCTGCTGTTACTTCTTTTTCTTCTATTCTTCCTACTCTTTCTCCGTCTACGTTCCTCTTCTTTTGATTTAGATTCAGAATCTGATTCTGATTCACTCTCGCTATATGATTTCCTCGAAGAACCAACATAACCCTTCCTTTTCTTCTTCCACGAACACGAATTGTCTTATTCACTATTGTCAGATTTCTCCGATTCAGGATCGGAATGAGAATCTAATTCCGGTTTTGCTTTAACCTCCTTGTTGATCTTCCAGGCGCCGTCGTCTCGATCAGAAATTTTATCAGGTTTGTTATAATCTTCCAAGTCTTCATTCTCGTGCCTCGTAGGACTAGGCGTGACGTTCCAGATGTAGTGCTTCGGTGATTTTCTCATCTTCTGCCTCTTGAGCCTTCGGTTTCCTCTAAGTTCAAACCCTTCAACTCCTCGTCGGACTCGAAATCGGAGCGCTGTCAATCGCCACGGTCGTGGTCCAGATATGCGCCGTTTCGGCGGCCGAATTTCTTTGGCAGAGCGTTGTCGTTGTGAGTTTCCTTGGTGTGCCTAGGGTTTCTGTGCTCTGGCGATTCTGAATAGTGGCGGCGGCGCTTCGTGTGTTTGTCATATGAGTCGTAGCTAGGGCTAAGGCGGCAGTGATAGTCGTTGGAGACATCGGAGTCAGGGGTGCAGTGGTCGTAATGGCATTGAAAAATATTGACAAAGAAACTGTGATCATGTAATTCATTTTACTGCTTATCCCCAATCTAAGGCATATTAGGTTTTACCAAAACTCTGATACAATGATTATGACATTGATGCCTTTTGGTTAAAGTCCTTCCAAGATGGTATATGACTCTCCAAAATGTAATCGATGCAATGGCCTTACATAACAAAGTGCCTTATACATTGTCATAAAACTAAAAACTATAAAGCGACATGCGATTGTGATAGTATTACATTAGTCACAAGAGCACAAACACATAATATAAATAGTAGTAGTGTGCAACAAATTGCAGAAAGTCATGAATCATGATATCCAACACCATTAAGTTCTACTTCAGAAAGAGAGATAACCTTCCTCTTGAGCTTCTCAACCGATTCCAACGTGTCAGAAGGAATGGAAGTGAGTGATCCCAACCCGGGATTTTGGCTGTTAAACACAGAGAACACAGTTGCAACTTGTGAACCACGATTCAACAAGAAGTGAAACAAGCCCTTGGGGATCACAAACACATCACCAGCCCTGAGATTCTTCTGGAAGAGCTGGTTCTGAGTGTTGAGAAACGCAGCCACCACCTCACCTTGGCTGACATAGATCATCTCGGTGGCTCTAGGGTGATTGTGGAGGTTCACAAGCCCATCCACTTCAATGTCACTTCTACCAATCGCGAGGCCGAGCGTGTTGAGCCCCGGGAACTTGGAAGCAGTAACAATTTTAACTAATGAACCAAACTTGTCTCTTTAACCAGGCTGGCTTAGTTCCATGCTCTTGAAATCATGTGCAATTGTGTTATTTGGGTTCTCGCAGGGGAAGCCATTTAGGAATATTGTTTGCTTTTGGGGTGGAATTGTAGGGCAATAATCCTTCACATTATCACATTCTGCTAAAGAAACATGTTTGCAGGTAACAATGGCTATAAAAAACATTAGGAAGAAGGAAGAATGGGATTTTATTATCTTCATCTTGAATTGGTCAATATTGTTTATAGTCTTATTCAGCATTATATAATATGTGAACATGTGTAAGCTAAGGTGTTGATGATGTGATGAATTGATGTTTGCCAATGAAACAAGTTTTGACGACATTCTTGGAGTTCACTGCTGGCTTAGCCAGTGTGATGCATTGCTTGTAATAAACATTATGCGATCTAATGGGTCGGCTAGAACAGTAGAACTTGTTGTATTTCATCACTAGTATATATGACAGCAGCAGAATGTGATGGGTTTTGAGCATGAATTTATTTTATTTATTCAGTTTAAGTGGAAGAATTCAAATAATTAACCTGTCAATTTTTAGGTCATGCTTCTATTTATGGCAGTTGATGTCTTGAACCGAATAAGGCTGTGAATTGTGATGGTTGGAGGAGAGCAAATCCTTTATTTATTGTATACACGGTTCCTACGCCATTGAAAATAACCATAGAAGAGCACTATAACTATTTTGTTATAGTATGGTGATTTTATTTTATTGTATTACGCTGTACAAAAATATTATGATATTATTTTAATTATTTTAAAATCTCATTTGATTGTAGAAGAAAAGTGTAAAGATTAGGATAGTTAATTTTATTTGATCTAGTATTATTTTATGACTTAGATTCAATAATAATATATGGGTTAATAAACATTTATGACAAACTGGAAGATACTTTTGATTGATTAGAAAAAAAAGTCAGTGTTTTATTATTTTTCTTTTAGAACATAAATATTTTTCATTGAAGAGAGTTAAATATAATTATTATGGGTGACAAAATTCTCATTTCAAATATTTAACATATTTACATATCCAGAATGTTAGTTGATCCCCGTATTTATGATGAGTGTTTCAATTATGTTTTAAAGAATAATTATTTTTCAAGTTTTCTGATAATTTTTTATAAATATAATTGCTTTGAGAGAGAGAAAAACTAAGTTAAACATGCTATACACTAAAGTCTCATTTATGTAACGACTAGAGATAAAAAATTAGAAAAAATAAGACTTGCAACCTCATTCAACAGCAAGGGCAAGCAAGAGTCCACTGGACTTAATGTGTGTAGTAACATATGTTGAGTTTGAATATAAATATTATTTGAATTTGATTTTTGTATAATACATTCTTGAAAATGGATGAAGAAATTTAAATATAAATAAGTCTTGAATTGAAGATTGGTCTCATAACTTGATCTAGATAACCAATCGAAGTCTTACTTGAAAAGTCAAAAATCATAATTACAATGATTTAAAAAAAAAGAGACCAAGATTCCTCTAAAATGATTTGATATTTTGACTCTAGTATTATCAAGTTAATCACTACCATAATTGGGGAAAGGATCTTATTGTGTAAGGGGAAAAAATAACATGAGATTTTCAAATGAAATAGTTTCAACATTTGTTATATAAAACTTTTATTTTATAATAAAATGCATTTTATTAACCAAAAAAATTTTAAAGTTCAAGATCTCATCCACTAGAGAGAATCCTTTCTCCCACAATACCACTCAATACCAAACAAACATATCAGTGCTACATCATCATCGATAAAAGAATTCTCATCCAAGTAAATATTTATCTATACAATTAAATATAAATGATGAATAATAATAAAATAATTTTCAGACTTAATGCTAACCTATTCAAGTTGAAACACGTTAACATATCCTTGTACCATCTACATAATTTCCTGGCTTATTCATGCCCGTCAATAGCTCTGGTCCAGTGTAGTAAAGATGCCAATCACAATCATACAACCTAGGATATAGTAAATTAATAATTTCGCATGAATATTTCAGTATTAATTAGAAAAAAATTGAAAGACGCTGATCTGATTCAAAATTGTTTTGTACAGTATGAATTGAGTTCACTCTATATTCAACTTTGGGCTCTCTTACCAAGAATAAACTGCCTATACAATAGCAACAAATAATTTTAAAGAAACCATCTCGTTGAGTAAAACAAAAGAATCACTTGCTTGACCTCTTCTAAGCAAACCAATGTGCATTGCAACTCCATGTTCTATAGCCACCAACCATGGCGAGAGGGGGGTACAACATCAATCAAACAATACTCTGCGCATTCCAATCACAAACCTAAGTCATCAGATTATATGTCCATGCCACCCAAAGGAGGAAATTGTCACCTTAATTTAGGCTTCACAACCCGATTCAGTCCAGCTAAAATTTTTGTGCCTCACAAAAATAATTCTCTTAAGCAAAACTCGAAACTGCTTAACCAAATCATAATGTGAGCAATTTAAAGCCTGAATTTTCCATTGTTGGAACAAGGAACTATCTAGGATTTGCACACATAGTAAATCAGAAAGGTGAACACCAGTATGAATAGCTATTGTTCCGTAACTCAAGACAAGTAACAGGGAAAACCTCGCACGCAAAACCAGAGACATATTCACAAAGCCATCTTGCAGATAAGGCTACACCATGCAGGGTAATGTTTTTGAAGCACAAGCCTTCAAATGATGAACCCTCTACACCTTCCAAAACTGGGGCTTTTGTTGAATTTACACTGACCACATTACTGATTCAAATGTCTTTAAATCTAGGAACAGCTTTTGGATCCCACCCATCATCAGGGTGGTCATTTGAACCTCTACTGAACCTAATGGGTATCTTGACTCTCTCCATTCTTATATTACTAATACTAACATTGGCTATGTAGCCTCCTCTGCCTTTGTCAGATTTTATGCGAACACCAGCTGCAGAATCCCACACGTGCAAATTTTCTTTTGTGATATTTGAAATTCCACCAGACATTTCACTACCTATGCCTACTCCAGAACAAGTTGGGGTGGTGCCTGATATTCTTCTCACTATAATATTTGCACTACGATGAGCCATGGCTATTCCATACTGATCCCAACCACTCTTAATGGCTACAAGATCATCCCCACTTTCTATGTAGTTATCTTCAATACATACGTTGGTACTTGAGTCTGTATTACAATTAAAGGAAATTCATTAGTAAGGAACTATAACGTGATTTGCGCTACCATTTGAACACAGCCAAGCCTGGATAAATGTTAACGAAGGAGTAAGACAAATCTGGGTCTATGCCATCAGTATTTGGGGCATTAAGAGGAGCCAAGATAGTCATCCCTTTGATCACAACATTGCTGAAACAAAACATGGCAGTTTATTCAATCTCATCAAGTGTTAGTGGTCATAAAAGCTAAAAACATACAAGTGCTAACAGAACCAAGTTCCTCACATGTATGAAACAACAATAACTAGATAGAAAATAATTGTGCACAATAGAACAAGACCCCAAATAAATTGAACTAAATGATGGGTTAACAGCCTCCCAAAAATCACTGTGTTGGGTTAAATAGTTTAATTAAGTACTTATTAAACAAGATCTTATCACATTAAAACTTACTAATTGATAAACGCTTAAGACAGTGAAATTGTTGCAATTGAAAGGGTTTGGAAAATACTATAGTCTTCTCACAAAACCATTAGCTACATTTGAATTCTTGACATTATAGGTGACATTTTTTTGCAGGTATAATATTGTATTTTTAGGAATGACATTCCCAAGTATATTATAATCAGAAATTCAAAATACTCCATTATTTAAATATGGGATGAACAAATATTGCAATTTGCAACTTGAACTAAACAATTTCTTGGTTTTTTTCCTTTCTAATGGAATCACTAACTAGTAATTACGTTGAAATTTATAAATAGAAGTTAAGAATGTAACTTTTTGTCTGAAATAGTCTGTGGAGTTCCACAGACTTAATATAAATTATCCAAATTGACATTACGCCCTCATAAACTAACATTGTTATTCCCAGGAGGGAATTTTTTTTGTTACTTTCCTCTTTCATCGATTAATTTGTTGTTGCACTAAATGAATTGAAGGAAAGGAAAAAGCTTTGATTATTTGACTTTCAATACTTCAGTTCAACTCAACTTGTAACTAATCACAGGTTCGATTGAATTTGACTTTCAACCCAATCTTAAAACTGGTTAAACCCAACCCAATTCACTTTTTGGTACGTTAAAGAAAGTTTGGGTGCCCATTTTACATCCTATTTTGTTATTTGTTACATCTTCCAACTTATTTGAATGTTTGTTCTTTTATCGATTATCATTTTAATTTTTATTCCTCAAAAAAATCATTTTAATGTTTGTTATGTTTGTTGATGCACGAAGGGTCGGATGATAAAATTAAAAAAAAATTACAATAATAATTAGAAAAAATTCAGATCCTGAAGAGGGAAAAAAAATAAAAGAAAAAAGTGGCACGGTGACCTGGTAATTCGGACACAGTTCCGTTTTATTTTCCTTGTTAATATTTCATCCGGAATTTCCTCTGCTACCAGTTTCTCTAGAATTTGATTCTCTTATTTCTTAGGTATGCAAATTTCTCTCTTTTTTAATCACACTATCTTAATGCCAATGCACATTTTTCTAATCAATCAACGAGATGAGTTTCAGAATCGATACTTGCTCAATGTTCATACTATTTGAAACGAACAATGACGTTTGATTATTTGTTTTGAATTGTCGTTTCATTATTGAATCAGTTTATTGTGATGGATTCGAGTTCAACCCAGGAATTCGAATATTTGTTTAAGTTGTTGATGATTGGGGACTCAGGTGTTGGCAAGAGTAGTCTTCTCCTCTGTTTCACATCTGATACGTTTGAAGATCTTTCTCCCACAATTGGTTCGTTTTTATTTATTTATTTTTTCTTTAAAAATTTCCATACCTCATGTGCCTTTGTCATTGAATCAAGCTTTATGCATCTCATTGTCATTGTCATAGTCATGTCATAGGCCTTAGCATTGTTAGTGTTACTGTTTGCCATTCAGTGTGGAATGTCACTATTGTTCTTGTTATGCATAATGTTCTTTGATTATTTGTAAAAAACGAGGTGTGCTAGGACATCATGGTCTCTACTAATTTTTACATCACATCCAATCAAGTATTATTAATTTTTTTCATAAATTAAAAACTTGAGTATTTGTCATGTATAGGTTAGTTGGAACCATGACACATGGTGGTCCCGCCACCTGATAATTTATTGTGATATGGAGTTTCATGCTTTTATGTCTTGTTTGATGCCTCAATGTAGGTGTTGATTTTAAAGTCAAGTATTTGATAATGGAAGGTAAAAAGCTGAAGCTTGCCATTTGGGATACAGGTGTGTACCTATGTTTGTTTATTTATTGATTGATGTTCCATTTTGTAGTTTATAGAATGTATGTTTTTTTGAAATCCTTACATAATAGTAGTACTAAGTATGGATAAGGTGATTTAATTATGCAGCTGGTCAAGAGAGATTCAGAACATTGACAAGTTCTTACTACCGAGGTGCTCAAGGGATCATTATGGGTGAGTTTCAATTATCTGTTTCTTCATTCACCACCCTCCCAGTCATATTTATTAATTGGGTGAAATTTTTTGAATTTGCATGGGAACCTAGAATGGAATGTAGTATAATATTTTGTAGGATGGCACAGATAAGTTGTTTACCTTTTCTTTTTTTTTTATGTTAACCCGTGCCTTTATACTACTACTTAGGCAATTTGGTACAGTAACAAAGCATTGTTGAAACGAGATTTTGTAGGATGGCACAGATAAGTTGTTTACCTTTTCTTTTTTTTGATGTTAACCCGTGCCTTTATACTACTAGTTAGGCAATTTGGTACAGTAACAAAGCATTGTTGAAACGAGGGACATAAATGTTCTAATGTTTAAGAACAAGTGAAGCGGCAATCTTGAAATAATCTTTTCTTGATGCTCTCAAGCATGTATTAAGCATGTAAACTATTTGGTTACTTATAGATTAATACACTTCATACACCTTCAAGTCATTTTCTGGACCTATACTGAATCTTGGGATACCACTTCATTATCATTGTGAGTTGAAAATCATTCATGTTGCTTGAAAGAGCTTAACTATGCATTGATTGAATAAATGATAAAGGTATTGGTAAGCAAATACTTCAAATAAAAGGATAAAAGTGTACACTAATATCTTAAATGATACACCTTTTATAATATATATCTTCAACTTTTACTTTTTTTGTGATCAATCCTCAAACTACAAGTATTATGTCAATAGACCCTTTTGTTAACTTGAGTTATAAGTCACTAACAGTAAAGAATCATGACCAATTATTTAAATTGAATCTAGGTCATTGGCTAATTTTTATTTTTATAAATCATTTTGTCCATTGAGTTATTTCTAAATTGAGAAAAAAAGAAGCAAAAAACAAATAAAAAAAGGAAAGCAGAGATTTACTTTCGTATTCAATAGTCATTGCTTGTCCATTTTCAAAAAGTTCATCTTTACAGAACTATGTCAGAAACCATTTTTAGTTTTAGTTCATAGAATCATATAAGACCAAGAATAATCTTTTCTTGCAGAAGCTTCAGCAGCTTAGAAGCACTTTGTATAAAGAATTAAAAATACTTAATTTCTTGCAGGCTTTAACAAGTTCTGAGTCATAAAGCTATTTGCATGGGGGGCAAGATAACCAATTTTTGAATAAACAGTAACTTTTTCAAGAATCACACCAAGGGTCTAAACTTCAATGTTGACCTATGCAGTCCCTTGCTACCCAGTCATCTTAATTTCACTATCCAAACTAAATTTGTCTGGCTTATTTGCTTGGCTTGAAGCAAGTCCTCTTTGGCAGCAGTTTCAGACTTTTTAGTGAACTTTTTAGCAAAAAATTGGATTGAAATCTTGTCCCTGAGGTTATAAGAAATAAAGAGAAAATATTTAAGCGTGGTTTCGAGTGTTTCAATTAGTTTTATTGTGAGAAATAACCAATTAATTTTTCATGATGGAGATAAAGTAATATTTTCTCTGTCACTACTTATAAAAAATTTTTTCAGAAATTTATTTGTTTCTTTTTATAAGTTTTTTTTAATTTTTAAATATATTAATTATTTTTTCCTTTACATGTCCTTACTTATTTATTTTATATCCAAACATTAATGAAAAATGATTGAGTGGATAGAGAGATAAGAAAATGATAATTTTGGAATAATAGTACATATAATTAATAGATTAAATGTGATTAACTAAATTAATTATTTTTTTAAGAAGCGTGAATTAAATAAAAAAGTTTTATAATTAGGGACGAAAGGAGGAAATAATTGTTCTACTTTTTCTGGTATCACAATGATTTTGTAGGATAAAATTGATTCTTATTGTGTGCACTTTGTCTGGTTAAGAAAATGCTTTCCTAAATATATCATGCTTTGGCTTATTAAGTAAATTTAGCTGTGGCAATTCAATAGCCAAAATGATTTTTTCGTTCTAAGTTGTTGATCGAATTCACCAAGAAATGGTTGGCATATCTCATATTGGTATCAGATGCATTAGATTGGTAAGGAAATGATGCATTGGTTTGGAAATTAGGAAATGGAGTGCCCCCACCCCAAAGATACATTATTGAAATTTTTGTTTCTGAATAACTGCATTTTGCTTCTCAAACTTATGCAGCTTATGATGTAACTCGGCGGGAAACGTTTACGAATCTCTCTGAAATATGGGCAAAGGAAATAGACCTTTATTCAACAAATCCGGAATGCATCAAGATGCTTGTTGGAAACAAAGTGGATAAGGTATCTTCTCTTGACTCTTGTTAAGTTTGTAGTTACGTATCAATAGGGCACTATGGTCACGTTATAGCTGTGTGGAGGACCCTTGACCACTACAAAGTTTCGAATAGCGATGCATTTTCAGATAGCGCCATCAGTGGCTGCAATTGCTGCCAAAATAGAAAAATGAATAAATATTATATTAGTGTCATATAAGAATATTTTATATTCTATAAATATTAAAATATACTTATATACTATACTTTAACATAATTTGAAATTACTCTTTCCTAATAATATATGTTAAAGTAAGAAACTAAAAACTAAACATGAGTGAAGTGGGAGAAGAAAACATAAAAGAAAGATCACAACCAGCAGAAAATGGTGGAAGATAGAATTGTATTTTCGTTCTGGTTTTTCCAGCATACATAAGTGACTTGTAGTTTGTGAAAATACAAAGTTACAAGCAACACAACACACCCCATACTGACTTAGCTTAACCGCTCCCTTAAATAAAGGTCTTTCATTCAATTTCACCTACTGCATGTTGACTAATCCTAACTTATATCAGAAACATAACAACAACATATTTTAATACCAAATAACAAGAAAAGTCTCAATTCTAACAATATAAGTTGTGCAAATCACGGGTTATTCAGCTAGTAGTAGTATAAATGAATAAATTTTCAAGTAGAATATAAAAATTCAACCAAATAATAATATAAATACTTTAGAAGGTACAAAGAAATTTAAATAAAATATTTACCTTATCTGCAAAGTAGAGATATAAGAGAACTATAGAAGGTACCAAAGAGAGTTTTTATAACTATAGAAATCAAATGAGTAATTAAACATTTTATGAGTAATTAAACATTTTCTTTTTAACCACCAATTTTAGGAGGTTACTATTGGCACATGTAATTTTCATTTTGGTCCCTCAGTAGAAGAATATTTCAAATATTGGATTTATGGTTTGTGCATGATAATAGAACCTATTACCATCATCACTATATTTTTTTCACGCACTCCATTAGAGGACATGACAGGAAGGTGGATCATATTTGCTTTTCAGGAGGGTGATAGAGTTGTGACAAAGAAAGAGGGAATAGACTTTGCCAGGGAATGTGGTTGCCTATTTATTGAATGCAGTGCTAAAACTCGAGTTAACGTACAACAATGCTTTGAAGAGCTTGTTCTGAAGGTATCCTGAGTGACATATATGCCCATTTCCTAACAAAACTTCGGTCCATAATTGGTATACTGCATGCATTTCTTATCAGTTAACCATACTACTCTCAAGCAAGAACATTGTCTTACTAAGAGTAAAGGGAGAAAATCATTGTATCCTGCATAAGTGGCCAAAATTAAAACATAAAATGATGTTACTTTCCTTTTGAGTCCTTTATCTTTCATAATAATTCAAATAAGATTTATTGATCATGATTTACTCCTTTAACTTCCATAATAAGCCAGACTTTTCACTTGATTTGCCTCCTACATATAAATGTGAAGGGCAGACATGTTTAATTGAGAAATCTATACTGCGCAAGCATGTGAAAATAGTAATTTGATACTAGGGAAACAGTAATCATATCTCCTAATTCTGAAGGAACACAAGTTGAAGCTTAAAGAAAAAATTGGTATATGGGACACTTGGAAACGGATTACATTCTATGATTCGTGATAATCAATATATTAATATCATAGAAAATGACTATAATTTTTTATTTTGTTTGTGTGCACACCCAGATTCTGGATACACCTAGCCTCTTAGCCGAGGGATCCAAGGGAAATAAAAAGAACATTTTTAAGGACAAGCCATCCCAGTCTAATGCTACGAGTAGTTGTTGCTGATATTAAGAGACTAGCTATTTCACTCGAAACAAGGGGGTTGAATCTATTTTCAGAATCAGAGTTCTAACACTAGATTATTGATTATTTTATAGCAGCTGCTGAAGCCTACAAAACCTGATATTCCTAGAATGTTATATGTAATATGACGACGATCGTTATCTGCTTTTTTTTTCTTTTCTTTGGATTTTGTTGTTTATCATTCACATTTAATTTCGTATATAGACGTACAAGAATCATGGATACTATATGTTATGGAAACCAGTTCAAGTTGTATATAACGTCTAGACAATAGTGTCGCTCTAACTTTTGATCGGTTTAATGAGCAATCGGAGACTACTACTGCTACGGAAGACAATACTAATAGGATTCAAATTAGGACTGTGCATATGGTTCGTTTTTTTAGCGAACCAAATCACTTTATAAAAATAATTTGATTTGAACTGATTTATTTTTATAAAGAGGTTTGGTTTGGTTTAGTTTTTTCTTAAAATAGTTTAGTTTTGGTGGATCGATTTGGTTTGGTTTTCTTTCTCACACTCATGCATAGTTTGGTTTTTTCAAAGAACTATATTGAGTTGAACAGAATCATTTATGAAAACAGGTCATTTTAAACTGAATCATTTTCATATAGTGGATTAGTTTTTTTAAAAAGGGTTTTACTAATTTTCCTTAGGACATTAATTAAGGAATTAAAAAGATAAAATATTTAATGTGCAAATCACAACAGAGCAAAAATTGTTAGTAGTATAATTTTGTGCATTCTAATAAAAATCTTTTTTTCTTTTAATTCTTTAATCAATATCCTAAGGGTGGTTAATATTTACTTTGTAAGAACGGTTCGATTTTATAGTTCAATTTAATTTAATTTTTGAAGAGTTTGGTTCTATTTTTTTTTATCTTCTTTCACTTCGTTTTTTTCACTTTGGTTAAATAAAAATAGGATGTAAAGAAGAATGATAGAAACTATTAAATATATGGATTAATTAACGTGAGATTATTTCAACTTAATTAGAAATTTTAAAAAAGTATGACAAAAGAGAAAATAAGTTAAAAAATTGAAAGATTTTTAGAATGTTTGGATTGAATGAAGTAAAAAAACTAGAAAAGAAAGAAAGATTGAGTTTTCTCTTCAATTATTTTATTGAATAAAAAAGCGAAGAGAAAGAAAATGAGTTTTTTCCTATAATCCTTAATACATGTAAATCTTGTGAAATAGAGAAGAAATAACACAGTAAAAAATATAATTGTGCAAAATGTTATCTCTGTTTTCTTCTCACCAAAGAAAGAAAAAGAAAAATTGATGAATTCTGCATTGGATTTTCCCTTTCCTTTTTTCTCTAATACCAAAATAGTAAGAAGTTTATTGGTGGATGATGTGTAATTATTTCTTTAAATATTCAATAAACTTTACATGCTCTAGTCTTAGTGAATTTTTGAAATTCAAGTCACCTAAACTTTTAATAAAAAAAACAATGTAAAAATATATCCTTTTGCCACATCTCTCCTGATTTTCTTTGATCTCAATTTTTATCCAACCTGTAAATGGCTAATATTCCTGCAAAGAATTCTGGAATAAATACTAGTGCCGTGCAAAATGCATGCCACTGTTGGTACAAGAGTTGAATTCCAGAGATAGGCAATAATTGTCTTGTTCCCATGAGGGCTGTAAAAATTATTTTGAAAGCCACTGCTCGAATTTTCTCTTACCTACCTCATAAGCCAGTGTCACCCTAATATTTTATGTTTTTGTTTCAATATTCATCCTAATTACTCCTCCTTTTTTCTGACTACTTGTTTCTCACAAAAACTACTCATTCTCATTTCTCAATCTGAGCAAAGACAGGAATACCACTGGCCCTGGTCCCGTCTGTGGTTATTTGGTGACTGAAAAGAAATAATAACAAAGATGGAATTTCAACATCTGTAATAAAGGTGTATCTAGATATCTTCACATCCTTGCATTATTTAAAAGAATATATTGAAGCAGAAACAGAATCTCGTTTGATCCCCCTATTTTACAGACTTACATTTTGGTACAGAATACAATAAGTTTTTACAAAAAGCAACTCTATTCAAGTTAAATAAAAATATATATTAGACGATACTTTTTTTTCTTCAAATGAGTCAAGGATTTAATAAAAATAATAACGTCCCATTAATTAATCTAGTATTGAATGACAAAGTTACAATGATATTTAAGAACCCTTATACTCCGACTACTTTGGTTGGTTACCTCTAGCAGCTTCATTAGACACTATCCTTGGAGTGATAAGATAAGACATATATGCTACTTGGAGTGCAGAATTTTATAATGTCGTTACTTACAATTGCTAAAAATCGTTGATTCATTAGTATTGTGTTGTAGTTATTGCGGGCAGGCTGTTTGCGGCCCTGCAATCACTGCGCCAATTTAAAACCCAGTGCCAGCTATAACAATGCATTTACTCATTTTTTAAAATTGACAAATCCAAATAATACTACTACTGCTAAGTACTTCCTATGCACTCGTATTAAGGTAAAAATGATATTGTATATTAGATTTAACTATAAGTAAGTTGAATTGATTTTATCTTATTTAATATTTTTATTTTTAAAACATTTTTATTCAATTTTTTATTTTTATTTTTAATGACTCATTTTTATTCATGATAATAAGTTTTAATGAAGGACATTTAAAAAATAACCTTATTTTTTATTTGAGATTAAAAAAATTAAATAATATCAACTAACTTTTTTAATTTATGTGAAACTAGTTATTTTTGTTCATATATGAGTTCAGATGAAAAATAACTTTCAGATTTTTATTCTATAAATATTGATTAAGAATTTAATAAAAACAAGTTCTTTTTTTTATTATCAAAAATCATGTAAAAAATGTATGCAAAATTAGACTTAATAATATTAAAAAGAAAATTATTGACACAAATAATTTAATATTTGGGTCCTTTAACCAAGATTTGATATTCAATCGACTTGAACATAAAATTGCAACTACACCATATACTAGTTAGACAAAAAAAAAGTAATAGCAACGGCATACAGTGAAATTGTATTGAGAGGCCAAATTTTAGTTAAGAAAAACAGCAAAAATAAATATTATATCTACTTATATAAAAAAAATGGAATAATATTTTTTTATTATAAAAGAACAGCATTAAAATTTACATGTTGGTAAAAAAACTAAAGTAGTATTGATAGGATATAATGTAATATTTTTAAATTATTAAAAAAAGAAAGTTTAACATACAAATTATTCTGCTAAATAAAAAAACATTTAAATAAAGCTAATAAATACAAAATAACTCGTGTAACACACTATTTACATATTTAAAGTTTTTGTTTGTATTTTGAATATTTTAATTGTATTGTGCCAACCACTGATTCTCTCCCCGAACCGATTCCCTCACAGGGTATCCAGTGTCTCGAAGCACAGTGTAGTAAACAAAAATTAATGGATCTAGCTCCTACAGTCAAATTTTTAACTGTGCAAATCTAAACCGTTCAAAACATTTTATTTTAAATTAAAATAAGAGAAAATGATACATGTATAATAAATTTATTAAGTTTTATAATAATTATCTTAAAAATCATATTTATCATTTCCAGTATAAAATTGTTTATACTGTTAAAAACTAAACTCTTAAAATAAAGCATAAAATTTGCTTTCAAAAATTACTTACCATTGGATGGAAAGCTGTATCTTAAGCAGTCCAATGTTGAACTGTAGAAGATCCAATTCCCAAATTTATATACAGTGTGTTTGGATAAAAAAATTTAATTAGGAAAAGTAATTTATTAAGGAATTTAAAATTCTTTAATTTAAAATTCATTGTTTGGATATTTTTATATGAAAAATTTAAATTTTTGAAATTTTAAAATAGAATTTTAAATAATTAAAAATGTGGAATTTGAATTGGTGAGAAATTGAAATTCTCTTCTTTTATAGAAGTTCTAACCACACCACTCTTTATTCTATCTCCATCACCAATGAGTATTCCGACCTCTACTACTCTAATAATACTCTCACCTCAAGTGTCTCTCTATGCATGGAGTTCAAAATTTTAAAAATAAAGAAATTCAATTTTTTTATCCAAACACAAAATTTTGAAAATAAAAAATTTAATTTTTTTATCCAAATACAAAATTTTGAAAATAAAAAAATTTTAATTAATGTATTTTAATTTTCCTGAATTTTAAATTTTCTAAAATTTTAAATTACTCCATCCAAATGTACTCCCAAGAATTGTTTAGAAATCTGATAAAGTTGGGAGTAAGTGCAATCAATATCTCCTAACTCTTTGGGCTTAGCTTTTTCTGTACCATTTATAAGGACAGGATAAGGGGAGAGAGGGAGATTCCATGGAACCCAAGTCCCATCAATTGGCAGCTATACAAACATTGATGCTGTTACCCATATGGATTGTTTTACAATTATATTCACGTAAAGATAAGAGAAGTCATCACAATTTACAAACTTGTTTGTCAATTGCCACAACATTATTTTTAATCTTATTATTTGGTTCGGTCAAGGACATGTGCTTCTCATTCTTTGTCCAAAAAAGATGCACTAGACCCTTCATAACGTGGGCAATCACCACTCACCCCCTACACAGTCATGCACATATCTTTTCTTTCTCTTTTTTTGGTCAATTTGCATATACATATATATCTTACCTGCCTGCTTGGAAAAGTGGTTCTTATGTTGGGTTAAATCACTTAAGGGTGGAACGTGGAATCGAATTTTGATGGGGAAAAAAATAAGAAAGAAAAAGCCAAAACATCACAAGCAAAGGGCGAAATAAAAGGTGGAAAAGGAATTTGTCCTTTGAAATCATTTTAGTTGGTGCCCCCAATTCGTTCAACCTAAAAATCAAAAGGTGCATCATGACCCTCTACTACGTGCCTCGTATCATGGGGATGTGACTCCATTTTGCTTCTCAGATAAAGTGTCTCCAATAGGGTTAAGAGACCGTAGAAAATAGAAATGGATGCATAGTGGGTGAAAGAGATATTGCTACCACATAATCTTACTATACCCCACTACTTTCACTTCACTTGATTTGAATTGAATGCCTCATTTTCCTTTGGCATATATAAATTTACTTGATTAAGTTAAACGTCATTTTATTACCGACACAGATAATGTAATTACTTGCGTGGTTAATTAAGCTGGTCCTTAATTATATTCAATTTGTCAAAGAATTGGGATAGTGAGCTCTTGTGACGATGCATTATTGATCAAATTAATCTCACCCCCTCCCCCTCTTTCCTTTTTCAGTTTATATAAAATCATTCTTTGCACCTATATAGTCAAGAAAGTGACTATATTCTTGTCAAATCAAATGCAATTTTTAACGTGATTATCATGACATTTTCCTTGATTAGTAGTCTAATTAGTTTCTCTTACAACTACTTTGAATTTATCGATCGTATATGTTTAACCACATAGTCGCATATGTATTTACTATTTTAATTTTGTGTAAGACTATTACTATCATGTTTGATGTCTGAATAACTCAGGGCGGTGCATGTATTTGTTATTTATCTTGATAGAAATTATTCTTTATAAGTTGTGCTCTAGTATCTTGTGTGTTAATGTCATATAGTTTACAATAATAGTTAAAATTAGTAGTGAATTTACGGATGATATCTGCAATTTTATCCTGACTTGGATGGTTTCCTGCTTTAAGGGATTACTTGTTTTTTTTTACTATAAATAACTATTTTAAATAATAAAATTTTATTTAGAAATATTTAAACAAAAAATTATTTGTTACAAGAATAATTTGTATTCGTAAAATTAGTTTTAATTATGAAACTGAGAAAACAAAGAAACTCAAAGTTGTATGACGTCCATTCGGCTAAATTAAGGACAAACACCTCCCGACAAAAATTACATAACTAATCTTATCATATAATAAATATTCTTGATTCCAATAAAATTTTCCTTAGAAAAAACACTTGTAGTTGTAAATAAATAAAAAAAGTAAGAGAAAACATATTCAATACTGTAGTAAATTTACTTTCACCACAGTGGAGTTTCCAGAATCAATTCCACCAAACTGCCAAACATCGCATGGTACACAATTGCATCCACTTCAGGAATTTGCACTGATCATGTACTTGATGTTCACTCACCATTTTATCCTAGACTTTGTTGTTAGGTGTAACATCTTTTTGAACATCTCCTTTAGTTTATTTTCTCAATCAAGTAAAAGTTAAGATTGTCCATGATGAGAAAATTTCTTCAAATCTCTCTATATAGGTTCATGCTAACAAGATAACATTTATAAGGCCAATAAGCTGTTAATTAGCACTTCAGAGGTAGAACTCTTTCATCATCTCCATTAAATGTAAGGTTGGTAGGTTGCAATCAAACATACCAACTAGATATTTTCACTTGTGAATACAATAGATAGTAATAATAATAAGGCCAAAACTTAGTTTTAAAATTCCTGATGATGATATGATATTCAAAGATTACAACGTATATGGGTACAAATACTGCACATAGACAACAAGACCCCCCCAAGAGTCATCAAATACTGATTATTATGAACATTTATTTTTCACATTTCACAATCTACGCCTGTTTTGGTTCCTCAATCCACTTGGATCTTAGCAACTTGAGCAGCATTCTTGCCTTTGTTTTAGTTTTGGTGCCACACTGACTCTGCAGAAGAAACAGCAACTGAGTCAAAACTCCAGCTCCAATTGCTTCCTCTCTTGCACGCCCAAAATCACAACAAATAATTGCAAGTATACCAACAGCACTCTCACTACACTCTTGATTGCACACCCTGAAAATCATCTTCACCAGAGTTTCAACTCCATTAGGGTGATTCACCAACGCCTCTTTAGCACTCTCTAGCACCAAAAGCTTCTTTATTATTGCCATCGCCAATGGAGCATCGTTCTTCTGCCTTGTTTCACAACCTGAAATGTATGTTATGACCCCATCAATTGCTCCTTCCCTCACCAAATTCTCTCTGTTAGATTGCAAGGAACATAATGCTAACATGGCCTTAATTGCAACCTTGGAAACCTCACAATTTTGGCGAACAAGTACAACAATCTCATGCACTAGTTTGTGAGAGTGTCCAAGCATGTGACATACCTCTTCTGTTTGTGGTGATGCTGTTGAATCTATGAGATGGCAAAGACTAGTCTTAACCGAGCTAGTTCCCTTTTCAAATAGTAGCAAAAAAGTTGCTAACTTAGACTCATCTTTGATCATATTTAGAGGCTCCAAACTCACAAGAGGCAACAGCTTTAAAATGCAAGAAAGTGCTAGCTCAGTGAACTCCCTGTTGTGACTTTTTGAGAGCCGAGAACCAAAAACTAGTTCCAAAAGCAGTGGCAAGAAACTCAGTTGGTGGAAGTAAGATTTTCTGAAGGAGCAATACTCATCAGAGAGGACACTAATTTTCTCGAGTGCTTGGAGCTTGTTTTCCAATTGGGGTGATTCAAGGGTGTGCTTAAGTGCAGCTAAATAATCAATAGTGGCAGAGTTACCAAATTGGGGACCCAATTGGAGCCACTGGCCGATCAAGTGGCGAAGAGTGTGGTTGGGAACAATGGATGGATCATGAAGCTTCTGCATTGTCACGGGGCATGTGAGATTTCCTGCGGAAAACCATTTCTCTATGCTTGATCTGTCATAGGTTTGGCCTGTGCACAAAGTCACTGGATCTTCGAACAAGTCCAAGCTGATGGGGCATCTGAACAAGTGAGGAATGGTAATTTCAATTTGGGCTTCGTTCATGGAAAGAAACTGAAAACTGAAGTGAAGATTATTTCCAAAGACCAAAGAAAGAAGCAAACAGTGGTTACTAATTACTAAAATAGAACACTTTCAACAATTCAACAAAGTGACAGAAAATCAAAGTAGTGGGATGTTTCTGGAGATATGATGTTGGGGGCAGCTTAAAGTTTGAGGCTTTAGGAGTGGCCAATACAAGACAAGCATTTTTTTTTTTGAGGCACTCACCAAAACACTAATGCCATAAAGATGGTGTCAGAAAGTAGGATACTTTTTTTTTCTTCTTTGGCTACTAAAGCCTTGAGACAGCAGAAGTTAATGACAAGAGGGTGGAAACTAGAAAGTGGTGTGGTGTGGTGCCTGAGTGAGTGAGTGGGAGAGGACTGAGAAATGGACCATTATGAGTTGCAAGTGATGGGGTAAAAGAAAAGTTGGGGACTTACAATTCCAAAATGGACACAGAACAGAAAAGAAGAGAAGAGTGGAGTGTGAGAGGAAGTTTATTTAGGCTTGCAGTTTCTGCCTGACAGACAAGACACTGGGAGAAAGAGAAAGAGCAAAAGTGCAATCTTAGTTGGAAAAAACAGGAAAGAACACCCACATACAGAGGTCCAAGAAACAGACCTTATCACAACTAATAATATAGAATAATTGTGGGAATGGTCCCCACCTTGCCCCTACCAATCCAGTCAAACTGACCCACCAAAAAGAGAAAATTATTGTTTGTGTCTTTCAAGTTTGAATCACCTATTACCTGAGGAACCAATATATCTGTGGCATTTATTTTCTTTTTTTAAATGTTTTTAGCATATTACAGTGACACTTTATGTAGTTTTTTTTTTTAAAATTGTACATGGTATTTTTATTTTTTAATCTTTAGAACTTTTTTATAATACTTTTTGGTATAATGTGTTTTTTATGTAACAAGTAGTGTCTATCTAGTGTATTTCAAATAATTAAGGAACTTACATTGAGAAATTAAAAAAAAAAACAATATGTAAGTTATGTAAGTTGTAATGGATAAGAAAATCTTAAGAAAATTGATAGGAGTTTAAACTCTAATCTATAATGAATAGTATTTTACTTTTTTTCTTGTTCTCATTTCACACTCTCTTCTTTTATTATCTCTTCTTTCCTTTCTTTTAAACCTGGCTTTTATATATAATGAAAACTTGGTTGAAAGGGAACCACCTTTAAGTACCTTCAAATTTTCTGAATGAGATTAATCCCAATAAAACAATAAAAAAATACTTTTTATAGTTATATTGACACAAAAAAAAATGTTGGATAACAGAGAGAGTGCTGTGTGCTTCCCACCTATTTTATTCATTAAACTTCTTTTTTTTAATTTGCTTAGTACTGTGTTTCATAGTGGAAGGAACTGTATTTAATGCTAGTCATAAGGCTCATGAGAGGAGCAATAATATGGGAAACCACTGGATGACTAGACAAGACAACGTATGATATTTATTATAAGTTCATAACTCAATTCGCATGAAAGGAATATTCCATCTTTGCTTTCTCTCCCTTGCCTGGATTTCACAGTGCAGTAATAAAAAAAAAATTGGTTCAACCGTCAATTTGGGGATAAATAGTAGTAAGTGGCATGTTGATGGACCCTCATAATTCCCAAATAGATCTTCAACTTCAACGAGGCTTATTGCACGTTGTCAAATTATGAACTCAAATCATTTCAACTCACCCAAGTTGCTGTCCCCCTTTACTCATTATACGTTATTAGAAAAATTCAAAAAGATGAATAAGGTTAAAGAGGCTTCTGATGAAATGATTTCATTTTTTTTCTTTTTATTTTTCTTCTCAGTGGAGATTGAAAAGTCTTCACTTTTAATAAAATAATAATCAAAAGGATTATGTTAAAATTAAATTATAGTTTTGCAAAACAATCATATATATTTGTTCATCATCATAAAAAATCTGATATAACATTTAGTTTTTTTTTTTTTAAAGTCAAGGTACATCAAATAGTAGATTATAACTTTTATTTCCAACCCCCTTAATAACTATCGTTATAAATCATCTAAATATATAATAAATTAATCCAAATACACTTCATATAGTTACGTCTTATTTAAAAAAAATAACTTCAAACAATTTTTATCATCTTTAATTGAAATTAAAGAAAAATAAAATATATATAATGCTGGTCAATATAGCAATAAAATTTAAATTTATTTAAGATTATATTAATTAATAGATATAAACAGTGTAAAACCTCGTAACGAATTAAAACAGAATTTAAGTATAGTTATTATTTTATTCTATCATGAGCGCTTTCTATTAACTCAATTCAAACTCACTGTTACAATTTATGAAGCACGAACACGGCAAAAAACCAACAGAATCGCGTCGGACACGATCTGACACACCGACACGCTCCAACACGGTGTTGGACACGCGGTCAACATCTCCGACTCATTGACCGTCGCCGACACGCGAATTTGACCGAGTCCGACACGGTCAAATGGCATTTTCGTATCCTTCACGCGCAACTTGTTTTGTTTCACTTTCTCCCTTCTTGTTCTCGCCTCTTAGTGCTGTTCACGTCGTTCACTGCTAGACTCCGCGACTGCCATTCATGCCGCTCGTTCTACCGTCATACGCGTCGCCTTCGCCGGTCTCCTTCTCAAGTCGCCTTTGTGACTCCTTTCCTCTCACCGCCGCTGTCTCGCTCTCGCACAGGTAAGTAAGTGTTCCTGCTCTTTTAATTTTTTAATGGCTTAGTTTTTATTAGGTTTTTGCTTTTTAGGTTTTTTAATAATAATAAAAAAATCATTGTGCAGGAGACGTTCACTGCAGTATTTTTTTAATAGGGTGCTCTGCTATTATACTATTTATTCTAGTATGAATACTAGATAATCGTAGATAATTGCGGGGATGTCAACTTGGTTAGAATTGCATAGTACGTGTTTACTGTGATCTCTTAAGAACTTCAAGCAAAGCTTTGCATATCATTTTGTCACAAAAAATATCATTCCTCCTTTAATTAAGATTATACTATTTATTTTAATTATTACCGTACTCTGCTTGTGTTATTTCTTACATTGAACCCCCAATTTCTCTTATTCTAATATATATTTTTCATTGAACCTTGTGTTTGACTGCCTGGCTTGTACTATTTTTTTTTAATACATGATAATTTGATGTATATTTGAGACTGAAGTGAACTTTTGCCTAGCTTGCTTGTGTTATTTTTATTTTTTTAATACTTGATAATTTGATGTATATTTGAAATTGAATATTCTATTTTTAATATTGAATATTTTGTTTTGAATATTGAAATGTAGCCTCTAAGAATTGTTTTGGGTTACATTGATAGATATTATTAGTTTAGTTTAATTTTTTTGTTAAATAATTGAATATTAAATGAAATATATACTATATAAATTAAAAATATTATTTAATATTAAAACGTATCCCAACGTGTCGAAATTCATAATTTTTTAATATTGCTGTGTCGGAGAGTCGAATCATATCATGTCACGTGTCGCGTGTCGATGTCGATGCTACATAGATTACAATAATATAATGGAATATCTGAATTTTCAATTTTATAGACCAGAAGGTTCCTACTAAATTTGAATATATGCACTCGCCGGAGAATAAGCATGTACATGCACAGGGCCGTGGGAACTGCAAGGCCTTTAGGCAGTTGCCTTAAGTCCTCGCCTTTATTTAAAGCTTAAATTTTTTTATACTTTTTTTAAAATATATTAACTATTAATTTAAATTATTATATGATATATTATATATGTGAAAAAATGTTATATATCGATGGTGTAAATTTTTTTATATAATTGTTCAATCATAATCTATCATGTATGATAAATTTATTAATTTTTAAAATAATTTAAATTTTAAATATATAATTAGATAATAATGTAAAATTATTTTATAATATAAGTGTATAGACATTAAACTCATTATATATTATTATTTTTATTAGTAAGACCATAATTTTAAAATTATATTAATTGAACAATTGAAAAATTCAAATCAATATGGATTATAATATTGTATTTTTTAAAAAATATTTCAAGTTCTACCAATTATTATAATATTGAATATCTAGATTTGATTTTAAAAATAAAGATATTACACGAAATATAAAAAAAAATAAAATTCGTATTCACTAAAAAAATATTATTTTTCAAATGTATATTATTTTTTAAAATTTTATTTGGTAATATTTGTAATTATTGTTATAGTTGAAAGTAGTTTTTTAAAATTAAAAATTATTAAAAATTTCTTTGATATTAATTATGATAAAAGATAAATTAAATATATTTTTTATGATTTTATATATTGATAGTAAAAGTTTAGAAACACTTAATTATATAACTTTAAATAGTGATTTTGTAATTGGTAAAAAAGAATAAGTTTTAATAAATTATATTAAATTATTAGTGCTTAAATATATTAATCTAACGTCTTCAAACGTTTAGATACGACCCGTACATGTGTCAGAAGGAATCTTCCTAAGAATTTGAACTGACTAGCTTGTGTTCTTGTTTCTATATTTTGACTGGCCAAACTTTTCCTTCATCATCGTTACCATTTTGTCAATGTTATACAGCATCAGTGGCAGCCCATGCATGTATTCTTCATCCTCAACACTTCACACGCGCTCTTTCTAGATCTATATATATAGATATATATATATATATATATATATATATATATATATATTGATTAAATTAATATTGATATATTTACTGCTATGGGGTTAAATTTTTACGAAAGCCATGACCACAAAATGCTCAGAGGGAAGAAATAATTTTTTTGCACGATGATATTCACATGACTATTGTTCTATTTGGATCATTTTTTTATAAATACTTATGGAAAAAGAAATTAATATGAAAAAATAAAATATTTTTTCTCATGAGTTAATTTTAACTGAAAAGTTTGTTTTCTTTTTTTTTTTCTTTTATTATAAGTGTTTATGAAAAAAATTCAAACATTATATTGTATACAAGTAGACTTAAAAAGAAAGTAATAAATCCTAATTGATCCTATGAGTAAGATAACTAAGAAAGCCTAAATCATTATCCTAGTTGTCATAATTAGAAAAATCTAAATCATTGTCCTAATTACAATAATCAGGAAAACCTAAATCATTGTCCTAATTATATTAATTAGAAGAACCTAAAACAATATCCTAATTATAGTAACTAAGAAATTAAAGCTAATGACTATAGTAAATCATAGAGAATCACTATCAATATGGTTAGTGATCTTGAGAATAAACGTACAATTCGGTAAATTAAGATATAATTAGTATTTTCCTTGCTACCTCCTCATGTTGGTGCATACAGATTTTATGAAATGCGTAAGAGCATTTATAATGAAAGTTGATTAATGGGTTGTTTAACAAAAAAAATATTATTTTAGTATGTTGTATTTGATTTTAAGTTGTTTAAAAATGAAAAAAGTTGCTTATATATATAAATAACTATTAGTCATGAGTTGTTTAACTTTGTATTAAATATAGGAGAAAAAAATATAATATTTGTGAGTTAAACAACTTATCAATAGAAAAACTCATTGGAAAGAAAATTAATTGAGTTACGAGGTGAAAAAAATTAGGTTGCTTATATTAATAACTTGAAGATGCTCTAACATAACAAATGGAAAACGGAAAGCAGCATGTCTCAATGAATTTTTTAAACTGTTTGCGAGTTGTGTATGAGTTGAAACAATAGAAGGCTAAAGATTCTTATGAATGATTAAATTCAAATAAGATGAACGAAAATAAAATAAATTAAGTTAATAAGATCATTTAAACTTTTTTTATAAATTAAAATTAATTTATACAACTTAACTTGTGAAATCATTAGAATAGAGAATTTCTAGAAATGTAATTAATGTGATGTGATTATAAGTTGATTTTAACTTACTAATTATTTATTTAAAAAATCTAAACTAACTCTTATTTATTTATCTTTTTATGGGAGACTTGGGATGGTTTGGTTATGATTATTTTTGTTTTTTAACCTCTCTCTCTCACACTTAATTGTACCCAGCATATCTGCAATTGAGTAGGCAAGAAAACCAAGTTAAAATAAATGTTCCCTTGAAAACAGGTAAGCTCGGCAACGAGGGAAATTGAAACAGAGAAAGAGACCAAACAACAAATTGACAAAAAGATTGCCACCAATAAAACTTTAGAGTAAAGAAAACTTTAAACAAATTTTAGCCTTTTGAACCCTATTTTGTCTGTCTTGGTCTTTGAACGTATAATAAATTATAGTATTAATTTTTTAAGTAAATAAATTCTTTATTAAAAGTTAACCCCAATAAAAAAGTTGAAATTACTATTCTTTTAATAACATAATAAATAAATTTTGGTCTTAACTTGTCATAATTCTCTTCATGTTTTAAAATACACACCTATATATCTAGACAAGAATAAACTAAAATTCTATCATGAAACTATTTTTTTATTTCTTAGAATGTCTTTACACTTTGTAGGTGCATCTGAGATTAATTCAGTTGATCATAAAATGACATTCTTAAATAACTTATTCGAATTTCATATTTTCTTGAAACCTCAATTACATTATAAGTACGCTCAAATTCTCTTGGTAACGTAACATTATAAACATTACCAACACTGCAATAATCATAACTAGCTAACAAAATTGACAATGGTTTTTATTTTTAATCAATTAATCGTGGGTTGGGGACTTTGCCCCATCCCCATCATAAAAAATAAAATAAAATAAGAGGATGTTTAATCAAAACATATGTATACAATATATACGTGTTTATAATATTAAATCAATGTGCTTGAGTACTCGATCCTTACACACAAATTTCATTAACACATATTTTTTTCTATGAACAAATATATATATATATATATATATATATATATATATATAAAGTCTGTAAAAAAAAGATATATTTCAATTATTAACTAATTATCTTTTTTCTTATTCATAAAAATTGAAGATAGATATAGATTATTTACAATAACTCACTAACATTATTTAATTAACTAAACTAGACTCCAATATTAATTAGTTAGTTAGATTTTATATGACTTAGTTATTTTTGAATTGCAATTTAGATGCACATATAAAAGTGTAAAATTGTAGTGGGTACCGTCCTAATAAGGATTTTATTAATTAGTTTAGGTTTTGGAAGAGTAAAAACACAAAAATTGTTTAAATTTTGAGTAAGAAAATTAAAAGATCTCATTGATTTAAGAGAGACACTAACGCGGACTAGTAAGAAGACTCATACATGCCTTAAACTTAAATTTTTGAAAAATAAATATATTTATTTTATTTTCTATTTTGTTTTCATCTCATTTTTTATCACATCACGTACCATATATATTGATTTCTCTCTTTACCTTTATCTATTTTCTTCTTATCCCTTTCTACTTTTACACCTAATTCATTCCATTTTATTGCGAATGCATATCAAATGGTCAAGATCATGCAATGTCATATATTGTTATTGTTGGGATTACTCTTTTGGATTTTTGATAAAAATGTCTTCATAACTTTTTGACTCTTTTATATTGCATTAGTTGATCAAGAAAATACACTCTCTCCATAATTATTTCACAAATATTGTTATAGAAATATTTTTCATATATTAAGAAGTTATAGAACAACTTAATTTTTTGCACTATACTAAATTTTTTATCCACTAAACGAAATGTAGTATATATAGTTTGATATTTTTTAAAATTGAATTCGTTTGTATTTGTTCGATCAAGTGACGGGACTTGAATGATAAGAAAGAATGGCCAGTGCATGTTTATAAGAAACACCCTAAATATTAATTTTCAGCTTTTAAGAGTTGTAGTCTTCAAGACTTCTAGAATTGCATGCACAAAGAAGGATAGGATAGAACACATGTTTAATACTTTGGAGGGTCAAATTGAACAACTGAATACCGTGATAATGACAACATTCGTAAATAACTTGAATTCTTCAATACAACAGGAAAAACGACGAAATTTCTATGTAAATTAGGATGCATACATATATATATACACACACTAGCGGTCCAACATTTCGTAAGCCAAAATTGACATTGTGTCCACTTTTTATGAAAAATGGGGAATTTATTTATAAAAAAATGTCATTTTAAACAATTCAACAATTACATTATGAACATTTCGATATGATATCTTTCAGTTTTCAAGAAAATCAATGATTATATGTTTCCAAGATTTTCCCTGTGGTTCTCACGCTTTATAGGCCAACATTAATTTTGCCAATTGCAGCCCCGGTGAAGGGTCCACTTTGGTGGTGGTTTTTGAACTGTAATTATATATCACGTGTTTAGGGATGGCCAAGAAATCATGCTGCTGCATCCATGGACGACGAAATTTGTTCTTAATGGGTTTTTCCTTACAACATTTGAGAGAAAAAGTCCTCCCCAGTTTGACTAGGATAACTATCGTATTGATTAGATAATCTTTTATATAAACATTTGCAAGACAAAAAAAATATTTTTTTTTCTATAAACTAAAATTTATATATAAGTTAATTTATAGAACTTTTCTGATATTATCTTCTCTAAAAAATAACTTTTATCTTATACATAAATTACTCATTTTAACTTATAAAATATTGTTTTCTTTTTTATTTATTTTCTTTTTCTAAAAATCTTAAAAAAGAATTATCCAAAGAGACTTAATAAATTTATGTATATAGAGTGAGAATGTAATATATTATAATTTAAAAAGTTGCATCAATTATTATATTATTGATTTGATTCACAATATACAGATTAATTTAATAGTCATCCAAAAGTCAAAACTTGTGGAGATCATTAGATCCTATCATGAAGCCAAAGTCCCTATATTACAAGTGATTATAAAAAAAATTATATCATTAATAAGTTTATATAAAATATAACTTTATTAATTTAATTATTAGATTATAATATATAATTATTATAATGGTGATAATTACTCTTCGTTTCTATAGTTTTAGACTATTTTATTCTTTAACTAATCTTATGTATATCGAATTTCAAATGATGAAAATATTTAACAATGATAAATATCATAGAGCAAGAAGAAAAGAGAGGAAAATACAATGTTACATTACAAGCAAAATATGCTCGAGTAACAATTTAGCAGAACCACTAGGTCAAAAGTCACCCAATTTCACCTATTATTGATTGACTGAATTGATTACACTTACACATCAGAAAAAATAAAAATAACACATATAACATATTTGTCTTCCAAAATATAAGAAAAAAGTCTCAATTGAGTAAATTCTATGAAGGAGTAATCAAATATCAACGAAACAAATTGTGCTAACATAACTGTGTGTACATTTCTTGTAAGAGATGGAAACGGTACAAACAGAAAACAACTACTCGTCCACAAGACATAATAATACAAAAGCAATGATACATAGACAAAAAGAATAGAAAAGAAATTTTCTGAACTCTGTTATGACGCAACAAGCAGGAAGCAGGTTTAATTAAAAATTGTCTAGTGTTCTGAACTGAACATTTTATGTCCTGGTGGTAGTGTTGTGGATTCTTCACCATCTGGTGTTTCCAATCCTTCATATTGTGAATCATCCCCAACATATTGTTGCAACACCAATACTGAAGCAGTGGCTGCAAAATCTGAAGATGCTAGCATATCCCCAATTGCCCCTATCTCAGGACACTCACTCCAATCAGTGAGTCCTGCAGTGAGTGGTGATATCACCCCTTGACCTCTCCCAACTATGAAAAGGTCATGAATGTCATCCATTGTTCTTATTGCTGCCACTGTGTCCTCACCATTGCTGACCACCTTCTCAACATAATCAACCACTTCATCATCTCCACACCTCATCCTAAACTCATGTATAAGCTTCTCATCAAGCTGCTTCTGTATATCCCTATCTGTTTGCACTGTCAGCACCCTTGGTTCATCAAAATCAATAGCACCATGTTGTTGCCTCAATGGCTCTACTTGTACTTGATCACTTTGGACAAAGCGCATTACAGTAAGGCTAATCCCGGGATGTTTCACCATTCTCCATCCATAGCACAATGCCTCTCTATCATCTGGTCCTCCAAAGAACAACACTGCTACATGATGAGATACTTGATTTCCCACCAGACGGTTAGAGCCACTTAAGCCTCTATCCACTAGAATTCCGACCGAGCAAGGCGCATTTGCTAGCACATTCTGGTTGATGGATCTGTATGCCATGTTTGTTGCTTCCATGCCACCATCAACCGTTTGTTGTTTGTGGAAAGGAACGATTACGAGGGACACGCGTTTGTCCGCTGCCAAATTGCAAATGTCTTCATGCATGGTGGAGTAAGGGGAGATTGCTGTTAAGGGCTGGACTGAGACGAATGAAGCATGCTGCTCATAGTTTTCAAAAGCTTTGATTATGTGGTCCGATTGAGCTTCGGTTCGATTAAGGGCAGGGGCATCTTGCCTTGCAGTGCTGTGAACAATGAGCATGGCTGATGTACGGCCACTGAGTTCCACCAAATGGAGCACATAGACACATATTGGAGAGTTCTTTGTTGGATTAGAGGCTTCAAGGAGGTTGATCATCGTTGGAACGTTTCGAGGGGTGTGGACACAAAATAGGACTCTGAACTCAGCATCTAACTTTGATATCTCAATTGTTCTTCTTTTGTAATATATGTTATGTCTTGATGGCTTGTAAATGACTGATATGGCAGGTACAATAATTCCGGTCATTATCACTGTTATAACCACCAAAATTGCGAATGATTCCTCATCAAAAACCTGCACACGGTTGTGAATGATCAACATGTATAAACCACTCATCTAGAGAGGAATTAATTGAGCTACTAGCATAATTCTCCTCATATAACTTTGTCTTACTAATTCTTCATATATGTTAAACAAAGTATTGAATGCTTTATGTATTTAAGATAATAGAAGGATATAATATAACATTATTGATTATAGTATTAGTACCTTCTGGTCCTTCCCAACATTAAGCACGACCATTTCAACAAGGCCTTTTGTGTTCATGAGTAAACCAAGGGCAGCTCCTTCACGTATTGGCATTTCATATAACAATGCAACCAAAATGGTTCCAACAACTTTACCAATGCAGGCCAAAAAAATGACTAGAATAAGAATTACCCAGGTGTATGACCCATGGATGAGCCCTAGGTTAGTTTTAAGCCCACTAATGGCAAAAAAGAGAGGAAGCAAAAGTCCTGAAACGAAGTCTTCAAGCTTCTCCACAAGAGTGAAACTGAGTGGTCCATTTGGGATAGACAAACCAAACACAAAAGCTCCAAAAACAGCATGAGTCCCAATGGCATCAGTGATGAAGCCTGAGACCATGACCCCAGCTAGAATAAGAGATATATAAAACTCACTGAAGGATTCACCTTCTGGGGTTTTCTTTACAAGCCATGTAGCTGCTGGTCTAACACCATAAGCACAAATGGCCACAAATGCTACACTTGACAATAGAACCCAGAGAGAAGCCAAAGTAGTGGTTCCAGTCTCAGCTAAAGCAATGGCTAAAGCTAACATAACCCAAGCACACACATCATTGATGAGTGCAGCTGAAAGAGCAAGCCTCCCCAACTCTGTGCTGACAAGTTTAAGCTCTGCAAGGATCCTAGCAAGAACGGGAAATGCAGTGACAGAGAGAGCAACACCAAGGAATAGTATATAAGTGCCTTGGTTTATGTCAGCGTCAGTTTTTTTGGCCAAAAGGTAGGAGAAGGCAATTCCAACGATAAAAGGTAGAATCATGCCAGCTATCGCTGAAGCCACAGCTTTTCTACCAACACTACGCATCGCTGTTATGTCCATCTCCACCCCTACCAAGAAGAGAAAATAAAGGAGACCAATGTTTGCCATTGTTTCAATCACCATCACACTTCTTAGAGGAAACACTGCATTGGCAAATGCTTGGTTTTGCCCAAGCACCGAAGGGCCCAACATTACTCCACCCTGCACTTGTGCAAAATAACAATATCTGTCAGCAAAGAACCAATCAAGGTGATTATATTTTAATCTTCTAGGCCTGCTTTATTTCCTTGTCACTTTTTGTTTCAAGAATTGTTTTCTAAAATAATCTCATTCTTTTCACCAATCAATTTCTTATCGAAAATCTATTAAGTTTTGTAGATTGTTTTAAAAGCAAATATTTTTAAAAACAAAAAACAAAAACAGCTGGGAGATGTTTTCTCATTCCTTTCTTGTGTTTTTAGTACAAGAATGTGGATAGTCTTAAGTGGTGTTGTATAATCTTGGTGTGAATGTCTATTTTCTTTTATTTTTCCCAAGTCAAAGACTATGATTGTCTTCCAATCCATTAGATCAGAGACTAATTCCATTTGCAGCACATGACTGCCATTAGCCCAAAGAAATTTTGCACATGAAGAAAATCGAACACGAGTTAACTATACTGCTAAATAGATTGTTTCTGCCACATATAAACGTCAGGATCTTCCTCCATTGCGCCAACCCTTTCAAACACACCCTTAATCTTTTTTTTAACATCTAATGAAATTTGTGATGATGGTGTAGAAATAAACTAACCAAGACTTCAGCAATTACACGTGGCTGGCGAAAAGGCTTGAGAATGAAGACGAATATGCGGGTGGCAACCACAACCAAAGTCAACTGCAAGATGAAAAGAGGGAGAGAATATTCCAAAGGGTTGTCTCCTTGCCAGACCCCATTTGTTGTTATCATGGTAGGTGCATAGCATACTATATAATCATCCGTTTTATTCTTTGCAGCCATTTTTTCCTATGTACCTCCTTTATTGTTACAACAATATTCACTTCCTCTTATGTACAAATCCTAATAGATCGAGGGCTCTTTCACGTGTCAATTATCTGGCTTTTGACAAGGCACAAAAAGCATATACTATGTTCCAATGTCTTTAGTTAATGAGGCTTGCATGCAAATGCTGCATTGAAACTGAAAAAACAAATGTTGAATGGAAAAGAACGTGGTTTAAGTTTTGTTATTGGCAGATACTTGAAGTGAGAAAGGGATATGAAGATAGACTAAAAAAGTGAGCATATAATTTAAGTAGGGTAATTATGTTTTGTTGTTCGATGAAAATTAGGATGAGATGAAGGCAGAGAGAAAAGAAGTGGGGTTCCTTTAGTTTTGGTGGTTGTCCACTCCAATGGGAACTCTAGTTGAATTCTACGGCCTATGTTGTGTTGAAGCCTGAAGAGAAGGATCTCTATTTTAAGAAAGCTCGGGAGTGAGTGATTAATTATTGGAGAATAGAGAAGTGAACGTTTGTGGATGAATTTGTGCGGATTAATTGGTTCTGCCTCATGCATGTCGCACTTTGATAAAAAAAAGTAATCATTGTTGAAAAAAAAAAAATCAGTTAACAACATGTGATAAAATATATACATTTGTATAACTAGAATTTTAACGTTGGTACAGAATAAATATTTTTTTATATAATTATATTATATTTAAAATATAATAAATAAATATATTTAAAGAAATAAACTATACGTTTATGATCATTAAACTCATATTTAAATATATAAATTAGAGTTTAATTTTTATTGTAATAACTACATACAGACTGCGCTGCAGCTGTTCGTTGGTGCCTGTTGTGGAACTCTATGAATTTCTACAATTAGATTGTAATCTTTTCTGTTTTACGTTTCTACCTGATAAAATGTATGTACCTTAAAGAAAAGAGTGATAAATTATGAAAGTTGACGAAAATGAATGGTTAAAATTATAATATATAATGTATTTTAATCTATTATTTTTTCATCAATAATTAAACTTTTTTACTTTTTTATATAATAAAACTCTTGCTTAAGAAAGATATTCATCTAAAAAACAAGGTGTGATTTACACTCCATTGTTTCCTCGGACAACGGAAGAACATAAAACTATCAAAAGTGACTTTGGAAACAGCATAATAAGAATTGACTTAGTTTTCACTTTTGTGATGCAGATCAACTTATTTTAGTATTGCAGTTTTAACATTTTAATTTTGGTTAACAGAGTACTTGTGGCAAAAAAAATAAAATACAAAAGTCCCCAATCCCATGCTAGGGATCATGCATTCTTCATATTGAACTATTTGAAGTTAACATTAGACCACTGTATAATAGGTGCTAAACTTAAGGATAATTAATTCTGAGGTTAATTGAGTGAAACAAAATAGGATATCAAATTTGATATATTATAGGTTTGAATTTTTTTTCGTCTTCTAATGAGATAAATATAAATACTTTTGTGGATTCTTTGAGATCAAAAGTTTTTCCCGTCTTGAATTGAGATGTAATTCCCTCCCCCTAAATTTCTCAAATTTGGCGTAGATATATTAGTATGGAATCCGATATATACCAACCTAGAGATTTTCAGAGATGTATATCTTAGTCTCACCCACTGTCTCAAATTGTTCATAAGCTCTGAGTATCTAGGTGAATTTGTTTAACTTTAAAAAATAACTTTAAAATCAGGGTTTTTATATTTTAATAAACAGTTTTTTTTTAAATAAAAATAATTTATTTCTTAAAATAAACAGAAAATTATTATTTTTTAAAAATAATTTAAATAGAACACGCTAAAAATAAGAATTATTTATTTTAACAAATAAATTTAAACAAATTTGTATCTTACTCTTGCTGCTGTAAGATTCCTTTGTATCCACTTTCTAAATCTGTGCCACTCTCCACAAATTCAATCTCACTGCTGGACGATACTAGGAAGAGTCATCCGATGTGATGTGGTGTGGTGTCTCACTATACATGTAAGTGCCTAAAAAATAAAAATGCAACATTTGTTTACCGACGTTAAAATGTCTTAAGAAAAATACATGACCCATTGATCATAGATAATATCAAGTTAATATATATAAGTAATAAATAATTCTTTTATATTAATTAAAAAGAGTATAGGAAATGTTAGTAATAATTTGCATTGACAATTATGATTTATTAATAATATTTCTTACGCTCTTTTTTAATGTTATTTATAATAAAAAAATTATGAAATATTTTAAAGAAAACATTTAAAATCAAGTCAGGATTCCTTAATTATTCAAACTCCATAAACATTTAGAAGTTAGAAAGAATTTTAGTGTCAAATGACTCTTTCTTCGTTCTATTTTTTCATTTAAAAATTATAAAAGGCTTTTAAGAAAATACCTAAAATCAAGTTAGGCTTAAAAATAAATTTTTGCTCCTTAATTATTCAAACTCCACGAACACTTAGAAAGAAACTTAGTGTCAAATAATAAAAATAAAAAATAAAACTAACATGAAAATATCTTGTACAATAAAATAAAAACGACGAGTTTTCGTGTCATTTAAACGATTTAAATTTTAAGTCATTACTAGTAAAAATTTATTCATGCTTTTTTAAGAAAAAAATTCATCTAATAGTTTTATCATTAATCAAATTTTCGTAATAAGTATTGGAGTAAAAAAATTAGGTCAAATTAGTCTATAAACTCACATGGTTCTATTAGATTTTTTTTGTTATCATGTTATAATTATAAAATATCTAAATCTCCTATACTAAACACACTTTTTTAACACATACAACTCAAATATGAGAATAAGGAATCAAACTCAATGGTCTTCCAATTAACATAATGTTGTGGTATTTCATTAGAAATTTAATTAAGCTTTTATACAATTTAAATATTTTTAATTCAGTCTTTAATAGCTACCATTAATTATCGATTAAATTGTTAACATGATAATCATTATGTTTCAAATTATATATTACTTTACAATATCCAAAAATACATTTTTTCTTTTCTAATAATACTCTTATTTATTGACTATTTCATGTAAATACTGATTAATTCACAATTAGCATCAAACTCTTTTAATATGGATGTTTTAGTAAAAAAGAAAACTATTATCATAATATTTGAGGTAATTAACAATATCTTTTTAAGTAGGTAAGCATTATCTTAAAATAGAAATAATTTGAAACAAACAGCACTTTTTATGTGACCAGACAACATATTTTTCTTTTCTTTCTTCATCTTTGAAGTTTTTTAAGAGTAACTTATAGCATTTGTCTCCCAAAAAATACTTGAGTACCGTGAGAGGGAATTGTTGTACCCAAATAAACACAAGAGACTGCCGCATACAAAATACCATAGTAACAACTTTTAACAGAAATTTAATAATTCCTCTTAAAAAAAAGAAATTTAATAATGTTAATTATTAAAGCTTTAAAATAAAAACTTCATTAATTTTTTTTATAAAGAACTAATTAAAATCCAATGAAACAATAGGAATTTAACCAAAATTTACAATGAAAATGAACTAATTTAATGAAATCATATTTTTGTAATACTGAACAACTCAGAGAAAAAAAGTTAGGGGAAAAAATTAATATAATATTATTTTAATAAATAATTACAAATTTGAGACTATTTACAAATATGAGATTGTCAAACACGTCCAAATTAGACGTGACTGAACACGCCTAATTTGGACGTGACATAGGGGGGTAACACGCCTAAATTGGGTGTGTTCAGTCACGCCCGATTTGAGCGTGTTACCCATGTGTCATGCTCAAATTAGGTGTGTTCAATCATGACATTGACACGTGTCACACATACATGAATTGATGGTGATATTAATTATATAAACTTGAAAATAGTCATAACTTTTGATAAAAATGTTCGATGGAGGCGTACGATATGTTAAAATGCTCAAAATTAAGAGAAGGCCTGGGAGAAGGGAATTTGGCCAACTATTTTTTAAAAAAAAAAAGCCTCTAAGTAGGTCAAAATTAGGATTTAGAATTCAATTTAAATTCAATCATCCAAAAATTTCCTTGTTTTTCTACTTTTTTAATTATTTAATTAGTTAATTTAATACTATTTTTTTATTACTTCTCTTAATTTCGAGCGTTTTGACATATCGTAAGCCTCCATCGAATATTTCTATCAAAAGTTAGATCTTTTGAAGTTTATATAATCAATATCACCATCAATTCATGCATGCGTAACACATGTCAATGCCACTGAACACGCCTAATTTTGGCGTGACACATTACGTGTTTGACAGCTCTATATTTGTAAATAGTTTCAAAACAATCCCAAATTTGTCATTATTTATTAAAATAGTATTATATTAAATTTTTTTTTTCTCAAAGTTAGTGTGCAATGGTAAAAATATTTTGGTGTTCCAAATAGACTTTTCCATAACAACGCAATTCTGACTTATCAAACTCTAATAATAAACTTTTACCCTTTTTTTGCAAAAGATAAACAAAAACTAACAATAAAGTAGTATTATGCACAAATAAAAAAGAAAAAAAATGCTTACCTTAGCCAACACTGAGATAATAACCTTGTCCTAAACTGTATTATTTCCAAAAGGGGGGCTTAATCCTCTTCAGGAGCATAAACTTCAGCGGCATGCGTGCAATTTTCATTTTAATTTACAGGTAGAAAAAATTGATAATCTCAGGGTGAAATGCCTTTCAACCCTACTGATTAACAAATTATGTGGGTAGGGAATTGCAAAAGCACCCAAAACTGCAAATACCCTATTGAAGTGCAAAATCAGGACAGAACACGCACATGCAATATTCATATACAAAGAATACAAGTTTGAAGAAATTTTTTTATTAGAAGCAATATAATGTGTATTAGCATATTGAAGTCTACACAGAAATATTTGTTGGGTACTCTTGTGGTTGTTTTCTTACAATCTCCTTCAGCCATTGCTCCTGTTCACGGAGATTAGAAGGAGGGACATCATAAACATCACTAAAACTATCTGCAAGTGGAGGTTTTTCTACACTCTCTGCTACTTGAATTGTATGTAGAAGCTGTAGTAGGAAAATTCCGAGTTAGAACAACAATTAAATAATGTTTTTAAGAGCTGCCTAAATCAAATTCAAAGCAGTAATACGGCTACAATTATGATCATAAAACTACAAGAATACAAGATCTTAAGTAAATTTTAAGTCACAATAAACCAAGTTATCAGATATCCCATAGTTCTGGCAATGTCACCAATCAAGGAAGAGCTTTTTCAGAGTTGTCTACATCAAATTCAAAGAATACTTCCAGGAACCAGTATTCATGATTTTGACAAGAAAAGTGTGAGATACTAGGTACAAATTATTTTGAAGTTCCAAAGAACTAAGTTATCAAATGTACTATGCCCCATACCTTTGGCACGTGTAATTATGCAAGGAATAACTGTTCTAAGAGTCCATTATATCATATCCAATGAATATAGTCAGTATTCATGATTATGATCATAAAACTGCAAGATGCACCCACAGTTTTCAAAAAACCAAGTTCTTAAATACCACAGACCTGGGGTATCAGGTAAATCTGTCTTAAATAACCAACCAAGTTCTACATTGAAAAAAAAAATACAAAACTCTACCCAACCAAGCTAAGGATCATGCTCCATATTGAGGTTTATAATAAACCATGGAATAATAGAGAATTGATTAGTGTTAAACTTAAAGGACAATTAAGTAACAAAATCGTGAGAAGTTATTTAAGAATTCCATCTACTAATAGCTCAACACTAAAAGTGCATATCAGTAAACTTGACAATGGTTGCAAAGGAGGTAAGCTCATCACTCCATCCTTTTTCGTTCACTTTCCATAAGGATATTCTCTTCCTTTCCCTAGCTTTCTAACTAGCACTAGCAGTCAGAATAGAAAGTTGCTTAACTTTGGTATAGGAATTTGTTAGGCTACATGATATATTAGTATGGAATCCAGTATCAATCAAGGGATTTAGAGATGTATATCTCACCTGCTGTCTCAAATTGTTTATAAGCTCTGACTCAGCCATATCATTCCACCAGCCATTCTTTTCTATCCACTTTCTAAATCTAACCACAGGATCACGTGCCACTCTCCACCATTCAATCTCATTCGCTGGACGATACTTGGTAGAGTCATCTGATGTGGTGTGGTGTCCAACTCTATATGTAAGAGCCTGAAAAAAATATCAGATAAAACATTAGTCTGACAATAAAAGGCCTTAATATTGGACTACACACTACCACTTTTCTTTTAAACACGCCCAAAGATTTTCCTTAGAAAGTTATCACTTTACTTCTATTAGAATTGGTCTCTCTTCAGTAATTGCCATTTGACGAGCAGCTTGAATAGTACTATAGATAGCCAGGGCATCATTGCCATCTACACGAATGCTACGGACTCCATATGCTTGCCCTTTCACGACAACACCATCACCTATGCATAAACAGGTAACCCAGTACACAATATGCCTTTAGATATAGCAAGACAATGCTAAAGACAAGACTAAACAGAAGAAATGGACAAAAAGAAAGGAAAATTACTTCGAAACTGATCTGAAATGGGTGTGCTGATAGCCCATCCATTGTTCCGGCATATAAAAATAACTGGGGCCTCCAAAACTGCTGCAAAATTTAAGGCAGCGTGGAAATCTCCCTGTCATTGCACAATGCATTAGAATATAACATGCAAAAACAATTTTCTTAAGCTATCAAAGATCCTTGGAGGGCGAGTTCTGCCACAGCGGTAAAGTTGTGTCTTGGCAACTTGTTGGTCATAGGTTCGAATCTAGAAACAGTTTCTTTGCATATGCAAGGGTAAGACTGTGTACAATATCCCTCCCTCTTACTTGCGTATAGCGTGGAGCCTTCGAGCAATGGGATACATAGTTTTTTTTTTTTTAGTTTTATCAAAGATCCTTGATAATGATTGTTGATGAAAACAAAAACATTGTACTGCATCCATTAACAAGGATGAGATCACTGGGATAAATAAGATAAAAAAAAAGTATTGGCACCACTCCAAATTCCAAAACTGGAAACAGGCATTGAGCGTGAAAATTTTTTAGCCTAAAGTGATACTATATTGCCTAAAATCCATTAAAAAAGTTTGAGAACAGAGTCTAAGTTCTATATCCATGTTTTATCTAAATCCCAATAAAAATTCTTTTTCAGTAAAGGGAGAATTGAATCTTCTGTTATGGTAACTATAATTTACCTCACTTGAGCCACCATCACCGAAGTAAGTGACAGCACATGCATCCTTTTTATCCATCTTTAAGGAATAAGCGGCTCCAACAGCATGGGAAATTTGTGTACTATAGACCAAGGAAAATTTGTCATTTTGTAACTTTCATAATCATGGGGCAAAGCAGCATAGATAGATAGAAAAATATATAGAGAGAAACATCAAAGCCTTTTATATAAAAGTCTTCAATACTTACGCAATAGTTGATGCTACTGTAAAGTAATTGTGCTTTTTGGACCCATAATGAGCTGGCATCTGCCTTCCTTTCCCATTATCATATATATTGGAAAATAACTGATTTGCAAATTCTTGCAGAGTGAAACCACGCCATAACAAGACACCCGCTTCCCTATACTGCATGCAACCAGATTTGCTGTTAAATCATTTTCCGACCTGAATCAAGCCATCTAATTAGAAAAAATATGATAAACTATGAGGATAAATCTCTGATGAATAGAATTTATACTAGGGGAAATTCTTTCATAGGTTTAGGTATAAAACTAAAAGTATAAAAATACTATTTTCTTTGTGTCATGTTAGAAACCTGGGGGAAAACAACATCGTCCATGGCAAGAGCTGCAGCTGAAGCAACATTGATAGCCTCCTCCCCAATTGCTGTCACATAAAATGATATTCTACCCTGCCTTTGTGCTTCATAGAAGATAGTGTCCATGGATCGAAGAGTGACCATGTCAGTATACATCTTAACAGCAACTTTCTTGCTGACCTAACATTATTGATATCCATTAGTTTCATTTCAATGATTTTTCCCTCTGGTTATAAAAAAAAATGTACTTTCCCTCTGGACATGTCAAAAATAATGAAATGTAGGTCAAGGATATGGGAACCTGCACAAAATTATGGCCCAAAATTGGCTGCCCATTATCATCAAGGACACGGTAGCAAGGTATTCTCTCTTTAGGTGATTCGGATATAAACCTCATTTCAGGGATGAATTCTACTGCTCCTCCAGGAAAATCAATGGCCTGTTATATTCAATTAGATGCAAATGTTCATGCATATAGCTAGATGTTCCCTATATTCAAGAATGTACTGCATTCTAACTATAGGAGAAAAATTTAAAATTACCTTCATGATATAATGGTACTTTGCATAGATCATAAATGTCTTAAAACATTATATGAATAAATTTACTCACGTTGTTTAATACCCAAGTTAAAATTATTCTAACTCTTCATTTTTCTTAAATATTCCCTCCATAAAACTCATAGAGTCAGAATTTAACATTATGAATAAAGAATTCATCATGGTGCAATTGCATTTAAACTCACGAAGGCTCAAACCATACCATCAACACCATTTTAGATTAAGAAAGAATAAGCCATACTACAGTTGCATTTAGGGTCATCAAGGCACAAACTCGGCCCTCCTGAATTTACATTATGAATTCAGGGGGGAATTTGGCTTGAATTCAAATTGCAGTTACATGTTGGGGTCATGAAGGCTCTAGCAAACCATCACATCTTTATGCTACAAATAAAGAGTTCATACTGCAGTTCCGTTGAGGGGCATACCATCTTAATTTTACATTATGAATAAAGAAAATTTCCATTTAGAGCCATGGAGGCTCAAGTTTACTGTCCAGGTTTTACCTACCATTGGGGTCATCAAGGCATCCCATCTCAATTTAAAATCGTTGAACAGAAAATTCATCCAGAAGTTGATTCAGAATCATTTAAGGCTCAAATACACCATCCGGAATTTACACTACAAATAAAGAATTCATATTGCAGTTCTATTTTGGGGGTATACAATTCCAATTTTACATTACCAATAAAAATTCATTGAGCATCCCATTCAGCTTTTTCGTCACGAATAAATAGTTCCTTTTAAGGATAATCAAGGCGTCAAATCCCCATTGACTCATAGTGGCAACCGCACTTTTCCGTTTTCAGGGTCAGGGTCAACCTTCTAGGGCCTGCGTACCCTAATTTTGATTCGACAACATTAGGCGTTCTTGAATAAACAAGAACTAGAAATATATTACCCAACAATACATCCAATAGGCAAAATCTGGAACAGAAATTCCGAAATCACAGTTTATAGAAATGCAATTACTGTAGCAAAAAAGAAATTGTGGATGCTCTTAAAACATTAACCAAGGTTATAGGACAGAGTGTGTTTGCTCGATCGTCAAATGAATTACATTTACAGTATAAAGAATCTTTTTTTAAGAAATAAAAAAAAATGTGATGGTAATAAAGGGCCTGAAAGTTTATGAAAAAGCAAATTCAGACAAGCGACACTACTAAATTTAGATACCAAGATTATTGACTGGACTCTACTCTCATTGAGTTCCAATCAAGTTCAAGAAGCTGATCTTGCTTTTGAGTCTCTGTATATCCGAGTGTCTCAAGATTAATGTAAGAAACTCAACGACACACTCTTTTTAGTTTATTTTTAGAAAAAATGTGATTAAGATATTAATTAAGAAATTAAATTATTTTTTATTAAAATATATAAAATTATGTTAAATTAAATTGTCCGCAACTTTTATATACTCTTGTATACTCCTTTATGATATTTACCATAAATATTTAATTTTTTAATCAATGTTCTAACATGTTAGTTAAGTTAACCAGGCCCTTATTTTTATGATTTTACCAGTTTTCTTTTTAATTTCTATAGTTTTATTTTTCTTATTTCCCAATATAAAAAAAGTATTGGAGAAAGAGAAATCCAATCGGAGAGGAGTGGCATCAAAATCACAGAACAGAATAGTTGAAGATACTGAAAAGCGCAAGATGCAAAAGTACGTACCTGATCAGGATCCTGAAGAGCATTCAATGTGGAAGGATTCTGCACGGTAGTGGAGGCAAAGTGGCGCGAACAGAGAAGCGGAAATAATAGTAATGAATCGCGAGTCTGCCATGTGAGGTTCTTGAAATTAGGGTGTGGTGGTTGATTGGGGCGAAGTGGAGAGCTCCGATGAAGAAGCGAAACGGAGAAGTTCGTCTTTGTTGATTTGATGTGGGAGAATATGGTGGTGAATTTCCTCATCGTGTGCAACGCGAAACGCAGAAACAAGACCCGTTACGAGACAAAACTACAGAGGGGCAAGTGAGAAACAAAGTGAATCTTTTTACAATTTATAAACAATTATTAATTCAATTCATTTTGGTAATTGCCGTAATGCCTTTCATGGATCCGTTATGGATTACGTTAATTTTGTCTAAAATTGGATTGAAATCCTTGTTTTTATAATTCGATTCTAAAAAGGATTTTTAGTTTAGAGTTTAATAATAGTTATCGACTGTCTGTAAAAAAAATCATATTATTATTTAATTAAAAATTATTTTTCATATGACTTTTAATGCATAACTTATTTTTTAATTTTAAAAAATGATTTTTTTGTAAAAAATTAGTTTTAAAGTTATTTTTAGTTGTTTTTCAAATCAAGTTATTTTTAGTTAAAACATGATTTTAAAATAAAACATTGATTTAAAAAGTCAATTCATAAACTATTTATTAAGAAGAAAACTAGTTTGATTTAAAAAATAGGTTATATAATTTGCCTTTTCTAAATTGATGATGATTATTTCAAATATTTGAAAATAATTTGACTTAGATTATATTTTTTTTCATCATATTATTGATATAAAGGTTAAATTTTTTCATTTACAATATTTAAATTTAAGGCTAATTTCGTTGATAAATTTAGATTATGATTTAATTCAATCCATCGTTTCTTATTCTATTTTAATTTAATATTCATGGATGTCACTGCCACATCAGTCCGGCTTTATGATAATGTTGTCATTACAATAATACTAATTGAAAGTTTGTCTATGAAGTATCTCTGTATTTTTTAAAATAAAAAATAAAAAGTAATTAATAAAAAATAATGATAATAATTATATTTTGAAGGTTCATGGAAAAATAAAAATGTGTATAATAAAAAGGAATAATTATTTTTATTAATAGTTAATTATTTATAGATTATAGATAATATAAAAATATAATCAGTTATACCAATGGCGCTGACCGCTGCGTAATCAGGGTAGAAAACGTTGCGTGGGTGCTGACTCCTGATCCAGTAATTATTATTATCCATCCGAATTGAGCAATTCTATTTTGTTCCAACTACCAAGTGCTTAAGACAAGTCAGATGTGTCACGTAATTAAAAACCTACGCATTTTTTATTTATTATTATAACAAGTTACTTACACATCATTCAATATATTCTCTCGGTTCCATTTTTTTTAGAGGAGTTTTCTTCGTTTTATAATTTATACGGTATGATATTTAAGATTTTGATGCAGGTATTAAAAAAATTTAATTAATTTGTAAATTTTTAAAAATGATTGAAACTAATTAATTAGTGTTCTTAAGATATTATTAAGGAATTAAAAAATAAAAATATTTATTATATAAATCATAAGAGAATATAAAAAATCATAGATAACATAATTTTTTATCTTTTAATAAAAAATATTTATATTTTTAAAAAATATTAGGTAAGTTTCTAATATATCCTTAATTTTTCTAATTAATCACTCATTTACTCTTTCTATATATTATTTCTACAAAGTATTGATTAAAGGTAATCTTGAAAAAAATATTTAATACAACATTGGTTTTGTAAAAGATATTTATGTTAATTTTCTTCTTCTTTAAAACATCATATAACATGGAATAGAGGGAATAATATTTTTAAAGGGTATATTGGATTAGGATTATAAAAGATTTTTTAGTATAATGAATTCATAATATTTTAAAAAATGCATGTAGATTTTAAAAAATTTTGTAAGAATATAATGAATTTTAAGAATTTTTTTTAAAAGATTTTTATGATTTGGATTTTATAATTTAAATTTTAATTAATGGATTTAGAAAACATGAATTCATAATATTTTGAAGGATTTTATAGATTTACAAGATTTTAATGGACTCCATGAATTTTTAGAATACATTCAAAATTATAAGAGTCTATAAAAATTAATTGATAATCTACAAAATCTTCTTCCACTCATAAAAATCCAACAAACCTTCACTACCCTTGATTTTTCCATAAAAAAAAAAGTGAGTCATGTAATCCTTTTTTTTTTGTATCATACTTAATTCAACTTTTGAATGCAATAATTTTTATTCAATTGACAATTGAGGTTAGTAAATTAGGTTTTTGTTATTGCAAGTTTGTTTCATAACAAATTGTTGTTTTTTGTTTTGAAAGGAAAAAAAAATATAGTACTGATTATCAAAATAAAAAATAACACCCATGAGTCATGAAGGAAGACACACTCTAGGATAGGTGTACCATGAGGAATAAAAGGTTCCTAACTGAGTCTCGACTTTGTATAATAACCACTTCTATGCATAATTTTAATAGATTGGATGAGTTCCAGATAACTCAATCTACCATTATTAAAAATGATATTGTTCATCATCAATCAAATCTCCCAACACGTAGTATGTTTGAAAATATATCTAAGTTTGCAGGTCTTTTTGTAGTTGAAGCAAATCTCTATTTGAGTATATCGCTGAGAATGATTATATTTATATAAATAATGAAAACTTGAATAAAATCGCAAGGAGTGTCATAAACAACCACAAATACAAAAAAAATAGAGTTCTGATAAGGTCAAAATGTCTAAGTGCCCATAATACATAAAAAATGATTGTATTTCTATTTTAATAATAAAAATTTGTTAGGGAGAAACAAGAGAAATGAGTCCCAACCTCTACATGATAGTGGTAAATTAACATGTGATTATTGAAGATTATCATGACATTGAAGGTTATAAAATGTTTTGTACATGAATGTCTATGTTGCCTTCAAGAAAAAGAGAAAGAATTATGAGTAAAGAGAAAAAGAAAAAAAGAATCTAAGAAAATCTCAAGGTTTTTTGATAGATTGTTTGATGTATATTTTCTATTAAAAAGTCACATGAAAACCATCGAAATCTATATTAAAAAATAATCCATCAAAATTTTTATATTTTTAAATACCATATGACTTTTTTTAAGTTGTAAAAAATCTTAATTGAATATCATTGAATTTTATTATACTCCTTAAAAAATCCTAATTAAATACCACAACACTTATTTATATATTTAAAAGTCTTTATTAAATACCTCAACTTTTTATATATAATAAAAAAAATCTTTAAAAATCCTTCAAAATCATAATCCAATACACTCCTTTAATATACTTTTCTTGTTAGTTGAAATTTAAGGAAATCTATTGAATTTTAAGTGATACATAATAAATATGACTCACATTTAATGGTACAATGAAATTCTAATTTAGACTAATAAAATGACAAAGTAATTTTTTTATCAAATTATAAAATAAATAAAATGATTTTGTTAGTTGTTTTTTTATGTGTTTGGTTTAGAAGATGAAAATAGAGAAGATAGAAGTAGAATAATTTTTTAAAAATTAAATTATAGTACAAAAAGAATAAGTCCCACTAAAAAAGTATAGAGTTTCTCATCAATATTATTTCTATTTTTCCTTCCAAACACACTCTTAGTGATGATGATTTACTGTAACATTTCAATTTGGTCTAAAGTTGATTCTGAAGCTTAAATCCGTTTCAAAATTGATTTTTAATTTTAATTTTATTTTAAAAATGGTTTGAAATTAATTTAAAAATAATTTAACCAATAAAACTTTGTAAAAAATATTTAAATTAATTTGAGTAAAAATAGATAAGTTTAAAATTATTTTTTACTAAATTTGATTTTAAAAAATAGGTAAATAAACCATTTATTGAGGAGGAAATCAGTTTGACTTAAAATAAGTTTGACTTAAAAATTAGTTATACTATTTATTTTTTAAAGTTAATTTTCATTTTTAAAACTTAAATATAATTTCATTTGGATTATGGTTTAATTGAATTAATTTTTTTTACAGCCCTGATTATGATTTATTTATGGATGCCACTACCACATCAACCCAGCATTAAGACAATGTTGTCCACTTCAGGAAAAAGAAAAAAAGAAGAAGCAATGTTCACTCGTCATTATTTTGATATTTTCACTTTAGCTCGCCAATGGGACTGCGCTTCCCTCTGAGATATCAGTAGGACGGGTGAGGATCCAATACTACCTAATTGGGCTCATTTTTATTCCTACCCCAACCCAAGTGCTTGAGGCAAGTTAGATGTGCCACAAACTACAAAGACTAAAAAATGGAACCTTGGGATCAAGACTGCATTTTTATAAGGCTAGACTAGATGCGATGATGGACCTAAGTTCTGAAATAGAGTGTTAATGATGGGCCCAAAAAATCCTAATTAATCAATAGTTAAAAGAGTTAAGCTTTAATATAAAATATTCTTTAAGTTATCAGACATTAAAATAAGTTACATCAAGCTTTAAAAAAAAACAATAATAAATAACAAGTTACTCTTGGATCATAATTTTTTTTTTGTTAAATAAATTCATATTTAATTAAATTTATATTAATTATTATTAATATATTTTATGTATTATTTCTTTTACATACCACAAGTATCCTCTGAGTATTCAAGATAAATGTATACTTAAGATGCTACTATTCATTAAGATATAAAATATGAAGAGAATAATTTAAAATTAATGTCTTATGAGTATTATCTTAATTGTATACTCAAGACACTATTATTGTCGATGTATCCATTGTCAATAATATTAGCATCATCATATATACTCAATATATTGTTATTATCGATGTATTCATTGTCACTAATATTAACTTCATATATATATTAATTATTATTATTATCATCATCATTACTAATATATATCATTATTATTATTATTATTGCCATCAATATTACCACTATTATATCATTGATCATGCTGCCATCACCCCTCAAACTACTACCACATTCACTGCCTTTGTTTTCACTGGATCACTGCCCACTTTATCTCATCATTTGTTACCACCCCGACTCAATTGTTTTACTCAGACTTAACATATTTCTACCTATGATTAAAGGTATAAAAATAAAATTGAAATTTATATACTTAAGTGCTTTAATTCTTTGCACAACCCAAACATGAGAATTATAATTCTAAACAGTTTTTAATTTTTACTGAATAGGAACTAAAACTACAATTAATTCTAAACTAAAATTTCAATTTTATGCACAAAACATATCTTAAGCTATTAAAGATTTATCCAATTTTTTTTTATAATGCTATTCGTATGAAATATTTATTTATTTCGTTGAAAATCTTATCAATCATGCACATTTAATGAGATTTTTGGTCTTAATCATATTTTTTTATCATAAGACTCAAACATAACAACATTAATTAAGAGGAAGAGGATCGAGCAAATATCCACTTCTAACTCTACTAGATTCAGACCTTCAAGATATTCAAGATTAGTCCTACTCACGCTGGTATTAAGTTTTGCCATCAATCTGCATGTAAAAGAGACACTCATTGAACACGTTCGTTTCAAACAATGCACGTAATTAATTGAGACATAGTAATTAATATACAAGTCCTTATATATATATATTAGCATTGGGTAGTATACATTCAATCTAAATAGGCATGCCAATTGCTTCCAGATCATCATCCAACGACAGATAAACTTCGTCTAGCCACGAAAGCTCTGATCCACTGTCATCATCATCGCTATAGCAGTTTACACCTTGTTGAGACCTGATCTTCTCATAGACTCTGCACAAAACCCACTTGCTCAAACTTTGATCCTGTCAGGGACAATATCAATTAAATAGAACTCATCAATATTCTCTGCCAACCATATATAATTGGCTTTACAAATTAATTAAATAAAGTCACTCACATGTTTTCTTCTTCTCCTAGCACTTGGATATGAGGCAGTGTAGTCAAACCCAGAGGAACATATATGATATTCTTGCATTACCCAACTGGTTTCAGTACCTTGTGGAGCTTCACCAATGTGGAATACCAAGTACTTTTTCATTCCCACTTTCTTATCAAAGGTTGACAATATAGGTTCCGTGACACCTGTGTCCTTCCAATACCCATTTTCTGTGGTTCGGTTTTCATTCACTTTGGTAAAGAAATAGTACTGATTTCCACTTAACAACGCCTTACCTGTAAATATTAAATATATACCACCACATTTTACAGTAAGGTTAATGATTATGCACTTCATAATGTAAAGTCATTAATTTTACTCTGATAACCAATTACAAAATAATTCGGTGTGTCTATTAACATAACTATTATAAAAGATAATTATTTATTATACACAATAATTTATATTAAAATGATAATATAAAATTATTTTATATGCATTATCTATTTTCTCTTGTATAGTTATGCCACTAAATAAAGACATATAATGTATGACCAATGTATAATTTTTAAAAAAAAATTATAATAATTGAGTGAAGAAACTTAATTAATTAAGCATACCATTTAATTCCCAAGGATCAAGCTGAGACGGATCGAGATCGGGGATGATGTTGGGATGGCATGGAATAAGAGAAGCCTTACAAGAGAGAAAGTGAAGAACAAGTTCTTCATCAGTAGGAGAGAAGAAAAACCCAGGAGGAAGGTTGACGCTTCCATCTTCCATCTTCTTCTATGTTATTGAATTAGTTAGTGGACTTTGGCACTACAATTTAGTTATAATTTGCCACTATATATAATAGAAAGAAAGAGAGAGAGCTTTTGGTGGATAAATTGATTATTATTTCAAAAAAGGAGTGAGTTGCTGTAAGAAAGGCGGCGGTACGTGTAATACCATCATAGAAAGTAGGGCCAAAGAAGGGGAAAGCCGGCCAAGGAAGCTAACAAAAGAAGCTAGCCACAATATTGATCATTTAAGTTAACAATATTAAATTATTATATTATTAGTTCATAGTTAGTTAATTAGAAAGGATAAGGTTTAAGGCACCTGAGACGACCCACCTTAATCTTTATGTGCATGGTTCATTAAACTTTTTCACGTTTATTTAATTATCGATTCTTTTCTTAACCATACTAGCATAACCCATGACATTGATGACAATGATGTTACAATACGGTTTCCCACCATTTAATTATTGCAGTTGCATGCAGATTCACATAAGGTATACGCATATATGATGTGTGATATTTCGCACCAACATCACATAAGGGATTTTGTTCATCTTATTAATTAATTAGAGTTTTTTTTATGAGTAATGTCATTCTTAATTTACAACATTATTTTTAACTCTTTCTTTTGTTTTTTTACATATTTTTACTACATTCTTTTTATTATATTTTTTTATGTCTCTCCATATTATAAACGTATAAGAAAAGAGTGCTATTTGATTACTCAAATAATTATATTACTATATTTGAAGAGACAGACATAAAAAGTGTTGCCTAATTTCTCTCTGTATAACTTAATTTATTGTATGAAAAACTAAGAACGAGGGGGCCCTGAGTAATTAATACTAAAACATTCCAATATTTGTTCTTATTTGTCACAGTAGTTTATTTAAGTTGATATACAACAGCTAGCCTTATTTTATTAGGTGACATCGTTTATATGGATCACAGAATGACACAGCAATATTAAGTTCAGCTAAAAACTAAATCTTTAAAGAAAATAGCCAATAATTTATATGGATCTTTTATTCGTAGAAATAGAACTAAAACTTCTAACAGTCCTCCTCATAATCAATTTTCTGCCATTTTCTCTTTAATTAATATCTATTCGTATTAACCTAAATTCAATTGTCATCTTACATTAAAAAAATTTGTCATCTGTAAGAAAAACCCACGTAAAAAAGTAATCATATAGAAAGATATCTTTGTCAGTGACATCTGACTCGGATCTGGTCAAAATAATTTTACTAGTGTGTGGAGAAAACGAGCCACTTTGACAAGAGAAAAAAGGTTCTCTTGAGTAACACGCGTCAAAATGAAAGCGTTAATTGCTCATCGTTGCGCCATATATGTTCACATGTACCTTTTATTATAGTTAGCCTCACATGAAAGTTAAAACTATATATAAGGCTGCTGCTGATAGCTGACGTACAAATTGACACCCTAAAAATCATCAATTCCATAGGCATGCGAATAATCCATTTGCGATTTTAATCATTTGCAGCGATTGAAGAGTTGGACGGTAAACATAATTGAGGTTCTATAAATGCCATTATACGAGGATATCGATGTGCTCATGTGTACCCAGAGAGAATTAGAAGTTACATAGTTTCCCACCACCTTATTTTATATAGTTTCCATCCATTTTCATAAAAAAAAAAGTTTAATTACACTTAATTATACATCATTTAGTGAATGATTGACATCAAGTAATTATTAATTTATCGAATTGGTGACATTGTTGATCTTCAAATTAATAGGTTAGGATTAAAGTTGATTAAGACTATCAATACAATATTTTCTTGTTTATGTATTTCAATTTATTGAGTTAGAGATTAATTTATTAAGTTAGAGATTAATTATGTTTGTAATGCGTAACTGTTTGATAAAAAAATTTACACACCAAAAAAATCAGCATATGTTGTTCCATTAAATAGATGTTCTTCCATATATAATTACAGCAAAATTTTACACCACTAAATCAATTTTATGATTCAATCAATACAATGTTTAATTATATGTCAATTTTTCTTATTTTCCTATACTTAATTGTGACTAGAAAGAAGCATTTCATGGTTTGCGCTAAATGTGCCAGCTGCACGTACACTAAGCTAGTGTTGTACTCAAGGGTCCAAGTCTTCGAGACTTCGACCAACTTCATCTCTTACAAAACTGTCTTATTTTAGTAATAGCAATATAATAAAACTATTCTATAGTACTCATCAATCAGACAAATATTAAAAAAATAAACACAATTAACCAGCGTTAGTGGGAACTTGGTTGTATTTACGTAAACAACAAACCAATAATAGCCGACAAATAACTTGGTGGCTTAGTATCATAAGCCATCATTAACGCTAGCTTCAGAAAAAAGTTAAAGTCTATGTGCTTCCCTTGTCGATCTTGAAGTAGTTGGCATGTCACTTTTAGCTAGCCGGCACTAAGTTTGATCCAAAGACAAGTGTTTTACTGTGTGTGCTAGCTTTTTATTATATCATTGCGGCATTGGCACTTAACCTTATCCCCATCTCGTGGCCCTTCAACCCATGCATGGACAGGAATTGAAAACCATAGAAAGTGGAGAATATTAGTGGAGTTTTGTTTGATTGTGTGAAAGAACCTTTCGACGTGGGGGCAAAAACACGTCTACAGAAACATTAACACTGTTGGCTTTTGGCATGCCAGATATATATACGTGCTTTTTCTTCCACGCAACATGAGATATATTTAAGCTCACGTTGTCATTTTACTGTGGATGATGTTCCTCATCAATTTACTTTTGTGCGACAAAAGTTACAATTAAGGAAAAGAGAGGAATATTATATATTTAAATAAATAATGTGAAAAAAATAAGTTATATAAAATGTTGTTAAAATCTATATTTTTATCCTTTACTATAGTTGTCAAAATCCAACAAATCTGACGGGAAACAGGACACTATGTACACCGTTTAATAAAACTTAAAATTAATAGAGTTGTTAAAATTGATCCCAGAAAAACTGATTTAATTGGACTTTTTAATATGATTCGTGATCCAATCAGTTAAATTATATATCATTAAGTTTAACTCATTTATTTAACGAGCTTAGTAGCGCTTGGTTTGAATCACTACTAGAAATAAAGTAGAGAAACCAAGGAAGCGAATGAAGGAGAAAGAATAGAGCTAAGAAGGTTCGTGGAGTTAAGAAGGTAATACAATTGTGTATTGTTGACTAATGCTTACAACTTATATAATTTTTTATAAACTAATAACCTTTGGCATTTGTTATTTTTGTAGACCAAGGGATCTGATGCTGCAAAGGCTGGAAAAAAGAAATGAGTTTTCAAACATCCAGTCTTGATTTTAAGGTTTGTTTGCTGTTGGTATTTTGTAATGGTTATTTTATTTTCTAATAGCTTCCTAGAATGAGATATTTTGTTGTAAGTGGTACGTTAATTGATGTTCAGTTATAACTTGAGATCGAGTATTGGCATGATCAATTTTGAGAATTCAGTTGAACACTTTTGTTTTCAAATATTTAGTATTGTGATAATGAAATCCAGTGTGACTTGATTTGGGATGGATGAATTGATTATTGTTACAAAAGCATTTTAATTGCCTTGTATGACTGGTAATAGTCTAATATTTGAAATTCAACTTGTTTTGAAGAGTAAATATGTTGGGATTGTGTTGAAGTTCTTTTATGCATGAATTGGTAATTGGCATTGTCCATTGAATATGTTGTGCACAATATTGCACATGATTTCAATATCTTCTATAAAAATTGTATACGGGTGAGATGATGGTTTCATCTTGGTCAAATAAGGTTGACGACCAACAACCAATCAAACATAGATGAAGGTTGTATTTTGATAGTTCATTTGTAGTTCTTCAGTTGAAATTTAGGATTTCTTGCCTATTTTTCTTCTTTTACTTCAAAAAAAAGGGACTCATTTTTATACAATATTAATATAAGGCCATTGAATTTAGATGGTGACTCAATTGGATGAAATATTGTATTTGGATTGGTGTAATGAAACTATATATATATGTATTTGATTCTAATATATTTTTTTGTCACTCTAATCTTTTATAGTTATGAATTTGGTCCCTATACTTTTAAAGTTTGGTTTTTAGTGTCATAGGTTTATTTATTTTAAACAACCGTATGCTACTAGATTGGAATTATGCAGGTTTAAAACATGGTTTAATTTATCTTCAGAATTTTAAAAAATTATGTAAAATAAAACAAATAATTATTTAAAAATTCCTTTCTAGAAACGTTTTTTTCCATAAAATTGTATTAGAAAATAGATTTTCTAAGACAATTCTTTGGAAAACTGTCTTAAAAAATCAACTTTTACATTTTTTTAAAAAAAATCTAAGACGGTTTTGGTAAAAATCGATGTAGAAACTTGTTTTTTAAGACGGTTTAAACATCGTCATGAAAATTGTTGACTTTCCACGACGACGGATTTAAAGACGATTAAAAAATGTCTTCGAAAGTGACAAAAAACTAACTTTAAAAGCCTTTTTTTTAGTAGTGAATGTTTATTTTCTAAATATAATTTTCATTTTCAAATTTTTTAGATTTAAAAATATGTATATGATTTTTTTTATTTATGTATCTATTAATTTTTGTAAGCTTTCACTTTATGTTTTCAATTCTTATAAAGTTGTAAAATTTGATATATGTAAAAGAATGATCAAGTATATGGCCAAAAAACTATATATGTCTTATAAAATACTATCACTATATTCAACAAAACTAGCTGGAAAATTAATTGGAAGCTAGAAAACTAGTAACTGAAAGCTGAAAAATTAACTTATTAAATTATAAACGTTCAGTAAAACTAGTTGTTGAAGTAGTTGAAAAATCTAAAATGACATAAAAATATAAAATCATGGTTTATTTAAAAAATATAATAAGAAAATATAATAAATGTATTGAAGATAAGAAAATATAAAGTTAGTGTTTTAAAAAATGTTACTTTAAGTAACGTGAAAAAACTTGTTTACAAAATAGTTAAATAAACTTTTCAGTTAGTAAAATAATTAAAAATTAACTAAAATGTCTTACTAAACATAACTTATGTCTCTTTGATCCATAGAAAAAACTTTTTTCATTAAGATATCTATCATTTAAGAAACTTCTAGTTTATTATCTACTTTTTTTATTGTCATGTCATCAATCAAGTGACTCCTTGATGTTATTGGGAAAACTTTTTCATTATGATAATTTATTATTTAAGAAAATTCAAGTTTATCATCTACTTTTTTATTGTCATTTCATCAATCAAGTGAGAATTATTGATGTTTAAAACTAAAATAAAACAAAAGAAACCAATAGAAACACAAAAAAGAAGAATTTAAAAGGACCAAAATAAAACAATTATATATATTATAAGAAAATAACATTTTTTTAATATTTTTAAATTAATAATATTATAGTATTTTTGTTTAAATAATACTTAATTATTATATTAAAAATTAAAATGGTATTTTTTAATTATTATTAGTCAACTATTAAACTTTTGGACCATTATTCAATAAGAATATTGCCTATAGGTGATAAAATATGAAATAGAAAAATCTAGGAATAAAAAATAAAAAATATTAGAAACCAAATGAGAAATTTTTAAATAAAAATAAGAAACAAAAAAATATTTAAGCACAGGTTTTTAATTAATTTTAAACTATAATAATTTTTCAAAGATAAAAATTGTGTTTTATTATATAGTTAATTATCTTCACAGACATCTTATGAAAGTGAGATTCTATTTTTAAGATTTTATAATTTTTTAAATTTGAATTATTGTTATTATGAGTATATTGTTAACTACAAATTTAAATCTAAATCAAATCATATTTTATTTTAAATTATAACAATTACTATTCTTTTATAATTAAAATTAAATTATTATTATTATCCTCTAATTCAAATTAAATCCTATTTAAATTTAAGTCCTGCCTAATTCGATTGTTTTAAAAATATTGTTTATACTATCACTTCAAATTTAAATAAAATAATTTTCTAAATATTTTATGTTAATTTGATTCAATTAAAATATAATAAAATTATTTTAATTTATATAATTAAATGATTGTATATAAAAAAATAGTATTCAACTTGTAAATTTGAATGAATTAAAATGTTAGCGTATACAAAAAATTCATAAATTAATTAATAAAATATGTTTATTCTTTAAACAGTTTTTTTTTTGTCAAATAAATTCTTGCATAGATTAGGGAAACCAATTCAAATGGGTATAAATTTCTATACACTTGAATTCGTGAAAGAATGACCATTTGATTTAGATGGTAAATGTTTGATTCCCTTTAAGAAAGATATATATTGAATTCAAGTTTTATGTTTCAAAAAATAATGCATGCACTAAATGTATTATCATTCATCACAAATTATCATGATAAACTTATTAATTTTTATAATAAATACGTTAAATATCAAGCCAATTATAATTTATGATTAGTTGACAAGATAAAAAAAAATCTTACATTCATGTCATGACGTCTATTAAAGTCTTCAAATTATTTCAAAACTAGTTAAGTAATTTAGTTCATGATATCATGAACAATGGGAAAAAAACGCAGACTGTACTCAACTGATAAAATCAGTTTTTATGTATATTGAAGAGATTTCCTGTAAAAACCTATAGTTATCGATCGTTTTCAGCGTATCTTCATTCGATTTCAGTGTTTATGGCAAAATGCAGGAATGAACTGGGTTTGGATGAAAAATGACAAGAAAATAAAGTTTTTGAAGGCATACGGCCATGGCCCTTGTGAAAAAGATGACCAAGTCATGACCAATTCTATCTATCGTGTCCTTTAAAAAAGCATAATTTAATTTGTCTTTTTTGTCCATGTTTTCGATTTGATATAAAAGGGGTTGAATGACATAGGGTTAGGTCATTGGCAATTTCAGGTAGAAAATCAACACTGTGGCAAAAAGAGGTCTGTTCTTTGAAGATTGAGATTGACACACTACTTGTAAAAGCGGTTTTTATGTATGTTGTTTTCTCTCCTTACTCCTTTTTTTAGTTGGTTGTTTCTTTGGACTATGCATGCCCTTATAATAAGAGTAAAAATAGAAAACATTGTCTATTAGTATGGCGGAGTTTCAATTAAAAAATATTTGAGACGTTAAAATAAAATTTAGGATTAAATATGATTTTGGTTATCCAAATATCAACATATGTTGATTTTAATACTTCAAAATAAATTTTTTTATGTGGTCCCTATTTTTTTAAAAAAAAAATCCTTTTAAGTCCTTTATTTAGTTCCATTAATTTTTTCTGTTAAATCTAATTAAGCTACTTCCATCTGTTGTAGACAATGAGGCTGAGACTTAAACAGTTATAGTCAATGCGTCTGCTGACATTTATTCCAAGAATCATGTTTCACCAACAATAAAATAAAGTAATATATGAGTTTAATTATATATGTACGTTTGGAAATAATAAGATGTAAACTTTTTTTTTCCCTATTATTAATGGCACACTGAATGCTAATACTGAAAACAAAAATGTTAATGTTGGAACTGCTACTATTGTAAAATCTTGTGTGGTCAACTCCTTTTGAACAAACAAGTTCTTGTTTGGAAATGATAGAGATGTAATCGTAATTTTTAAGAAATTTCGTCCACCTTCTCTATCCTATGTTCAACTCCTTTTGATCAAACAAGTTCTTGAACATCTTGTGATCACTATACACCTCAAATCTTGCTCCACATAGATAGTGCCTCATATTTTCAATGCAAACACTACTACAAATAAATTTATTTTAAATCATGATCAGTTGGATAATTCGTTTCATGAGGTCTCAATAGTCAAGATGCATAACATAAGCAACTACTCTTTTATCTTGTAATAGAACACATCCTAATCCTTGCTTATAAGCATCGCAGTACACTCCAAACTTAATTTCTTGTAAGATCAGGTAGCTAGTATCAAATAAGATGAATTATTATTATTTTAAACAAAAGAAGCCAAGCTAATTAACTAGCAGCAACCAAGATCCTAACTAGGTTGGCACCAAGGCTGCTACTAACCTAAGAGCAAAGCAAGCAAGAGAATATCATTAATAAACGAAGAACCAACAACAAATTAAGGCATGGGGGCTAAACCAAACCCATGCAGAAACAAACTATGTGAATCGATCGATAGTTTGACAATCCGTATCTTTTTCTATGGAAAGCAGGGAGAGAATTCCACTAAGAGAACTTGCAAAAAGATTGGGTACGAGAGATACGTGTATTTGCACAAATATTGTCTTCTCAGTCTTTGTAGCATTTATGCCATTAAGCCACCTATTTCTTAATTTCCAAGGTACTACTATACTATGATTCTTAAAAGCTTGAACCACCATCACAGAATCACGCTCCTATAGTGATATTATGGAGATGGATACGAACAATCACATCACCAGAATATATCACCGTCATGAGTCTATTACTCTATCATTTTACATGTGTCATAATCTGAATAAAAACAAAAGGTTTAAAAAAACCTGCAAAACTCTATTGGATTGCTTCAATGGAAGAAGCCAGAAGTGTGAATTCAGCGATTGCTTTTTCATATTAAATATGATTTCTAAAATGCGTATCACATAAACCAAGCTAAAAGATTTGGGGGGTGCCTTCTTCGATTATTATAGCACTCTAAAACAACGACAATAATAATATTCACATACTAGTACATTACTTTTATACAAATCTCATTTTTTATCATCTTAATAAATGTGAGGGAACATTATAGGCTCAAGAATTGCTAAATGGTAAGGTGACTAGCATGCATGAATATAAGCAAGTAGCTAGGGTCCTGCATCGGTGGCAAATCAAAAGGTTATGCAGTGTCACGTCGTGCGATGGTAGAAGGAATAACTGTTACGGCTTCTACACTTTGGTTGGTAGGGAGGGATATAGAAGAAGTCAATAAGAGGACATAGGTAGGTGAAAAACAAAATGGAAATCTTTATCTTTTGATGCCTTGAAGTCATTTTTTGGACAGATTTTACATATGACATCACCTCAAACAACTGACAAAATCCACATTCTCTTTGTAAAACATACCTCTTAAGGGTATCTCGACATTTCAATTAATTGATACTTTTTAAGAAAAATAATTAATTTAATTAATTACATTTTTGACAATAATTTATATTATTTTTTAAGATTATCCTTCATTTTTCTTTCTACTTAATTGCTTCTCACCTAATTAATTAATATGACTTCTTCTATTTTTTCCAATTCAAATAAGAGTGTAATTAATTAAGGGTATTATAGAAAACAAATAATTAATTAATGCACCAAATAATTAGAAGGTGTTATAAAAGAGATAAACAATAAAATAAATGTCAAATGAACTATTTATTCTCTTATTTTATTTTTTGTTTAATTTGATCATTTATCTTTTAGAAAGTTCATTTTGATTTTTAATATTTTAAAAAAGGATCAAAATGGTTCTTCCATCTATTTTGAATTAACACTGAATAATTTTAAAAAATTGATAGCTAAAAACTTTCATAAAATATATCTTTTTTTCCTTTCATCTTTCTCTTCTTTCTCCTCTCGATTCTTCACCAGACAACACTAGGACAAAGTTTAGGATGATGCGTTGGAGCATCGTGACAAAGAAAGGGTTGTCGGCAAGGACAAAGTTGAAGATATTGATGTGCTGGAGCACTGCGACAAAGAAGGGGTTGCCGACAAGGACAAACTTGAAGATGATGCACTAAACCACTACGTTAAAGAAGAATCTGTCGACGACGAGAACAAAGTTCAAGACAATGTGCTCATATCCGACGCACAAAAGCTTATGGAACCTTTGCTAGCAGGGTATTGTCTAATGAAGAAGTGAGAGGATGAATGAGAAAGAAGAAAAAGAAGAGGATAAAGATGAAGGAAGAAAAAGAATATATTTTGTGATCTTTTTTAGCTGTCAATTTTTTTTTAATTATTAATGGTGTTAGTTCAAAACAAATAGAAGAACAAACTATTTTGATCTTTTTTAAAAATCTAAAAGATTAAAGTGAATTTTCTCAAAAATAAAAAATTAAATCAAAAAATAAAATAAAAGACTAAATAAATTATTTAACCTAAAATAAAAAAGGTCTTAGATATTGAAGGGGTATATTATTATCATTGTTATTAAGAAAAGATAAGGTAGAACTTCGGACTGCTTCAACGAAATTGTTTTAGGCCCAAAACGTCCCAATTAAAAACCTTGGAATTGGGAAAACCGAAAAAGGCAAAGTAGCCGTATTTGAAAGCAGGAGACCTGTTTTTTTCCCGCAAACGGGAAAGTTTTACTTTGGAGGACGGAACAGGGAGACAGGATTTGGAGGATGTAGATTTTCAAATTTGAATGGACCCTGCAATCTATTTCTCATTCCTCTCCTTCATAATCTATTGGAATAATTACAATCTTGTAATTTTAATAAATTAAATTTTAACCGATCCAAGAGAGTTTGTTAGAAAGATTGTGGTGGCACTCTTCTTTTGAATAATTGAAAGTTAAAAAAGACAGAGGTTCACTGGAAAGTCTAAGTGATTTTCTTTTTTTTTTTAAAAAATCTACCATTTTGTGTCTTCTTAATCAGCATAAGTATTAGAGAAAATAGGTTATAAAATGACAGTAGAAATATCATATTATCACAGTATAAATATCATATTATCATTTAATCACAATGATAAATTTATTAATTTGTATTCAAACTATCTTAAAAGTTATTATAATTAAATGATAATAATATAATGAATATACAACTGTTTTATATTATTACTGTATGATTATTAAATTCTATTAAATCCTATAGTTACTGTTTTAGTGTGCCACTAGTAGCAATCGAAAAGTTCAGGATGAGCCACAATTGACCACAAAAAAGGGTTCACAGTTTTTTCTGAGATCTGGGACCAAGATTCTCTATATTCACAATTAATTGCAGTTAATGCAATCATCTTCTAACTGTTTAATTTTTTAAAATTATATTTTATTTTATTATTTAATGGATAACAATTATTTTTATAGTTAGAATATTCACCAAAGCGGCTTCAGAGAATCCATGCATCTATTTTAATGAACATCATTTTCTGATGAAGTCCTTTTTCTTCCAACAAAATTCATTGGCAAAGCTCCACAGTATTTTGTCAGGAATCATTCAGAATTCTTTTTTATTTTTTTTTATTTTCCAGTCAACGTAGCTGATAATGTAGCACCAAATTCTCCACTGATTATGATATTTTCCTGAGAGTCTTTCTTTCGATTCCTCAATGATAATAGACGGATTATTTATCTAAAGACGAAAATATCATTATCCTTAAGCAACTCCAAGACCTTAAAAATTAATGACTTGGTCAAATAGCAAAGAGATGGAAGGTTCTGTTGGTTTTGAAGCATTTGGAGCTGGAAATACTTTTCTAGTTTCGGCAATAAGAGGGACAAGGTAATTATATAATCATTTTATGAGAATTTTTCATAATGGTATAATTGTATTCAAATATTCCTTGGACTTTTTAAGACACAGAAAAAATTGATGCCCATGTCAGGTTACAGTTTGGGATGATAATGTTAGGCATTGTCAAATTTCAGCCACAAACTCAAGGACCAAAGGGACCACTACTTTGTTAATTCCCTTGGAGAAAAAAACTCATCTATGATCATTTCCACACTATCCACAAATTGTATACTTCGCATTCGATCATAAGGTATCAATTAGTCCTTGTCACTTTAGACAGTTTTATGAACATTTGAAAAGTTTTAAGTTTGAATCTCTATTCATTTCTGTAAGGTGAGATAAATACAAGTTTTTTTATGAAGTTGTTTTGAGGTAGGAAGTTTTCCTTATCTATTACTCCATCTCCTTCACCCTAAAATCTGGCTCACTTAAAAAAGTATTCCCCATTTGTAAGAACCAAGGCATTTTGCAATACTCAATGGCAATCTCTTATTTCTAATTTCGCAATGTTCTTAAAAACAACTATTCCAATCATGATAGAAGACAAAGAGCAGAGGGGGTGTGAATTTTAATTATTTCTTATTTTCACAGAAAATCTCGCATAGAATTAGTTTCCTGCAAGTGTTACTTACACTAGATCTTAACTTCTGTTACAAAAGTTAAGCTCTTAGCGGTATATGAACACTGCTCCAAAACCATTATGATGCGGATTTAGCATCCTCCAATTGCTTTATTGTTAAAGTTGGCCACTGAAGATGGATATATATATATAATGTAATCAATGTATTGCCGTCTCTCTAAACGACGAGAATCCAAGAATATTCACGTGAACTATATGTTCTATTTTATAATTTTGTTCTCCATGCACTGATATATATATATATATATATATATATATATATATATATATATATAATGTAATCAATGTATTGCCGTCTCTTTTAAACGACGAGAATCCAAGAATATTCACGTGAACTATGTGTTCTATTTTATAATTTTGTTCTCCATGAACTAGCCAGAACAAGTGCACGTGAACTATGTATACAAGTTTGAGGATCTCAATGTTTTTGCAGTGAAATCCCTTTAAACCACTCATTGTTTCACAGTCAGTGAGTGGCTGAGCCAAAACTGTGGATTCAAAAAATAATATGGAAAATCTAGAGCACAACAAAAGCAAAAGGGCTTGTAAATAATTAAGATAGTAGAATACAAACAGATAGTGAAGGAGAAAAAAAAAAGAAAAAAGAAAAAAAGAGCAAAGAACGTATTCAATGAAGAAACAAGGGTGTGAGGTTGAGGCAATAGGCATCAACTACAAGATTCGTACAAAGACAACAGAGCAACCTTTTAAAATCTTCACCAAACCTCCACAATCGAATAGGGAAGAAGATGTTCATGAAGCAAAAGAGGAAGAAATGTCATGCAGTGGAGTTAGGCATGTCCTCAAGGATGTGAATTGCATGGCCAAGCCATGGGAAATTTTGGCAATTGTTGGGCCAAGTGGAGCTGGAAAATCATCCCTTCTTGAGATCCTTGCTGGTAAGGCTAGTCCACAAAGTGGGTCTATCTTGGTGAATCAAGAAACTGTGGATAAAGCTAAGTTCAGAAAATTTTCAGGGTATGTTACACAAAAGGATACCTTGTTTCCCTTACTTACAGTTGAAGAAACCATTATGTTTATTGCGAAGTTAAGGCTAAATCTTCCTCAGGAGCAATTATGCTACAGGGTCAAGTCACTGATTCTAGAGCTTGGTCTTAGCCATGTCGCAGGGACTAGAATTGGAGATGAAAGGGTCCGAGGCATATCTGGTGGTGAGAGGCGCCGAGTTTCCATTGGTGTTGAAGTCATACATGATCCAAAAGTGCTGATTTTGGATGAACCAACTTCAGGGCTTGACAGTACTTCAGCTTTGCAAATAATTGAAATGCTTAAAGTCATGGCTGACTCTAGGGGAAGAACTATAATCCTAAGTATCCACCAACCCGGGTACAGAATAGTGAAGTTGTTCAACTCATTACTGTTATTGGCCAATGGCAATGTGTTGCACCATGGCACTGTGGATTTGCTGGGTGTGAATCTAAGGCTAATGGGCTTAGAGCTTCCTCTTCATGTTAATGTAGTTGAGTTTGCTATTGATTCCATTGAGACCATTCAGCAACAACAAAAATCTGAGCATGTTCAGCTAGAAGTGCCACGGCGATTACCAGGGACAATGCAACAAAAGAAAGGTGGTGATCAAGGTGAGAGTAGAAGTGGTAAGTTTACTTTGCAACAGCTCTTTCAACAATCCAAGATAATTGACATAGAAATCATTAGTTCGGGAATGGATATCACATGTGATTTTGCTAATTCTGGATTGAGAGAAACTATGATTCTCACTCATAGGTTCTCCAAAAACATCCTTCGCACAAAGGAACTCTTTGCTTGCAGGACAATTCAGATGCTGGTTTCTGGACTGGTTTTGGGCTCAGTCTTTTGCAATCTCAAGGATGATCTAGTGGGAGCAGAAGAAAGAGTGGGTCTATTTGCTTTCATATTAACGTTTTTGTTATCAAGCACCACCGAAGCCCTACCAACTTTTCTGCAAGAAAGGGAGATTCTAATGAAGGAGACCTCCAGCGGAAGCTACAGAGTTTCATCCTATGCTATTGCCAATGGCCTAGTTTACTTGCCATTTCTACTCATACTAGCCCTTTTATTCACAATGCCTCTGTACTGGCTCATTGGTCTCAACAGGAATTTCACGGCAGTTTTGTACTTTTTGATGCTAATTTGGCTAGTTCTTTACACCGCAAATTCGGTTGTGATATGTTTCAGTGCTCTGGTGCCTAATTTTATTGTTGGGAATTCAATGATCGCTGGTGTCATTGGTTCGTTTCTCTTGTTCTCTGGCTACTTCATATCAAAACATGAAATTCCGAATTACTGGATTTTCATGCATTATATATCCCCATTTAAGTATCCCTTTGAAGGGTTCCTAATAAATGAGTTCTCCAACTCGAACAACTGCTTGGAGTACTTGTTTGGGGCATGTGTGGTGAGAGGAGAGGATGTACTTAAAGAAGCAAAGCTTGGAGGGGAGACTAGTAGATGGAAGAATGTTGGGGTGATGGTGTGCTTCATCTTTGTTTACAGGTTCATTTCTTATGTAATTCTTAGGTACAGATGCTCGCAAGGAGTCATCCTAAAAGTATGATGGACTCTCTCTGTCTCAAGAAGGTTCACATGTCTTGGATTTTTCTGTAGATAGCAAACAAAGAAGATACAAAATCATATCAACAAAAATATATAAAAAAAACATGATATTATGTTAGTTGTGTTTTTATGATTACTTATTTCACACCACCGTCTCTCTCTTCATCACATTCACCAGTTTAACTTCCCCCCAAAAAATAGTGAAAGGGCCAAAGGGGGATGCTATATGTTGCTCGAGTAGTCGAGTGTTTCAGCCGTGTGATGATTTATTTTATTAGAAAAATCTTTTTTCTAATATATATATATATATAGATCATGAAGTTTGAAATTTTGGTAGTGATGATACACTAGAGCGTTAAAAAACTTCAGTGTTTTATATAGCAACTCCCAGAATGAAAATAGGGTCATGCAGTAAGTATGAGCACTTCACCTGGCTTGCTCTAAATGCCTAATTTCAATTACAACTCTACAATCCGGGTATGAAATACACATCTTGCAGGAGGTAGTGTATAAAGATTAACTTCATAATGAAGCAATTAGAAACAGTTTGAGATCTACTAACATATACCTGCCATTCCTTTTTATTGTGGTTTTATAACCCTGAATGCTAATGGCCAAGTGCCCATCTGATTTACAGGATGTAAATAATATTTTTGAAACTTAGGTTTTTAACTGGATCGAATACCGTTGTGTGATTCATGTAGTGGATTTCACCTAATGGAATAAGACTTTGTTATTGTTGCTGTCCATTTTGTAAAGAAGGCACTTTGCCTTTCTGAGCTCATCTCTATGGCAACCAAACTGAGCATATGATCAAAATCAATGAGCTTAACTGCAAGAAAGTTAGCAGATTGAAAGTATCTATTAATGTTGCATTGAAGCCAATTCTTTAAGACTCCGCATCTACAGCCTACTTTCTAGCTTATACATTTAACTTAAATAAACCCTATAAAAGCATGGATTTGAACTACCATATTCAAATCTGTCAACCCTGAACAAGCACTAAGAGCACTCCCAAACAAATGCTCATTAAGCACAAAATCCTCACTATGCATAGGATCAAAGAACTTCAAAGCCTCCTCAAAACGATCATGTTGTGCAAAACCAGACACTATAGCATTCCACGAGCACTGGTCAGGCTCCGACATGGATTTTAAAACGTTCAAAGCCTCGTCAAGCTTGCCAAACTTCGTCAAAACGCTTAAAATCGCATTATAACTGAAAATGTTCCTTTGCAGCATACGATCAAACACATTGCATCCATCCTCAAAATAACGGCATTTCCCAGAATGAAGATTTCAGATTAAAACCGTGTCTTAATGATTCGAGCATGAATGGCACGTGTGTCAATTCCGGACTTTAACCGAACGCAAGAGTCCAATAACTTCGCGATGGGTGAAGAATCGAGGGAACAAAGGTCAGCCAACACTTTTTGAACGAACCCATATCCACCCATTCCATAACCTTAATTTGAAGAAGTGGGTCCCATTAACGAAACCTCGTAACCATGTTGTTTTGGGTTTGATTCAGAGAAATAAAGCAACATGGCTATGCTCCCCTACGAAGTCGTTTCCTCCGTTGAAAAAAAATTCGTCTCTGATTTCAAAGTGCGTCACGGCTAGGAGGGTGAAACTCGCAAATGCCATGCACGGTTACCTTATCAAAACCGCGCTTTTCTTCGACGCTTTCCTCGCGAACGGTCTCATTGACGCGTATTCAAAGTGCCACTGCGAAGAAAGTGCGCACACCTTTGAAGATCTTTCCAACAAGACCACTCGTTCGTGGAACACGCTAATATCATTTTACTCGAAAACCGGTTTTTTCGATAAGGCGCATAACCTGTTCGACAAAATGCCTCAATGGATCGTTGTTAGTTATAACTCGTTAATAACCGGCTTAACGCGCCACGAAGATTCCGTAAAGCTCTTTTGGGTGATGCAAAACGGTGGTAACGGTTTGGTGTTAGATGAGTCACGCTTGTAAGCATAGTTGGAAGCTACGCTTGTTTGAGTAATGTTCAATGGTTGCGTCAGGTTCATGGGATGGCAGTTATAGTTGGCATGAAGTGGAATGTGATTTTTAAGGACATGCCGGTTAAGAACATGGTTTCTTGGTCTGCTTTGATACCGGGTTTTGTGAGAAATGGACGTTGTAGTGAAGCTTTTGATGTTTATAAGCAAATGTTGGAAGCGGGTGTAAGGCCTAGTGCTCCAACTTCTGTGAGTGTGATAGATGCCTGTGCACAGGGGGCCCTTATAGGAAGAGGTAAACAGGTGCATGGTCACATTATTAGAGGTGACAAAAGTGGTAACTTGTTTAATGTGTATATGTGTAATGCTTTGATTGACATGTATGCTAAGTGTGGAGGTATGAAATCAACTGAAAATTTGTTTGAGATGGCTCCTATGAGGGATGTAGTAACTTGGAACACATTGATAACTGGGTTTTCACAAAATGGTCATGGGGAGGAATCACTGGCTGTTTTTAGAAGGATGATAGAAGCCAAAGTAGAGCCCAATCATGTGACATTTCTTGGGTGCTATCTGGTTGTAGCCATGCAGGTTTAGACAATGAAGGGTTACAATTGGTGGATTTGATGGAAAGGCAATATAGACTGAAGCCTAAAGCTGAACACTATGCTTTGTTGATTGATTTACTGGGGAGGAAAAACAGACTCAAGGAAGCCATGAGTTTGATTGAAAAAGTGCCTGATGATATTAAGAATCACATTGCAGTGTGGGGGGCAGTGTTGGGGGCTAATAGAGTTCATGGGAACTTGGACCTTGCTAGAAAGGCTGCAGAGAAACTGTTTGAGTTAGAACCAGAAAATACGGGTAGATATGTTATGCTGGCAAACATCTATGCTGCATCGGGCAAATGGGGTGGTGCCAAAAGAATTAGGAAGGTAATGAAGGAGAGGTGTTTGGAGAAAGAACCAGCTTGTAGTTGGATTAAGGAATGCGAGATACGACTTTGTGGCCAAGGTCAAGTTCCATTCACAGATAGAAGAGATATGTGAAGTGAACAGTAAATTAGTTCTTCATTTGAAGGATGCTGGATATCAGCCTTATACTGATTACCCTTTTTTTCTTGATTATGATTATGATTTCTACTTTAGTTAGGTCAGTATAGTCGCATCGATGAAAAGTCTGTCATAATGTTATGCCACCGTGATTACGAAGAATACTACTCTTCAATCGTACTCCACTCACTATAAGCTTTGTGAGACAATCTAACAAGGGTGTGTTAGTTTTCATGTAGAGAACATTCAAATGTCAGTTTAACTCAATGACACAAGATTCATCGATTGGGGTGAACATGCATTGGAACGTGTGTTAACTGTAACACAAACACACGCTAAGAATGCGGTCATATTGGGATTGGTTGGGTGGCTTCAATGTACTTGGCTACTGCTATTGTCTCCTCATGTGTTGAGTCTCATACTAGCATTAATATTGTATTGAAATTTCATCCAATGGCTACATCCAAATACAATCATTTGATTAACTGCAGCTATTGATTTGCATAGATCAGAATTAGGAATGATCAATGCAAGCAATTAATAGGCCTCTCTTAATTAATTGCCGGCTATCGTTATATGCAAATGTGTCATCAAAATAAAATTATCCATTATTTTAGTCTTGAGTTGACTCTTGTACAATACCTCCTTTTAATTTTAATTTTTTAAAATGACCACAGTCAAGTTTCTTCGATAAGATGAAATTTTTTTGGTCACTGGGGACCACAATACTTTGAAACTCATATCCAAGTTTGTCCCTCTCATCGTTTATTATGCTTTGAGAAAGTGATTTTCTTAGAAACTGACTCTCCCAAATTTTTGCTTTGATGAACACTCTAATGTCGCTCTATTCATCCCTATTCAGAGTAGGCCTGCGGTTGCTAGACCAAAGTTTCAGGTGTCTATTTCAGTCAGCATTTGTGAAATTGATTTTTATTGAAATTGAGTTTGAAGTAAAGTGAATTATGTTTTAATGTTTAAGTTAGTAGTAAAACTTATTATAATTTTTTCTATGGAACATAAGTTGTTTAAAATTGTTTCAATACAAAATATAATTTGGGCACAATTATGGATTTCAGGTGATAACATTCAAAAATATGTTTAAGAGCAAAATTAATTTTGGAAAAATAAGAATTGGAATACTTTTACAAACTCCAAACTTAAGTTTGAAACTTTAATTCAAATATGCACTCAATTCCTCAATATGAAAATATGAAATTAAACATGTAAACATTTAAAATAAATCATGTTAGATAAAAAATTTCATGATTATGTTAGAAAAAATAATTAGAAAACTAAAATTACAAACATAGCAGTGAAATTATTTCACATATAATCGATATACGAACAATTTTTATATCAATGCTTATAAAAAAATATAATAACAAAGAGTTTAGAAAAAGCTTAGGGTGAAGCACTTTATGTGTCTTTTTTTTTTTATTTAAAGAAAACCCTCCCATGTAAAAATAAATTAATATCCATATTTTCTTCTCCCAAGCTATGACAACCCATTAATCCAATCAAGTGCAACAAAATGATCCTAAATCAAAGAACGCCATGCTCCAAAACATATACTTGTAATAGTATAATATAACTATATAAAATGGAAAAATAGGCAAATGCTAGGTGTGTCTCTTTGCATTTTCTTTATTTTTTTCGTAGGAGGAAGCTAGATATAAGCAAAAAAATAAAAACTACTAAATGAGCAGCTCGAGTATCATAAATAACAAACTAGTAACAAACATAGTAAATCTTAATAAGTGCGAAAGACTTCCAATGGATAAAAAGATTAAAGATTTAATCAAACATAATTTTTAGAAGATAGGAATAAATAGATCGGAATATTCTGTTATTATTTCTCATTTATAAGGTTGACAATTGAAAATGTTCATAACAGAACACTAGAACATGGACTTTAAAACAACGTGAAATATAATTCGACCGAGTTTTTCTGAAAGCACATTTGAAGTAGATAGATGTGGAAAATGAGCATTTTGATCATTTTCTTTTACTCCCATCGAAGACGGCAACGACTTGTTCCTTACAAATTCAAGAGAAAAAAGGAACAATAAAAAGACAACTTCATTCCCCTTCTCTTATATTTAAAATCACGTTCACCTTTCTCCCTTCACTCATCTCTCAAACCATGAGCACAATCCACCAAATACATGAGAGTGATGGAGACAAAGAGTTCAGTTTCTGGGGCTCATCAAACACCATAACTTCTGAAAATAATTGTGATCAACCACAAGACAATGAATCAAGGCTCAATAAGGAAGCATACTTTGGAGAAACACACCAAAGAAAAAGTCTTAAATATGAGTATTCACGTTTTTGTTCAACAGTCCCAGACCCTTCAAGGAGCGAAGCTATTTTAGAAGGACAAAGGAAGCTTATGGAGATGATGCAAGACTTGCCTGAGTTTGGCTATGAACTCTCTTTCCAAGATATGGTGGTTCATGAGAAGCAGGCACTGGAATCAGAACAACCACCACCCCAAAATGAAACTTCGCTTGAGAACACTCTCATGCAACGTAGTGGCAATAAAGCTCAACTCAAAAGGGTAAGCAAAAAGAAGAAAAACAAAGGCAATAGTAGACCTGGTCAGATATTGCGGGTTGAAAGCATGGACAGTGAAACCTACCTCATCAAGTTGTTCTTTCCAATTTCTCTTGATTGGATGAAGAAGGATAGAGCAAAGAATGGCTCCAAGGTTTCTTCAAGATCATCATTGCAGGAATCTGTAAAACAAGTGGGTAAAGAATGGAGAATTAAAAGGCTTTTCATTTCAGGAGATAACAGAGAAGATGGCATATGTCAAAAAAATGTTTGCCGCAGCGATAGTGACATAAACAGGTAGATACTGAAATTTTCCTCTTTTTTTTTCCTTTTGATTTCCCACGTGTATCTTCCTTCATAAACAATCCTGTTTGAAGTATGGTTGACACTAAATAGGATTCAAACTTTGATTTGTCACTTGTGGGAGTACTAGACTTAACTCGTGTTATTGAAATTGTTCCTTAGAACATCTGTAGTAGATTAATAATGATGGTGATGACTATCATGTAATTGAAGTCATCAAATAAACAAATATCATATATTATCCACTAATTCTTTTTTGTTTTATGAGGTATGATGGTCACAGCTTGTCGCTCTCCCATGGTTGCTGGCCATTCCTTCCTTATGCAAAAACCAAAACAAAGAATCTGGGAGGATAACTTACTAATAATATGAATAGTTCTGTTCCTTTGGAAGCTTGGGGTGCCATGGACATTCACAACAGTAAAAAATGTGACATAAAGTATTCAAGGGTACGAAGAATCCCCGAGGGAGACACCATAGTTTGTTTTTTAATTCTTGGGTTTAGATAGTAGTAATGGCATTCATTTGCATATTTGATCATTAAAATTTCTTTTCTCGTCTTATGGGAAAGATGTTGGGCATCTAGTTTAAGCCACAGGAATTAACCTTTGCTTCTTTCACTGTATCAGTTAAATATTTGTTAGTTAAAAAACCATAACCTTGTTATAGTGAGTCAAGGAAGCATAGTAATAGAGTAGCATAGGAAGCATAGTAGTAGAGTAGCATACAAATATGGACATGTACCTTACACACTCATTGTTCTGTAGTCTCATCGTAGAGAAATGTAAGATCACAAGACATACTTTTGGAATGCCACAGCACATAACACATGTAGAGAGTTTTGTAGTCTGTTCGTGGAAACTTCAACTTTATCTGAGTTGGTGTGTTTTGAAACTTTTGCCTTGTTCTGGCTATATTTGTTGTTTTAAGAAAAGGAAGAAGAAGAGGAAACAAGAGCTGAAATTGTTGTGTGGAGTATCTGTTAAACTTTTATTGAACAACTCTTTAAATAAAGTTAAAGTCTAACTGAACAAAACAAATATCTCCTTATTTGTAGGTATGACTAATAACAACCTAATCTTAAAAGAAACGGAATCAACAACATATCAAATTTCAAATACTAAAATAGAAGTAACAAACTCCTAAAATCTAGATAAAATATCTCACTTTGCAGTTTTTGTAGGCATACTTTCAACAAATCCCCCCTTGCCTTAATAGTTGCAAACACTTAGTTTAATTCTCAAAGCGTCAAATTTGGCTTTTGGGAGAGCTTTTGTTAAAATATTCGCACTTTGATCTTCATATTTGCAATACAATAGCTTGACTTCACCTTCTTTCTGCACTTCTCTTAAGAAAAACAACTTGATCTTAAAATGCTTAATCTTTCCATGAAAAACAAGATTATTTGAAATTGAAATAGCGGCTTGATTGTCAACAAAAATCTGTGTTGGCTCATTTTGCTCCATATGTAAATCTGCAAGTACATTTCTAAGCCAAATTACTTGATTCATAGCCACAATGGCTGCCACATGTTCTGCCTCTGCAATGCTTTGAGTTACAACATCTTGTTTTTTTGAACACCATGAAAAAACTCCTGATTCAAAACTGAAACAATATCAAGTTGTGTTTCTCATGTCATCAATTGAGCCACCCCAATCACTATCAGAATATCCAAGAAGCTTAAAATTTTGAAAGTGATAATACTTAATACCATAATCTACAGTGCCCTTAATATATCTCACAATCCTTTTGGCAGCTTGAAAATGCACTTCACTAGCACAATAATGCATTAACCTTGAAAGTATACTTACAACAAATACAATGTCAAGTCTGGTTGCAGTAAGGTATATTAAGCAACCAATTAGACTTCTGTAATGATGTTCATCAACATTATCAGCTCCATCATCCTTGCTAAATTTCTCCTTCTGGTCCATTGGAGTAGAAGTGCTTCTACAGTCCTCCATATGAATTTTTTTTAGTATTTCCCTTGCATACTTCTTTTGGCTTATAAAGACTCCATTCTGATCTTGCTTCACCTCTATTCCCAAGAAAAAAATTCATCAAGCCAAGGTTTGTCATTTCAAACACTTGGAACATTTAAGCTTTAAACTTTTGTATTAGCTTTTTAGCATTTCCTGTTACAAGCATATCATTAACATAGATTGAAACTGTAATTAAATTAGCATTTAACAGCTTCACATATAATGTTGCATCATTTGGACTTTTGATGAATCCAAGATTTTGAAGATGATCATCTATTCTACTGTACCAGGCCCTGGGAGCCTGTTTAAGATCATGCAAAGCCTTTTTTAGCTTGTACACCTTATCCTCCTGTCCCTTGACTAGAAATCCCTCTGGTTGCTCCACAAATATCTCCTCCTACAAATAACCATTTGAGAAGGCAGACTTTACATCTAAATGGTAAACTTTCCATCCTTTATGTGCAGTTAAGGCAAGCAGCATTCTGATTGTATCAAGGCGTGCAACTGGAGCAAATGTTTCTGAAAAATCTACCCCAACATCTGAGCATATCCCTTCACCACCAACCTAGCCTTGTATTTATTTATAGAACCATCTGCATTAAGTTTGGTTCTATAAACCCATTTGACACCTATAGGCTGCTTATGGTGAGATCTGTCTACTAACTCCCACGTGTCATTTTTCTCGATCATCTTTAGCTCTTCCTTCATAGCATCAATCCACTTGTCATCCTTCCCAGCTTCAATGAAATCTACAGGTTCTAGAATGACTACGTTACTCTTTTCATAAATTTTAGATAAAGATCTTGTACCTCTGACTAGAATGTCATCTATATCATCTTCAAAGTATTGTGGAATTTTTGGCAACTCATTTATTGTCTCCTCCCATTTCCATTGTTTGTTTTCCATGAATTTGACATCTCTACTCACAAGTATTTTTCCATTTTGTGGTTGGAAAATTCTATAAGCTTTGGAAGTACTATTGTATCCAATGAAAACTCCAGGTTTTGCCTTTTTATCAAGTTTGTCTTTTTTAACTTGTGGTACAAAAGAGAAACAAATTCAACCAAAATTTTTAAAATTTTGTAAATTTGGTTTGTAGCCAAACCAGGCTTCAAATGGACTTTTTTCTGCAAAACTATTGTAGAAAGTCTATTCAACAAGAAGACTACAGTGTTTGCAGCCTCTGCCCATAATTTTTTTGGTAGCTCCTTTTCATGAAGCATGCACCTTGTCATCTCCATAATGCTTCTATTCTTTCTCTCACTTACACCGTTTTGTTGTGGGGTATAAGGTATTGTAAGTTGGTGCTCAATGCTAGACTCTTCACAAAATTTGTCAAAAATATCATTTGTTTATTCTTTCCCATTATCCGACCTTATTGTCTTCAATTTGCAATTACTTTCATTTTCCACCAATGCTTTATATTTCCAAAATATGTTAGCAACCTCAGATTTGGACTTAAAGAAATAAATCCAACAAAATCTGGTACAATCATCAATAAATATAATATAATATCTATTACCATTTAAAGATGATGTTCTCTGAGGTCCTCCAACATCTGTATGTACCAGCTGTAGTTTCTGTGTTGCTCTCCATGTTGTTTGGGGAAATGATTTTCTGACTTGCTTGCTATATTGGCAAGCCTCATAATCATCCAACTTGTCTTCAATCAATGACACACATTTCACCAAGGCATGTTTCTGCATGTATAGAAGTCCAGCAAGATGGAAATGTCCAAGCCTCTTGTGCCATAATTTAGTGTTGCTGACAGTACTTGAAAAAGTTATTTGCTCATCTTGCATCATATTAAGAGCATAGCTTTTAGCTTTCATTTTCACCTTAAATATATCTCTTCCTTTTGTGTATTTGATCAAGCACCATTTGTCTTCAAATATGACTTTAAAGCCTTTTTCAACAAGCTGCGCAACACTAAGCAGATTTCGATCTATGTCAGGCACATATAAGACATTAGAACATGTTTCAAACCTGATAAGCTTTCTATAGCAACTGTCTCTTTTCCCTTAACTGAGATGAAATCACCATTTCCAATTTTTACTTTGGAAATGATGGTGTTGTCAAGCTCAATAAACAACTTTTGGTCATTGGTCATATGGTTTGTGGTGTGGACACCTTTGCCTCTTCCAGTTTCGACTTGCAGATCCGCTCAACATGTCCCATATTGCCACATTTTCTACACTTGATATCAGGCCTCCACCAACATCTTCTTTGAGGATGATTTGTTTTTTTGCAATGTGGACAAGGTGGGAAAGTCTCGTATTGCTGCTTGTTGGAGCCTTCACCCCTCTCACTCTTCCATTTGTTGTTATTATTATCTTTGCCTCCTCTTGAATTTTGTACTTTTATATGAAAAGCACCTTGTACCTCCTCCTCTTGTCTCATTTTTCTTCTCTATTCCTGTGCCTGCAAAGCATGTAACAATTCTGCCAAGGAAATGCTTGACATATCCTTTGAGTTCTCCAGAGATGCAATTTTGGCTTCAAACTTTTCAGGAATTGTAACTAGAATTTTTTGAACAATTCTAGAATCAGAAAAATCAGCACCAAGAAGTCTTACATTATTGACTATATCAAGAAGCCTGTTGGAATATTCTTGAATTGTTTCTGATTCCTTCATCCTTTGCATCTCAAATTCTTGGATCAGATTCAACACTTGCATCCCTTTAACCTTCTTATTTCCATCGTACTCCTACTTCAAAAAATCCCAAATCTCGTGGGCTGTTTTCAATGTCATTATTTTGATGAGAATAATGGATGATACAACAGCAAACAAGGTCGCTCTTGCTTTTGATTTTCTTTGCTTCCTCTCTTTTGTGGTTTCTGATTTGAGCCATAGTAGGATCATCAAGCAGGATTGGAATATCATATTCTTGTTCAACAGCTTCCCAAAGGTCACTTGCATCAAGATAGGCTTCCATTCTAACAGCCCAGAGGTGATAATTTTGACCATTAAATACTGGAAGCACAATTGGAATGGATGAACCTTCTGAATTCATTCTGAACAGGTTTTGTGTGTGTTTGTGTTTAGGAATTATGGTTGGGTTTGTCACTCAGTCTCACAGATCCCTCAGAATAGTAGCTCTTGATACCAATTTGTTGTTTTAAGAAAAGGAAGAAGAAGAGGAAACAAGAGCTGAAATTGTTGTGTGGAGGATGTGTTTAACTTTTATTGAATAACTCTTTAAATAGAGTTAAAGTCTAACGAAAAAAACAAATATCTCATTATTTGTAGGCATGACTAATAACAACCTAATCTTAAAAGAAACATAATCAACAACATATCAAATTTCAAATACTAAAACAGAAATAACAAACTCCTAAAATCTAGATAAAATATCTCACTTTGCAGCTTTGTAGGCATACTTTCAACAATATTGTGTGTTCTTTTCTTTTTCTTTTTCTTTTTCACAAATATTAGTTGTTCAAAGGCATATTATCAAACATCAAATATAGACCCTCAAGGCATTAAATGTGTACATTTATCTTAACGAGAATTCATACCCAAGTTCATCGTGACCCAAATTCTGTTAGTTATGGTTTTAATATTGTGTAAAATATTATTTTTCACCCGTCAACAATATTATGATTTTAATATTCTTGACTGGTAAAAATAATTAAAAATGAAATAAAAAAAAGTGTTTATTGATAAGGTGGCAACAGTGTGGGGAAAGGACAATTTTCAAATTTGCTAACTCGTCACTAGCAGACAACAGCAAATGGATTGAAGTTTAAACGTTCATCGTAGCGACAGGTTAGCAAAATTATATAATTCCTAACAAAATTTGAGGTTGAGGGATCCTAAAGGTTTAAATAGTAAAAGTTTGCCATGACTGAGAAAGATGAAAGGCCACATTATTATGATTCATAAATATAGTTCAGAAGAGTGTTTGCACTTTCTAACACACTTTTTTAATTTAAATTTTACATATTAAAAAAATTAACTTTCAAACACCACAGGAAGGGATTGAGGAACAATTAATCACTGAATTAATTTGAGAGCCTTTGGTAGCAGGGGGGGGTGCTCGGTCATGGGTTATGCATGTAATTGGGTTCAATTAGATATCCATCTATGACTTGTGTGACATTAGGGTTATTTGAGGTAGGCGCATCTTGTGCTTATCTTAAGTACTCTTTATTTAATGAATTTTTATCTTATCAAAGATAAAATTTTGGATAAACACTATAAACTAATCTTTCAAGCAGGTTGCTTTTGTAGCTTAGGTAAAGAAGATCAGCAATCAGTCAATAAAAATAGAGAAAAATCATACTATATATCAAATTTTAAATTGCTCTAACATAATCTCAAAAAATGTTGTTTTCTATTCGACTTCTAGAATTGATATATGATGGTTTGGAAAGTAGTTTCAAAATTATGTATATTTTGTTAAAATAGTTTTGGAAATTACTTTCCAGAATGGATAAAAATACAAGGTAATTTTCAGAATTTTAATTTAACAAATACAATGCTATAATTGAAAATAAAAAATATATATATAAAAAGAGAAAGAAGGAGGTGTACTTAATAGATAAGATGTGTAAATAGCAAGTAGCCACTAATGAATCCGCTCTAACCCTAAAAGGAAAAAAAGGCCTTACTCATGTAAGGGCCGAAGACCCATTAGTTCCAAATGGTTAGACTTTTGATATTTATACTTCCCATAATTAATTAGTATACCTCTCTTTCTTTTTCTATATTTTATATTATCAAAATACCGCTTATAGAAAAATAATGTAAACTCTATTTTTACCTCCCATCATCTTCTTCGTTCTTTAAAGCCCTTCCTGCCATCGTGAGAACTCCCACCATATTTTTTGGATTAGATTTTATTCCGATAAATTACCCCACAGCAGTGATAAAGACAATAAAGAATTCATTAATCGAGGATTATAGTTCATCCTTAAAAACATCATTCATCTCGCTCTTTAGAGATTACTTCTACACACTAAAATTTGCACTTAGTAGTAGATAATTTAATTGAATCATTGAAAAGACTCTTCATTTTTTGGCATCCTTGAGTTTTCTAATGATTGGTGATCGGATTATTACTGTTATTCCTTGATCCCAATACATCTTTAGAAACACCCCCCCCCCCCCCCCCCTCTCTTCATTTTCATACCGCTGGCTGCTACCTTGGCTACTTGAAGAGCTTTTAAAGTCGCTAGTTTCAAATACATCACTCTCATCTAATGTGACACATGAAAATGACAAAGAATATAATAAGTCTGGATAGATTGTGATTTTTTTTCTTTTTTTATGTGTGTGTGAAAAAAACTTTATAGACAGTTTAATTTATACCCATTAGAAATTTTATACTACTAGAAAAAATTTGTAACAATATTAACAACAACGCCATTAGTTAAATTTGTAACCATGTTAATGAAAGGAACTAAAACTATATGTGTATGCAACAAAATATCAATTAAACCTAGCTATAAATATTTACTCGAACCTTTAATTCATGATGATAGAACAACCATTTCATTAGAGAGAACAAACAGATGAGACGTCAGAAGACTTTACAAGAAAAGAAACCATGCATCTTATGCAGTCATAAATAGTAAAATTAATATATCTAAATAAGTAAGTTGTACCAGCCGCATTCTAAGAAAAAGCTAAATCCAAAATAATGATGATAATAGACATGCAATTATGTATCAGCACAAAAAGTTAATTGCAACAAATTCAGAAGAAGAAAAAAAAGAATCTACACTTCTTGAAGTAGACCATGACCAGACCTGAGTCTGATTTATATTGTATTGCATTTCAGGATAATCTACCTTCATTGTATCAAGTTGTACTTTTGCTCCGGTTTCTGTGATAGGACTTAAAGATTTTACCTGGCTTTATGTCATATTTTTAGTTTTTGTTGAATCAAGTTGGGCTTTTACAATCTTAACTCCTTAGCAAAAGTATGTAAAGAAAAAATCATTAGCAAAGCTAACCATAAATAGAAGGTCAAAAAGGGTCCGAACAACACATGATCGACCACAAAATGTTACAAAAGCGATAACAAGTAAGAATAAAAATAATTATATCAGTCAATGGAACAAAGGATATCCTGCAAGGGATATAAGAATAGCAAATTTCAATATGCACTTGTTTTTTGAAAGGAGAAGTACTTCTTTACCTTAAAATTTTTAAAACCATCTTTAAGCGAAACGAAAAGGCCCAAAAGCACTGTTTATTTTGTAAGTTATGTTCCAATTATGGATACAAAAATTACATAGCATTATCTCGAATTAAAGAAACACATATCTTACGAAGATGGCCACGTACGTCAAATTCCAGAACTTCATCTAAAACCAAGATCTTGACATGCATGCATGTACCCAAGTCCAGATATATATTAATTAATATCAAAATCTTGAACAACTATGACAAATATTTTAGTCATGTACCAGAGAAAAAGAATTAATCCTATTAAGTTTGAAAAACCTTACTTTTCTTGATCAATCTTTCCTTGAGTAACATGACAGAACAGAAGAGTGTTGCACGCACCTGATACTCATCATCATCATCTTGATCTCCTCATTCAAACGCGGACGATCAATTTCTTGTACTTGTTGTCGATGTTCATGTGCAACTCATCGGGTCATGGAACCGTTACGTAGATGTCAAATTATTTAGAATGTGTCTTTGTATTTCACTCGATAACCATATTATAGTGTCGAGGAATTTATCAAGCTAAATACAAAGATGCATTATCAGTATTTGATATATACTGTAACGGCTCCATTACTGACGAGTGCATGAAAATGATCGTCGGCGTCGACACACTACTCTTGGGGTAAAAGGGGAGCTTCTTGTTCCTTCCATCGGAGTCAGGGTTGAAGTTCTTGAGCATTGAATCTTATGGAGTGAAACTGTTTTTTTTTTTTTTTTTCTGGCAATTTGGTTAGTGAAACTAAAATGGTTGAAGAATTAATTGTTGTTTCTCTGGCTTTGCCTAAATCTGATACATATATAAGATAGACAGGTTCATGTACGTTTTCAAGGTACAATTGCCCAAGAGGGATAACAAGATTGATAGTGGATTTGATATAATACTTTGTTTTCTTTAATTAAAATCAAATATAATGAGATAATAATCATACCAATTTAGAATTTTTTTTCAAGATAAAAAATTTCAATCACTTCTATCTTAATAATTTTTTATTAATTAATTTACATTTATAAATCAAAGATACAAGTAGTATAATCAAATGAATAGTATACTCTTGAAAATTAATTGTTAATTTTTTTTATAATTTCAATGACTTCTATCTTTATAATTTTTTTATTCATTTGTAATATATATATATTTTATAATATTTTGATTATAATTGTTAATTAAATATTTCAAATAAATTCTATAGTTGTGAAATTATAGATAAAATTATGAAAATTGAAATTATAACATTTTGAATATCAGATACATGTCATATTATTTATTACTTTTTAATAGATAGGTAATTAAATTATAATTTATTATTAAAAGTTAGTAATTAGAATTATAATAAAATGCATAAATATATATATGTAATAAAATATAACATGATAAATCTTAATATTTATTTATTTATTTGATTATAAAAATCTATACACTTTATTCACTTTAGATAAATAGTTTTCATTTATTTTGAAATTAGAAAAATTAATTTTAATTTATTAATCTGAATTAAATATTTACAATGGTTAAATATGATAATAATTGTATTAATAATAGAAATTAAAATAAGAACAATTATCTGGATTCTATTGACCATTAAAGATGAAATTGTTTAATCCTATTTTTCTTGGGTCAATTAGATAAACCCTTTTCAAAATAATTCTAAAAGTTGAAATATATTTTTTTCAGATTTATTAAAATCATGTTATTTATTTAATGTAACACAAAATAATTGAAATTATGTATTTATTTTTTATGTAATATATATTTACATTTTTCAATACTTAACATAAAAAGGTGTTATTTACTATTTTGCTCTGAAATTAAGACTTTCAATTAAGGAATAATCTGAGTTCAGCCACTTTTTTTCATAAAACATGCATTATTATATCTAAGATTTATGTGAGTATGTCGTGAAATTTTACGTGGAATGAATTTTGATTTATTTTCATTTTTAAAATATCTAAATTGTTATTTAATTTTTTTTTTACAATTAAACCACATATATCTTTTATTTTCTCTTTTCGAGTATTTAAAACAATTGTATAAAACTTGAACTTGATATTTTGGTTGAGTTAAAACAATCATACTTAAATTCATTCATTCAGTTATATAATATTTTTATTCATTTTGAAAATATATAATATAGTATTTGTAAAAAATATATATTTAACTTTTATTATTAAATATTACACACTAATAATAATATAGTGAAAATAGTAAATCCAATTTTATCTTGAGGGGTGCAAATGCACCCGTAAATTTAAGAGAAAGGTAAGAATATAAGTAGTGTTGTTATTTTTTGCATCTCTGTTTTTATAATTTGACCCCTTTGCCTTCAATTTTTCGGTTATTGTCAATTTTTATATTTTATTGATTAATTTTTTCTTATGTTTTTGTTCCTTTTATACGTTAGCTGGTTAGACATATCATTCTATTTTATATATATGATAGTAAGTATTTTAAATTTTGAAAAAGAAATTACCTCCACTGCTTCTGGATTCCGGTCCGCCACTGCATGATGATGAGAAAAAAATAAAATTCATGCATTAGCTTTCTAACTAAAATAAATAAATATCCCTTAGTCATTTTAAATTACAATTATTGTATTTCATCTTTACTTATGTACTTGATCTTCTTAATCACTTGTTTATTTAAATTTAAAACTATTTTTACATCATAATTTAGATTATTTATTATAAATTTAAAGTATTATTTATAAATTTAAAGATAATATTTTATTGTTAATTGTAACTTTTATTAATACATCATAGGTAAAGTTTATCAATAAGTAATTTCTAAAAAAAATATTTGACCACTTTAATGAAAGGGAAATTTGAATAACTAACCCAATGTTCTAAGTATAATTATTGTTATATAAAAATAAATATTTATCTTATCCTATATAATTACAAACCAAAGTACTAATTAGAAATATATTTGAAAGAACGATAGAAAGTGAGTGGCATTTCTGAATTTGCCGACTTTGAGGTCCATACTAATGTCCCGCGATGGCGCGATCACTATCAACGGATCTACGGCTGTGTCACTATCGCGAATCTTGTCACTGTTGGGGGTTGAGAATTTCATCACCAAAGCCTTATAATAATAATAAATAATAATTGATTTGGTTTTCACAAATACTTTTGTTTTATAAAACATGTTTGTTCTTAAAATATATTGAACAGAACATTAAAAGAAAAACAGAAGAATAAAACATCTTCAAACTATTTTTTTAGATATCTTTAAACTTTTTTTCTTTAAAAATTTAATAGATTTTGAATGGAAAATTAATTAAGTAATAATATATAATTGCTTTAGAAAATAAATTTTAAAACAAAAAAGCAAGAAAAAATAAATCAAATGCCCTAAATTGGCCATTTAAGAGTGGTGTAACTGACTATAATTGCAAATACAAAAGTATAGGTGGTGTGTCAATGAAGAAGAGGAAACTTTGCCAAAAAGGACCAGTTTGTAATTTTCAAAAATAACAACACCTCACTATTAGTTTAACTAATTGCAGGTTCTTAATTATAATCATTGACCTAAATCACTTACAATATAATGTAAGTTATATTGTTAAATTTTTTAACATTTTTAATTTTAGAGTGAGACTGTTTTATTTGTTCTGTAGAATTTACACAAAAGAAAATCACATTATAACATCTCGGAGGGTGAAAGTTGAATATATATCAAATATTCAGACAGTGTCGTTATTCTAAAATTAAAAAAATTGATATCATACATATATTTTTTTGAGCTGTGTTATTCATACAAAAACTCAAACAGTTTATACAATAAAAATTTCTATGCCTATCTCTTTTTATTGTATCTTTTGTTATATTTGATGTTTCTTTCCCTTAGTTATATGAAATATCATATGAGTTATTTATAAATAGTATTTCTCTTTCTTTTAATCTTTTTTTGTACTCATGCTATAGAAATACATCTCAAAATAAAAGTTATAATTTTTTACTAATTAATTAATTAGAATTCATTATTATAAAATTAATAAATTTCTCATTTGAATTGGTTTATGAGTGATGGGAGAGTTAAGATAGATGTATAAGGATTTAAATTCGATTCTCGTTATGATTATTGTTAAAAAATCTCTTATATGATAATCTGATGAAAATGTAAATTTTTTATCCACCAGTAATACTTGCAGTATTTAGTCAAAATAAAAAGGAATGAGATTTTATTCTCCACTTTTATTGTTCAACAATCATTTCCCATGACCATGTGAGACCCGTCTGTGTTATGGGTTAGATATTGAAATGAAGTCAAACTAGAAGTGGAAGTGCTGCCAAACTCTGTGTGAGTGAGTTTTTCTTCTGTGTGCAGTAGGCGATGGATTCGGTGCATTTATGATGGAATCCGGTGCATACGCAATACGCAAAGGGTTGATACCAATCCACCAAAATCTAAAATAACAATATACCAAGATATTGTTTAAATATTATTTTCGTTGTTATTGTTAATTTATTACCACATGCTGCAAAATTCAACTTGTTATTTGTTGGTTCTTGTCCATGTTGTTTGTACCACCCACTTATCATATATTGCGATGCATCTCCCTTTCGTTCGGTTAATGTATCCATTCACATTTATTATTTTTCATTTTCTCTGAAAAATAAAATTAAAATTAATGCCTGTTAAAAAGCATGGCCATCATGTTCCAGATCTAGACGAATATGGGATATTTTGAGCTGAGTGTCTTATCGAGTTCAATCAGGATTAAATTTGAATGAAAGTTGGTAGTATGTTTTAGGGAATTTGGAGGTATATTCTTGAATTCTAGCATAATGTAAAGAAGAAAAAACTATTATTTTGAAAATAAAAGGTTTTTTAACCTTCTCAACTGATAATCCAAGCATGTACTAATTCATACTCTGGAATCGTGTAGAAATATGTACTAATATAAATTTAGATAAATATTAATATTTTTTGTTTTCGGTTGAAAATTTGATTATAGATCTGAATCAATTTTGAACCGTAAGAAGTGCAATATAACTTTTTTCTATTAAATAAAAAATTTAATAACTAACTTTTTACTACTGATTTATTGTTAGATCTACATAATTTTAAAATTAATTTTAATAAAATCAAATTTGTAGACATACATTTAAACTCACGTTTAGACTCAAGTGTAAATTTCGATTTTCACGTCTAAATTGAATAAGAAGGAATAAATTACATGTGGTAAAGTTGGCTAGTTTGAGATTGGACGCCTCAAAACACAATCAAAAGTATTAAGAAATCTAACTTAATTATTAATTAGTTAAGTAAGTACATGAATTATTATAAATTTTTTAATATTTATTTTTGATTCTTATGGATAAAAGAAAATTAAACACAAAAGTTGGACTAAAGTGAAGATGCAATGCACTAGTTATACAGTAAAAAAATAAAAATTATACAGATCCAGTAATTTCCCACTGATAAATGAAATTATTTTAAAAATTAAATATTTATCTTAGGGAATGTACTCTTATTTTTTTTAGTTGACGTGCTTCTTACATTGTCGGTTTGTTTGTTGATGCTGCTATGTAAATCTAAACCTTTGGTCAAAGCACGAAAAATCAAACTTGTTTGAATATTTATAGGCCAAGTTGTGGCGTGCGAGAAATCAACAACTAATTATGTTTACAGCAAATATGAAAACTTAACGGGCATTAAATATCCCATACTTTCGCTCCATATTTCTACTTTTATTGTTTAGTGTGATATCGATAGTGTGCATTTTCGATTGTTATTATATATAGAAAGGTTATTAATTTTTTAACCCAACAAGAAAACTAGGTGAAAAACTCAACTTTGCAGGTAAATGTTATCATTAAGTGGAGCTCCTTACTAGAAGTTGAGTGAACGTTTGTATCTTCCTTTCCATGTCAAACAAAAGCCTTGTTACGTTGCTTACCGCTTGGAACTACCGTGGTGTGGGGTCTACAATTAAATATAGTATTATACTATTTCTTATTATTGACATCATGGACCACTTACTGGTCCTATTGAGTTTTACCTTCCAAATGGAGTCATGAAGATCTTCCATTAATTAGTTAATTTGTCCTATTACCATTGTAGAGATTCCAAGCTTGGTAACTCTATTCAGGTATCAGGTACCACGATAGCTAAGGTTGTGCAAAAACTGGATTTTGATCTATTTTCGAACCACTTATTTAAAAAGATTGGTAAAATGAATCACTTTTTGGATATTTTTCACAACAGTTTGTTTTTTTATTTATTTGGTTCAATTAGTTTCAATTCAGTTATCCATTTTTACATATATATGGATATTTTTTTTTAAAGAACTGAATCAAATCAAATTGAACATCTTATTAATAACAGCTTGATTAATCGAATCATATTCATAAAATGGATCAGTTCAATTTTTTTTCTTCATAACGGTTAGATTTTTTTCAAGGTGATTCGATTCGATTATCATATTTTGCACACCCCTAAGGACAGCTTTGTCTTGGCCCAATGGTTGGGTCTATCGCTAGAAGATGCTACTTGGGAGGATTGGTTTCGTTTGTACCTTGAGGACAAAGTGAGATTGGAACCAATGTAACTGATCGAAGAAGGTCCAAAAGCAGTGGACGAGTCTATTCTGGAAATCGGAGAAACATGAAATGTCATGTCCCAATGGTTGGGATGAATTCGTGCACTAGAAGATGGTTATGGGGTTTCCAGAATTAAAGGGGGAAGGGTCACATGACTCACATCTTTAGCATGAGGAGCCATTTATGCCTTTCACATTTGTGTTATTTTATTATTATTTGCCGAAAGTTGTTTTCAGTAGTTATTATTTTGTTAAAGAATTTTATTAAGGAAAAAAAGTTAGATACAATTTTTTTAAAGTGTTTTTAGTGTTCTTCTTTCATTACATTTACCAGAGTAGACATTTTTTGTAGAGCATTAATTCAAAAATGAAAATAAATATTTGATAAAAACATATAATATGTAAAGAATTAAAAAAGAAACATTTACTAACATTGTTGGGATAAATTCTTGTTTTAATACTTTCAACATATTTTCGGAGATTGATCTTTCACCAACAAGGTAAGAAGATATTTTTATTCATTTATTATTTTAATTAATTAATTAATTTGACGTATTTAATACAGAATGGGGGCTAAGAAACACTTAGGAGTATGAATGCGTTGTTTTTTTTTTCCTGAATTGAACGCCTTGATTTTTCATTGGACATATGATGAAAAACAAAAATAACTTCACTGAAAAAAGCTAACGGGGCCACATAATATATTTGGTTAGTTAGATCCAAGCTTTCAAAAGGGAAATCATTGAATAAATTGCAGTAAATGACCATTAAATAGTGTCCTTGAGAATTGATTTATAACAAGCTCATTATTCTCTTTCTGTTTTCATCAGCTTGCAGGAGCTTTTCATATTTTGTAAGATGGTAACGTCATGAAAAAGTATATAGACATATGCATAATAACAGATTTTATTTGTTTATTTTATTTTAAAGATTATTGAGTCATTTATATGAATAAAAGTAATATAATTATTAAGAAATCTTTTTTATCAGTGAAATTAATATAATGAGTAAAAATTATTCATATTTTAATAATTATAAGATGAAATTGTTGTTAAAAGGTATTGAGATTGTTTGTTACTCCTTATACGGTGGGCCCTTCCAGCAGTGAGTTTAGAAAGTAAAGACTAAAGGAATTAAGAATAATATGTATTAGAATATTATCCGGACTGAGTTATTTAAATAAACTTTAAAGCTAATTTCAAATAGAAAGAAGTGACAAATTTTGTTGATCTCACAGCTTTCACACGGCACTCCTTTCCTCTCTCACCGCGTAGTCTTATTAGCGTCTGTTTTGTACACTCTTTTTCAAACCATTATTTTTATTTTATAAATAAAATTCTCAAATCTCACTCTCTTCTTCTCCCTCGAATATTTTATTTCGTCGGCAAATTCCAAACGAAATAAATTCAATTGAAATTAAATCAGGCATCATCGTCATTTGGCAGCAGCTACCAGCTACTAAACTCTCCTTCCTCTTACTCTCTGCTATTTAAATATCACTAAACTCGCCACAACCTTTCACTTCACACGTGTCTTTTCTCTTTCTCTTCTGTCTACAATGGACAGATAGCATTTTCACCTTCCCACTCAGATCCAAGAAACACAGGTACTCACTACGACTCTTCAGCTTCAGATCCTGTTCTTCCTTTTCGCGTTTCGTGTCTTCTGCTTCTCACACTTAACTCGTTTTCTTTTTTTTTTTTTTTTGCTCCGAATCAAACGGAACCTACCTTATCTTCTCTCTCTTTTCTTCCAGTGCTCGTTTTTTGAGCCAACAGTTCTTATTCTTTCGCGCGGAATCTTGCTCGGCGTCGGCGTAGGCGTAAGTTTCATGATACTGTTCTGTTTTTCGTTAGATCCGTGTGATTGTTGTTTGTTTTAATCGATTTTTCTAGACTCTGCGCCGAGAAGAAGTCTTTACTACAAAACAAAGCGTTTATTGTGTTGCAAACGCGAAAATGATTTAGTACTTAGTTTCTTTGAGTGATTGAAAGGTAGTTCAATGTATTCAATGTTCCTAGCTTGTGCACAGGATTGGAAAATCGTTATTCAATGAGTTGAATACGTGGTACTCAGCATCTTACTTCGTTTTGAGAGTCTGTGTCGGTGTTGGATTTTGCTGATTAATGTCATCACATGCAAAAGATGCGGAGTGGTTTTCTTTCAACTTTGAAGTGTGAAAACGTTATGATCCGTTTAGTGAACTCTGGTTTTATAATCTTAGCTTTTATTTGATGTAGTTTCCCACTCCTTTGGGTTTTACTGTTTGGATCAGGCCGACCCTGCGCTGCCATCCACAATAGTGATGATGATGTCTCCACGGGCACATCGACAGCCCGGATTTGGGCCACCATCGCAATCTGCATCGGTCAGTGCCCCGATTCGATCGGTAGACCGGCTCGGATGGCCCCCATCCGCTTCCCTCCCGACAATTTCAAACACTCTTTGACTCTCTTTTCAAAGTCCTTTTCATCTTTCTCTCGCGGTACTTGTTCGCTGTTGATCTCTCGCCAGTATTTAGTCTTGGTCGAAATTTACTGTCCATTGGGGCTGCATTCCCAAACAACCCGACTTGTCGACAGCGCCTCGTGGTGTAACAGGGTCCGGGCAGGATGAGACTCCCACCCTCTCTGGGCCCCCTTCCAGGGGACTTGGGCTGGTCCGCCACTGATGACGCTTTTCTATACTACAATTCGGATGCCGAGGGCCACCGATTTTCATGGTGGACTTTTCCCGGTTCCCTCGCCTGTTACTAGGGGAATCTTTGTTAGTTTCTTTTCCTCCGCTTTTTGATATGCTTAAACTCAGCGGGTAGCCTTGCCTGACCTGAGGTCTCGTTGGGAGCGTGCGTGCACGCACAGAGTTGTCTGTGAGTCTATAACTAACCGGCTCGGATGTGATTGGTCTCGAGTGTTGCTCATCCACCATTTTGTCACGGCGAAGTCGGTCATGAACTCAGATTTCAACCAACCACAATGCATTTTATATTTTCAAGACATTAAATGCATTTAACTTTTTTTAATTTAATTATGTACTTTCTTGGTTTCTTTATAAAATAGTTGGAAGATTTGTAGGAGGATATTTGGGTTGTCTTTGATTGTGTTAACTAGGCTTGCACTAGCAGTTTGGTGTAGCTCTTTGTAAGTGGTGTTTAATTCTTGTTTGGTTTGTGACCAGGTGTAAGTCATCTTTGAACTCCCTTGGGCAAGATGGCTTTGGGGAAATATGCTAGAGTAGATGGTAGAAGATCGTCGAGTTGGTGTTCAACGGTGACTGTTGTCGTGTTTGTGGCTCTGTGCTTGGTTGGGGTTTGGATGATGACATCATCTTCAGTTGTCCCTGTGCGTAACGGAGACGAGGCCCAGGAGAATAAGAACCAACTGAAAGAACAAACGGAGGTGAAAGAAGCAGTGAGTGAGATCAGCAATAGCAATACGCGGCAGTTTGAAGATAATCCAGGTGATTTGCCTGAGGATGCAACCAAGGGGGACAGCAATGTAACCTTTGAAGACAACTCAAACTCTTCAGATAAACAAGAGAAGTTGGAGGAAAATCGTGTAGAGAGGTCCTCTGATGATACAAAGACAGAAGACGTGGATGATAAGAAAACTGAGGAGGAAGGTGCTAATACAGAAAATGAATCAAACTCAGACTCTGTGGAAAATAACAAAGACAGTGATGAGACTTCCACTAAGGAATCTCATTTTGACGAGAATGAGAAGAAGTCTGATTCAGATGATAACAAGAATTCTGATTCAGATGAAAGTGAAAAGCAATCTGATGACTCTGATGAAACAACGGATACTAAGATAGAGGAGAAGGTGGAAGAAAGTGATAAAAAGGATTCTGATGATAACTTTATTGAGAAGAATACAAATGATGATACCAAACAGAAGAGTTCAAAGGAGGTATACCCTTCTGGGGCTCAGTCTGAGCTTCACGAAGAAAGTACTACAGAAACTGGGTCTTGGTCAACTCAGGCAGCAGAGTCTAAGAATGAAAAGGAGTCTCAAGAATCCTCCAAGCAGCCAACTGGATACAAGTGGAAGCTTTGCAATGTCACTGCTGGTCCTGATTTTATCCCATGCCTTGACAACTGGAAAGCTATTAGGAGTCTCCGGAGTACTAAACACTATGAACATCGAGAAAGGCACTGTCCTGAAGAACCTCCTACCTGCCTTGTTCCTGTTCCTGAAGGATATAAACGCCCAATTGAGTGGCCTAAAAGCAGAGAGAAGGTAGAAACCAACTCAAATCTTGTCAATTATTGTTATCTGTCTGACCATTTACCCGTTCATAAAGTAGTATTTTTTCTCCTGCAGATATGGTATTACAATGTTCCACACACCAAGCTTGCTAAAGTTAAGGGCCACCAGAATTGGGTGAAAGTTACGGGCGAGTACCTTACATTTCCTGGTGGTGGAACCCAATTCAAACATGGGGCACTTCATTACATTGACTTTATACAAGAGGTAATATATATACACATACATGTGTGTGCGTGGGTATGAATTTTGACTTTAATCTGTTGCTTTTAACAATATGTCCATAAATATGTAGATCTGTATGTATGACTTATGCTGCATGTTCCATAAATTGAAATTATGTGTTCTGTCGCAATTGCAGTATCCACCAATCATATTTTATCTTCCTTTGAGCAAGATTCCCATCCAATTTTTAATTTTGCATCTTCTATCTGCTTATTTCTTTGTCTCTCTAATTACCTCATTCAAATACAACTTTAGAAGAAATAAAACAAAAAAATAAGGGAGGATGAGGATACTGTTGTTATATATGCCAGAATATGACTTGTATATGCTTTAGTATTTATGATGCATTCAGACATTTTGACCATAGACAATTTAATCCCTAATTTGACCTGTTCCTTAAAGGGGAAAAAACATTTCACAACTGTACGCCTAAAATAATGTCATGGCAATTATATACAAATCTTGTAGATCTAAAGATTATGGGAGGCATCTCACAGATAACTGGTACTAGTCTTTTCATATAATACAGTTGACAATGACATAATTTTGATTATTTTCCATTGTCTAGCATGGAGATTAGATTTGAATTGGTAGAAATTGCACATTGGGTTCTCACCAGGAAAGAAACAAATAGTAAACAAGATAAAAAATGGCAGTACAAATGTATGACCATGGTATTTTAATTTCAATGGACTTAAACGTTCTACAATTACCTTCTGTGCTAATTGTCAACAGAGGAAATTGAGTTACATAGGATGATAAACCTAGCCACCACTTTTATGTTAACCAGGACAATTCCACACATATAGGAAATTAAACACATGGTGCATTGGGAGACAACCAAAACTTGACACAGAATAGCTATACCATTGGATGTTCTTTCTCACTAGTAGAAGCCTTATGCTTTCATCTTAGAATTGGTCTGGGTTCTTATAGTTTGTTTACTTGATGTTGTTGAGTATTTTATCTAATACGGCTTTGGTGATACATTACAGACTGTACCTGACATTGCTTGGGGCAAACGCACGCGCGTTATACTAGATGTTGGATGTGGTGTTGCCAGCTTTGGAGGTTTTCTCTTTGATAGAGATGTACTTGCAATGTCGTTAGCACCAAAGGATGAACATGAAGCTCAGGTACAATTTGCACTTGAAAGGGGGATTCCTGCTATATCTGCTGTGATGGGCACAAAGAGGCTTCCCTTCCCTGGGAAAGTATTTGATGTAGTCCACTGTGCACGATGTAGAGTTCCGTGGCATATAGAAGGTATTCCAATTACATAACTTTTATTTTGGTGATAAGAGGAATTCCTTATATAGCATTTTCTAAACCATATTCATTTTAGCCATTTAGATTATAAGATAACATATTGATGTAAAATACAAGTGAGTGCAATTGGCTTTTATTTAAGACCCCTTTTATTGGGGGGGAGGGGGGACTTTTTTTAATTAAAACGAGATATTTGATGAAATCCATTTGTTTTTAATTCTCAAGGAGGCTAACAATTACAAGAATCATCAATTTCCTAGTTACTGTAATTACAAGATTTGATTAGTCTATTTACATTATTATTGTCCAACTGCAGGTGGTAAACTTCTTTTGGAGCTAAATAGAGTATTGAGACCTGGAGGTTTTTTTGTATGGTCTGCTACTCCAATTTATCAGAAGCTTCCTGAAGATGTTGAAATATGGAAGGGTAAATTATAGCTAGACTTATATATGACACTCTTGTGCATTTTAATGTAGGTTTTTAATCCTGATGTGTTATGAATTTATTTGCAGCCATGAAGGCACTAACAAAAGCCATGTGCTGGGAAGTTGTGTCGATCAGCAAGGATCTAGTAAATGGAGTAGGTGTAGCTGTATACAAGAAGCCAACTTCTAATGAGTGTTACGAGCAACGTTCAAAGAATGAGCCACCACTGTGTCCAGACTCTGATGATCCTAATGCAGCATGGTATTTTATCATTAACTGACCTTTTTCTTCTTCAACCAAATCAGAAAAGAAAGTAATCTTTGACTGTGACATTATGAGAAAGCCTTGAAATAAAGTGGCATATTCATTTTTTATTTCCCTGCCTTCTCCTTATTTGTTGAAGGAAAGGAACATATTTGTATAGAAGGCTTCTGGATGTTTATGCTAAAGTTTCATTATACATACATGCAGTCTAATCTCTTTGGTGTGACAGGAACATTAAATTGCAAGCTTGCATGCACAAAGCGCCAGCTAGTTCAAAGGAACGAGGCTCAAAATTGCCCGAGCTGTGGCCAGCCAGACTGACCAAAGTGCCTTATTGGTTGTCGAGTTCCCAAGTTGGAGTTTATGGAAAGCCAGCCCCTGAAGATTTCACTGCTGATTATGAACACTGGAAACGCGTAGTGTCCCAGTCGTATCTAGATGGGATGGGAATTAAATGGTCAAATGTGCGCAATGTCATGGATATGAGATCTATCTATGGAGGGTGAGCTAAAGTCACTGTTTTGATTTTTCGATTGTTACTGACTTATATTCTCACTTGCTAATATGTCCTTTGTTTGACATCTTTCACCCTTTGTGGTTTCCAGATTTGCTGCAGCTTTGAGAGATTTAAATGTTTGGGTCATGAATGTGGTTACAATAGACTCCCCTGATACTCTTCCCATTATTTATGAACGAGGTCTTTTCGGTATATATCATGATTGGTGTGAATCATTTAGCACCTATCCTAGGACGTATGATCTCCTCCATGCCGATCATTTGTTTTCAAAGCTTAAGAAAAGGTGCAAATAACTAAATTTCATTTGTCATTCATCACCAGCAAACTTTTGGTGATCTGATTAGTTTAAAACTGTTACTCTGGTTTTGCTAATGCTTGTTGGTCACACAGGTGCAATTTGGCTGCTGTAGTGGCCGAGGCTGATCGGATTCTTAGGCCTGAAGGAAAACTTATTGTGCGTGACACTGTTGAGATCGTTGAAGAGCTTGAGAGCATGGCTAGGTCTATGCAATGGAAGGTTCGCATGACTTACTCCAAGGATAAGGAGGGTTTGTTATGTGTGGAGAAGTCCAAGTGGCGACCTAAGGAGCAGGAAAAGCTCGAGTATGCTATTGTTTAAGCCTGGGATGAGATTCCCAAATTCTTTGGTTTTTTGGCTACTCGAAATTCCTGTGTAACTGTACTTCCACTATGAGTTATATGTATCATGTTAGTTAGGAATATCTACGTATTCTTCTTTTTCCTGTTGGGTCTTAATTTTGATATCCTTTATTTATATTTATTAAATTGGTGTCCTCTGTTGTAACATGGTGCCATAGCGTGAAGGAAATTTGATCGCATTCTTGCAAATGTCGAGGCCATTGGGTTATAATTGTAAGCGTGTAATAGTTGAGAATTTTGAATATTCTCTTCAGAAATGGTAATATTAATCTAATATTATAAAGCTCTGACTTTAGACGGGTTGATTTTACCGGTGAATCGATCAGGCAAATGGCTTGGTCTATACATAATGTGGATCAGATATGCTTCTAAATTGGCACAAACTATAGGCATGTTTTAGTGAAATAATGGTGAATTAGCTTATTGAAACATTATTGGATGAGTCAATTAACATGAAAATTTTAAGAGTGATCGAAAATTAATATTGCAGCGATTTTTACATTCTCAATCCATTAATTACTGCTGCTCGATGTCTATAGGTGATAGAGACAACAGGCTGTCTTTTGTGAGATGGACAGGAAACAGTGTAGCAGACAGGCTAGCTAGCCTAGATTTTGATAGTTATTGGATAGAGAAGTCCCTTACCAAAATTGGACCCCTATATGAAAGTGATGGATCAATGCTTTCCACGTCTTCACAGTTAGCAATATCTCAGTTCTATCTAATAAAAATAAGAATTTAATAGGGATATGCTGACAGGATAAAATGGATAAAATAATTTTATATTATTATTTAATCATAACTTTTTATTAATATAAAATAATTATCATAAAAATTAATAAACTTATCAATTGAATAATGATATAAATTATTTTATTTTGTCAAAATATGACTTTGTTTTCATAATATTTGATATGGATGTCCAATTGAAATTAAATTGGTCTTCAATTGGTCTCATTTTATTGCTTATCTCATACAATAAATATATAATAGGAATATCATATGATAAGTAATAGTTATGATAGGAATGACGGGATTTGAATCCATGACATTTTGTATATATATATATATATATATATATATATATATATATATATATATATCATTTTTCTAATTTTTGGCCATTTTGTTCAGTTTCCTATACTATAATAGACAATAGAATATTAAAAGAAAAAAAGATTCCAAAGAAATATAACTAATATTCTTTAGAATAAGAAAAAAGAATGTTAAATTCATATAAATTATAGATAGAAAAAAATTTGCAATAGTTGAAAATTTATATTATACAAAACCTGAAAAAAAATAAAGAGTGTACATGTATTAAGATAAATGGTTTCGTTCATGGTAAAAGTAAGAAGTAAACCTGTAATTTTTTTTTTGCAATAGTTAAAAATCTGTATTTCAATTTATATGATGTGAAACATGTAAAAAAAGAAAGAGTGTGCATGCATTAAGATAAATGGTTTCGTTCATGGTAAAAAGTAAGAAGTAAACATGATAGGTTTGCAGGAAGAAAAACTTAAATAATCATCAATTAACTTACATTCCTCCAAATAACTAATTAGCCCAATCCAACAAACCAACACTAATGAATACTGATAAACCTTACCAGACCCAAACACCTACCAAAAGTGGTACAATACATGTTTACTAGGGTCGTCTACCGTAGTTTTATTTGTATCTAAGGGCCTTCCTAATCGTATGAAAATCTCTACTCTCTAATCCTGAAGTGATCTTCTTTTCACAATGCTCATCAATTCATTGCATGGTGTCAAGCAGGGCCACAACCAAGTAGCAAAAAGATAAAGGAGCAAAAGGGGGTGGGATATGAAGCCAAAGAGCACTTAACATGCACAACAAGATTGGACTGAGAAATGTCATTTATCTCAAGTTGAAATTCTATATATGTATACAAAATTCAGAACATGAGTATTATACTTTTTATGGCTACATATTTACACTCCCTGTTCATTGATCAATAGAACACATAGATAGCTCACATCTCATCCCTAATTGAGTCCATATTGTGCATAACACATTAATTAATCATAATAACACAGTTAGTACCATCACCATCACCTCAAGCAATTATACAACAAAAATAGAGTCCAAATATAAACACAAATGTCATTTACAATCACAGTTAATTGAACCCACATCAAGGATAATACATTAGTTACCATAGTAACACACAGAGACTACCATCTAGTCGAGTGATTATACTACAATATGTAATCCAAATGCGGTTCACTATTATCATTTATGATCACAGTTCTCTAAGCACAATCAATCTTGTGTCAAACATAACATTGAGCACTAGTAACGTTCCACCAACAATGTTATTACATTAATCAAACACATGGAAGAAAAGAATCCAAGTACAATTTACATTTTACCACGTACGAGTGTATTCAATCATCTAATAGGAGTTAGTCACCTAGTATGAATGTCATGCATGATTGTACAATCAATCAGTAGTTATCTTGTAATTAATGCATGGTGCATGCGGGTACCCGAAGATAGTATTTATATGGCACCCTTGGCACTAAGCCGCAGAATAACCCAGAACTTGGGGTGACACTAAGCTTGGGAGTGGCACTAAGCCTGGATATGGAACCTAGCTTGGGGTGGACACTAAGTCCTGGAATGACATGATGCATGATCAATTATTAAGTTTTTTTTTCTTTATTAGCAACCACAATGAAAGGACGGGAGATGGGTTTTAAGAGATAAGCCCTTATCCGTGAAGCTTTTCTCTTTTCCCAAATTTGTTCCTCATCGTTGAAACCTTTCACAACTCTTCGTAGTATAAGTGTTTAAATAATAATTCTTTTGGAAATCAAAATGTTTCACATATGAGAAAGGAGACATGCAAAGCACCTAGACACTGACCAAAGATCTAGGCACTCGCCTCCATGTAAAGCGGTATTTTACAAATCATAAAACAAGTATTACTATAAGAAACAAATGGTGAGACAAGTTTAAAATTGGTGGACACCTAGTCCTAGACGAAATTTCCAAAAAGGTCTTACTCAAAAATTCACAAATCAATGGAAACCTAGTTCCAAATTGTGAGATCAATGGACACTTAGTTCCTGGCAAAGTTTTCAAACCAAAATCTCCCATCTCCGTCATCACCAAGGGTAATTTGTACACAGTTTTCTATTCACGCAATTGGGGTGATACCAATTGTCACAAGCTATCAAAGTATCTTTACAGGATTCAATCCACAAACAACAAGTCAGCCATCTCACTTATATTCTCAACCATTTCTCAATTTCATACACGTTATAATCAAAGTGTGAATGGTAGTTTACCACAAATTAACTAAATTCCACGCACCCAAGGAAGCAATCCTATCAATAAGCATGCACACAGGACTTCAAGATTAATTAATGCACTTAACTAAGCTAATTTTAGACACCTTAACTTACACGATACCAATATAGAACCATTTAGGTATAGTATTTGTCATGATAAGTTCCAAAATTGAGTTTCCTAAATTCTTGTACTATAAACGTAGGTTATAAGCTATATTTGTTGTCATTAGAATTTTATAACTTATTTAATGCAGAGAACTACATGTTCCAAAGCTATATCTATGAAGGCACAAGTTCACGCACATTAGAATTGAATACCATGTTGGCTTTTACACTCATCACATGTGCAGGGGACAAGAGAATCATATCTAACCAAGGGTATGGGCTTTAGAGGGTCAAACAAGCACCCAACCCTCAACATTATGCAGAAAAATCTGCAACTTCACACCTTTGCCATGTTTTGGCATTATATTCATCAAATATTCTACAGACCTCTAAGAATTGTGTGACCAATTGAATTAAGATAAGACTTGAATCTAGAGGACTAGGAAAGGTTTTAGGCTAATTCTTTGTAGATCAATACCAGTTTTGATTTGCATAAGAGGAATCTCACACAAAAGATTTTATCATATTTGCTTGACAAGGTTAAGGATTTCCAACTTTTTCTAAGCTTAGACATAGTCAAGGACTTGGGAAAGGCTGACATTAGGTACCCCTAAGGTGTATGAAAAATAGGGAATACAAATCTAATCAGTGAATTGCACATTATTCTTTCCACTTTGGCTCAAACGGTGGTTGTACACTAATCTGTCCTGCACCCAAATAGGTTTGACATGTCCCACCAAAATATTTATTAAATATTCTATGAAATTCTTAAAATTATGGGATCAAATGTGTTGAAAAAAGGACATCTAGGACTAAATTAATGTAAAAGGGTAACCCTTGTTCTTCTAGAGCTGTACACACAAATTTATGCATTTGCTATCAAAATTTTCCAACAAACAGTTTTGTGATTGAAATTGTTTTTTCACTACTAGACAGTCTCTTGTTAAATAAATTTCAAAATTATGTCCTATATATGATAACTCCTAAGGCACTAGAGACAGTTATTCAATAGAAGTTTCTAGCTCAACATTCCCTACACAGGTCAGTTGCAAAAAGATTCACTAACCACATCGCATCATCAAGTCTCAAATTCTTGCTAGCATTTATAAATTAAGTTAACCACTTTTTCTAGAGTTAAAAGAGACATTTATGATTCACAAACAGTGATTATCTTTATCCAATCAAGGAAACAGAATCATTAATCTTCCCAAACAATATTCACATCACCGAATCAAGCAAGTGCACTCACACACCAACACTAATACAATTCACATATCTAGCATTAGCATATAATATAACTATCTTACATGTCAATCTTAATTGTGTAGCTTCAAGTGACTTAAAGAATGACTCTAACTCACTTATAATGTGGTACGAATAAGATGATGTGAAAATAACTCAATCATTCAAAGGATTCACAAGTCAAGCTTAGTAAACACAATTGCGATTAACAGTGATACTAGACATGGCAAAGAATCTCATTTTCATATCATATGTATATCTAACTTCTAAGTAATCATATTACACATAAATTCAAGCATCCAAATGATGAATAGATTCTAAAATCAGATTTGTATAACAGGAGTTAATGCACTTCCAACATCAGTTTCTACAATGCACACACATCCATAATATCTCAAGGTAATTCTTGTTCCTTGACCTTCAATCGTGGCCTGTGAAGTAGCTCTATGAGCTACCTTACCTTATAGCTCCATGGCCATTCAGGGATCTATTTTAAGTCTCTGAAGCATTCCTAATCACATCATTGGCAATTTACACAATTTCTCCATTATAACATGCACTACAACATAAAGATACAATTTATAAAACGGAGCTATAAGTCGTTAAGAGAGAGGTGCTCCCAACTAACAATACGCCTACGTATCGTCGGCTATCTCACACACCCCATACCTAGATTGGCAAGGAATCCACTGATTACCTCTTTGCTTCCTATATATTACGAGACGGAGACGATCCGTTGACGAGTTAAGAAAACCTACTTAAGCTATTGAAGAACTTGGCTTAGGGAATAAAAAGAAGGAAAACGTACATGCATGTAAGCTTGTGGATGGTTTGGTTAAATTCGCTAGACGTTGGGAGTTGCTAGCAGTAGGAACTGAAAGGTTGATTTTGGGTGATGGGAGGTGGCAGTGCATGCGCCTGTGTGTCGCCGACAATTGAAACTTGACTTTTGTTGGTTAATTGAAGGGTTGTATTCAGGAGAGAAGAAAAAGAGAGAGCTTGGCTTATGTTGGGTGGTAGTATATGATCTGTGGAGGTTGCAAGCAAAATGAAGGAAATGAATTTGAGAGGTGCGTGTACAGCAAGCTATCCGTGAAGAAGAAATAAAGTGAAAGGTTTCTATATGTTAAGTGTGAGTCCGTATTGTGTGGAACAAACTAGAAATTAATTAGAGTTTTTTTTCATTATAAAAAAAATACATATAATTAAAATACTTGTTTTGAAGAAAGCTTTTAAGAAAATCCTTATAGCCACTTAATTTAACTAAAAAGAGATCTGTTTAATAAGCTTTTAATTTGTGCTTAATCTTATCAAATAAGTTGCTACAACAACACATATATAACTTGAAATAACATACCTTAATTTAGAAGGCATATACATAGTATAGACACCATAGTTTAAAACTGACTTATTTAGTGCAAGGTATAAATGAAAATATAATTATAGCTCATATGTCATAAAATAGTTATTATAGTAATTATTGGCTCATAACAGTAATGTTTTAATTTAATAAAAATTAACAATATAGTTATACTAACTTGAAAGTTAAATATAATCAATACAAGTCAATATAATAAATAGTTGCGAACTCTTATATTCTTATTATTTTTAATCATAAGGATCATGGTGTTAATATCTAATAATATTTTCTTATAACAAAGAAAACTCTAATTATAAGACATTTTCTTAAACTAGAAAACAAATGCTTCATATAAAAGATTTTAATTCAAAGGAGTATAAGGATATTATGAAATATTCTTTATAATAAAATATCATACTTTAGCAATTAAAAATATAATGTCTGAAAATAACCATAATACTTTAATAGATACTTGACATAGCGTGCAAATGTATACACCTATATGAGCTTATACGGTACAAGCTCTAAGCTTAAAATTTCAGGATGTTATAATAACAAAAGTTAATACTTAAAAATTAAAATAAAAATAATTTATAATTGGATAAAACTATATAAATTTACCAAGTTTTGTCAGGTTTTCACTAAATTTCTTATTTCTAAACTTCTAAAATAATTTGATATTCCAATTTCATTATAAACTTTCAAATATTAAGATAACAATAAAAGTATTTAAATATTTAAAAAAATCAAGGGAGAACTGAATTTTATGTACTGCTCTGTTTGGTAGAGAAAACAAAAAGAGAAATAAAGTAGATAAAAAATAAAAGAGAGATAATTTGAGAAAGAAAAAATAGAGGAAAAATAAAACTAAAAAAGTTGGAATTTTAATGTCATTGATTTGTGTTTTTTTTATTATTTTGTTTCTTTGGTAAGCTTGGCAATTGCCAAATGCATTTCCGTGAACATGCTCCTATTGACATACATGCTCAGCCAACTTGAGTTATAGTTTCGAAGTAATTAGTTTTTGGTGTTTAGATATGTTATAGTTAACTGTTAGCTTCTATTCATGCTGTGTAAATGTTGAATCACGTATATGCTATGTCATTTGACTGGAGACATGTTGCTATCACTTATGTATTACTATATTGACCTTATTATGTTCTTGTGACTGTTGGATAGATGTTATCTATTAGAAAATGCGTACTACTACACTAAACAGTGGAGATCAACTCATATCCCTGGCCTCGTTTATATAATTTGTCTAAGTTTATGGTTCTTGCAATTTGGTTTTGGGAATGGGAAGACTGTTGCATAAGGGCATTTTCTTTTTTTGATACCTATGGTCTAATATTATTGATGTATTGAATATGCAAATATTAGAAAATGTGATCAGAAGCATGACAAGAAAATGTCATTTTAGTTTTCTTTTACACAAGGGTACATTCTGCTTATACATATCTGTCTCAGTTAATTGCCTAATATTTTCACCATGAACCTTATATTTATCCCCGCTCATAGTTAACTGCCTTCACTACTAAAAAATATACATTTAACATCGTCCATTTAACATCGGTTACAAGAAAAACCGATGTTAAATTATACGCGGTGGCAATTTTGTAAATAATTAGAGCTTCTTAACATCGGTTTTGAAAAGAACCGATGTTGTTAGTACAATATTAACATCGGTTTTTGGGAAAACCGATGTTAAGTAATTAAGTAATTACAAACAACATCGGTTTCTTAAAAGCCCGATGTTGTCCAATGAGTAGATAACATCAGTTTTTTTTAGTAAAACCGATGTTAGTTTTTTTTAAGATATAGCCCATCGTGGAGAGGCCCAAAGTGGTGAGCGTGCAGGAGAATAATATTAACAAGCTAAGCTTGGTTTCCATGTTTCTCCCGAAGCTTCCAATGTCTTCTTTCACGACGTTTTGGCGCTCCCTGACTTCCTCGCCGACCCGCGCAGTGACGGCGCCACCGTTCAGGTCCTTGTCCCCAAGCGCTTCTCACAACGTTTCGTGAATTCCCTCGAACCGCTTTTAAGCAAATAAAACAAAAATATAAAAAACTAGCGAAAAACCTTTCAAGTTTCGTGAATTCCCTCGAACCGCTTTTACGTTGGTTTATTCGGTTTGTGTTGCTCTGTATGCTGCTCCTCCCTGTTTGATTTCAAGGTTTTTGCCTGAATCTTCTTTCTCAAAGGTCAGTCTAAACACCCTTTTAGTTTGATTCCAAGGTAATTGCCCTGATTCAATTAAACCCTAAAAAGGACCCACCACGAGAACCTTCCAACTCCGGTGAATACCGCTTTCTCTGTTTTTTTGTTTTATTCTTTAAATGTTGTGTTTTCAGATTTTCTCTGCTTTATTCCTCTTTATTTTTATATTTTTGTTAAGGTAAACGCTTATCATTACGAATTGATACACGAACATGTATACAACTGCCAGCTTTTGATTTCCGCAAAACACTTGTTTTAAAAATAAAAAAATCAACCAATAATATGCGGAAAATTTTCGTAACTTATAAGTATAGCAATGCTCTTTTGTTAATTGTTATTTTTTTCCTTGCTAGACTTCTGAATTCTGAATCTGTGACCATGTCTCAAATCATGATCCTATTGTTTTATTTTTTTTGTATACAAGTGCATTTTACTTTCTTTTCGACCCCTGATCTGAGCTTTTAGTTACCATGGGATGCCATTACCAATGAGTTTTCTCCATTAGTTAAACTGAATTGGACTTGCAGTCCAAAATTAACATTTCAATTATGAATCCATCACAACGAGTTAGTTTAGAATATTGAATATATAGAGGGAGGATGATGATGTGGTACAAGTTCAGAATATTGTGTTAGTTTTGGACTTGTTTTTATGTGTAGTTCGTATTTTTATCTAATTTTGCATGTTACTTGTTTAAAAGTATATTCTAGTTTTTGTCACCGATTGGCCATGGTGAACTGGGCACTCGTCTAACAACCGGACCGGTTTTATAAACATTACTGTAATAGTGTAATGCTCCCCTCCTGTTAATCTCTTGATTCATTTTTAAGTTTTGGCAACAGAGTTTTGAAATTTCATGACCAAAACTGTGCCCTCTTATGTTAGGATAAAGGATAAAGGGATGATCTACACAGCAATTGACACGTTCTACCTCACTGATGAGCAGCTAGCAAACTCACCTTCTAGAAAAGATGGCATAGATGAAGCCACTGAGACCACCCTTAGAATCTATGGTTGTGATCTCATCCAAGAAAGTGGCATTTTGCTCAGATTGTATCCTTCTGATTGTGTTCATTTTCATTTTAAATTACCATGTTTGTTCCAAATTGTTACCTTAATTACGTGACAGGCCACAAGCAGTCATGGCTACTGGGCAGGTTCTATTTCATCGTTTCTATTGTAAGAAGTCATTTGCACGGTTCAATGTCAAGGTCATTATTATCTTGTGATATATTATTTTCTCTTCTTTCTCTCTTTGAGTTTTGTGAATTACTATGCTCACAGCATTTCTTTGCAGAAAGTTGCTGCAAGCTGTGTATGGTTGGCTTCAAAACTGGAGGAAAACCCTAAAAAAGCCAGACAAGTAGTTATTGTTTTTCACAGGATGGAATGCAGGAGGGAGAATTTTCCCATGGAGCTTTTAGACTTGTATTCCAAGGTGAGAAGCTTCTCATTCTCACCTTTCTTTGCCTATAGTACACAGACATACTATTTTCATGTTTGGTGCCGCATCTCAAGTTCAGACTTGCGTAAAAGTGGAAGCAACTACACTCTTCCACGTTTTTTGTGATAGTTTAACATGATTTGAGCATTAAATGGATGTACTTGAAGTGGTTCCAAATGCATGCTATGAATCTTATTTCAAATCTAAGTTATTTTAATGTTTTCTATTTTCTTTGCTCATGAACAGAAATATGTTGATTTGAAAATGGAGTTGAGCAGGACAGAAAGACATATTTTGAAAGAAATGGGATTCATTTGTCATGTTGAACATCCTCATAAGTTCATATCAAATTACCTTGCTACCCTCGAAACACCTCCAGAATTGAGGCAAGAAGCTTGGAATCTGGCTAATGATAGGTACATAGTTGCAGATATTGTTTCTTTGTCATGCTGCTTGTGTATTTTTGTGCATGTTCATACTGTACACCATGATTTATTCCATTCCACAAGAATCCTGAATTAGACCGTATCTTCTGTTCCATTATAATTTGGAAAGTTTGCTTCTATAGTAGTCTTTGTCTGTGATTCCAGTTTGGATGTTTTATCTAGGTGATTGTACTTGGACGCAATATACAGTTTAAAGAGACAGGTCTATCCTGGTAATTCATTTCATCAAAATTGTCCAGTAGGTCTATCCTGGTAATTCATTTCACAAAATTGTCCAGTAGTTCTTTTTCCCCCCCAACCTGATAATGTAATTTCAGCCTTCAAGTATTTAAGTTTACCTTGTTAAAGTGAAAACAATAGTTATTATAAAAATGAAAAGAAGTTTTAAGAATATTGTACAGTACCACAGTATATGCCAGAGGATTTGGCCTAAAGTGTGGTTGTAATATGGTATAAAATTTTGAGATTCTTGTTAAACTGTTGAAGCCATTCAGCTTGTAGTTGTTATCAAATGAGCAGATGTTTTGATAGCTGCTGGAACTGTTGATCTCGTAGTTATCAGCAAACACTTGATGCTTCTTATAATCTTGTATGACAAACATTGAAATGAGGTATTTACAAAGTAAAAAAAAATATTTTAATTTATTATTGTAACAAATATTAAACAGTTCAGATAAGCTCCTTTTTTCTTATTTGCACATGTCTTTTAGGAAAATTATTACTGGCTGGATAGGATTTTGCACAGCTATCAATCAAGAGTCTATTGTGGTGACATTGGCACTTCTTTTGAGGTTAGTGACTATTACACTGTCTTTGTGTTTATATTTTCCATTTCAATAAATTAGTTTTTAGTTCATGGTCTACCTCTAATTAATAAGGTACTGTACTAACTACTAATTGAATGAGTTTATTGATGGGCCACTACACCACGTAACGTTAGCTTTCAATGTTTAATTAAGTTCCTTTGCTCCTTATTGATTTGGTGTTGACTCTGTAGAAACACAAGTGTTGTTAGACTATGAAAATTAAAATATTTTAAAAGGCCATGTCTAAATAAATAAATACTAGTTGGATGATCCACAGTCTCCATCATCTTGATGTTAGTGAATTTGAGAAATACTCAAATATGACGTTTTCGTGAAATGTGATTATATATAACTTTCCAGTATAATGATTTTAAGAAAAATAAAAATATAATCTGCATATTTTTTAAACTATTTTTTCTTTCGTTTATAACTTTATACATGAAGAAAAAAAACATTTTCGATCTTATATAATATATTTTCACAAATTAATATTTACCATTTACTGAAGTAATAACCACCTTAAATTATTCCTCAAACTATTAGAAAGGAATTAATTCTAACTTGTAGTTCTAGCGCGTTGCTTTATGGCCACTGTTTAGTTTGAAATGAAATTTAGCATGAATATATGTAAAAAAATCTATCTCTTTTAATTGATTTTGATTGTGACATTGAGATGTTGCTTGCAAGGTATATTAATTATCATTTAAAAATTATCTTATGATTCTAAATTGCCCACTGGCAGAGCTTAATGCAGTAATTGTACATTCACTGAAATTTGTAGGTTGATCTGTAGCATATAAGTTGAAATTATTTGTGAGATATTTTAAATAAAATATTTGTGTATCATTATTCCTAAAAAAATTACAGTAAACCCCAATTAAGATCCAAGCTAGACCCCAATTAAATAAAATATTTGTGTATCATTATTCCTAAAAAAAATATTTGGACACTTTGAATTTTAATAACATGTTGGTAACACTTGTGAAAATTGTCATTATGTGCAGGCAAGGATCATGTAGTGCGTGTCGTAGCTTATTTGGGGGATTTGTCAAGTGGATAATGGGAAAAGTTAGTTTATTTATTTCCTATTTTATATTTTGAAAAGTACTGGGATGATCTTGTTATTGTTATTATCGTGGTATGACACTTGGTGTTATTTAATTGAATGGATGAGTTTGCTATTGTTTTGAATTTATGAATGAGTATTTCATTAATTACATGTATCTTTTAATTTCAAATATTGAAGTTATATTTATACTTGTGTGTGTTTATGTTCATATTGAAGTTGTATACATTGGGATTATGGGGATACAGTATCAAATTGGGAATAATAAAGAGAATATGTCTTTTTTTTAAATAACATTCTACATCGGTTATTTAATAGATGATGTAAAACGTGAATATACAACATCGGTTGTATTTAAAAACCGATGTAGAAAATGAAATTTTTACATCGGTTCTTGGTAGAACCGATGTCAATTTAGTAACAACAACATCGGTTTTTACGAAAAACCGATGTTGAATTTGCATAATTTACATTTTTTTTATTAATTTCTTATTATTTAACATCGGTTTTCTTAAAAAACCGATGTTGTATACTTATGTTAACATCGGTTTTCAAAAACCGATGTTAACTTGCACACTTTCAACGTCGCCTGATTCAACATCGGTTCAAAACCGATGTAGAATGTCAAAAATAACCGATGTAGAAAGCTGTTTTTCTAGTAGTGCTTGGAAATTTATATACTATTAACATTCAACTATCACTGTGACTTTAGAAGTGGGACTGCTCTTGCAGCACATATTTTGATCTCTCTTATTCTGTAATCTAAATTTAGTATCTTGGTCACACTAGTTTTCTTTTAGTAACACAGAAAAGACTCATCATCTTACCTCAATGATTTTGCGCTGCCACAGCTAAAAAAAAAAAAAAGAATAATTAATACAACTATTGTTTCACAGGGCTGTGATTGAGAAGAAATGAATGCTAGCATAGTTGACACGAAATACTTCGAGAAAACGTAAAAGAGATGAAAAAAAAAGAACTTGAGAAGGAAATCATAGTCCCTGTTGCTGGTTTCGTGTGTATGTTTATGGGTGTAGTACCATGGTATTATAGCATTTTATTGAGGAACCAGCCCAAAATTGGGAATTAGATTTAGAGGAATCAAGTTCTGCTACAAAAAGAAAGGGACGATCTTCAATATCTACTGACACACTATCCCAAAGGAGAAAGATGAAATAGTTGCTTTAATGAAAAAAGTGGCCGAGTCTTTGAAGGAATTGTCACAAATAATTAATAAGAAGCTAGATGAAAAGGATATTCAAGAAGTGCTAGATGAGGTGGCATTGATACCAAACCTTGATCAACAACAATGGACTAAAGTTGTTAAATGGTTAACTGATAATCTAAATAAGTTAGTTGTCATGAGAGCCCTTCCAATTCAAAAGAAGAAGCCTTATATTTTAGTTTTTTGATAAACACCTTGTATGTTTATATATCTCGGCATTTATCTTTTATTTTGATGACTTAAAACTTTGTTCTAATCACTTTTAGGCTAATCTAACTAGTAATTAGAAGTAGTGTTAATATTTCTAATCTTTTAAGAATTTTATTAGCTTTTTATGTTTTATTGTTAAAAAGTAGAAGAACCGAAGAATTTGGAAGAATAGCATTTGCAAGGTCAAACCACACAACTTTAGAAGCATAATTTGAAAGCCCAAAGCCATGATTGTGCTTTTTACTTGGTAAGGCTGGGCTTAAGAATGTACAAAAATCTATTTTGCTTGTGGTCTACCTAAAGTCGGGCGTGAGAAAGCTGAGGCTAGGACCTTCAAGTGCACCCGTGATGGCCTTTTCGTGAAGCTGGGCAAGGGAAGACCTGATGCTGGACGTGAGGCAGCTGATGTGACATTAGTGAAGCAAACAAAGGGAAAAAACATCCAATTTAAGGGATTTTCCGACAGTTTTGGATTTGAGGAGCTATCTAGGACATCGTGAGGAGTGGAGGAAGTGTTATTTGTTTTCTATGACTTCCGTATCAAACTCTCATCATTTTGTACATAATTTCCCTTCATTTTTTTATCTTCTTCTTCTCTTCTTATAGTTATGTGATTAGGTGTACTCTTTGTAGAGATTGACATAATTGAAATCATCCTTATGTTTACATTTAAGTTATGAATATATGTTTATTGTTCATTTAAGTGTTCTCTTCTATGTTTAATGTTTGTCTTGGCTTGATGACCAATTATTTGATTTTGTGGTTTGAATAATCATTGAAAAATATATTTGAATTTAGAAATAAGGAAAAATATCTAATGAATTTTGTGTTTAGAGATAGAGTAAGACTTATTAGTCATCTTTTAACTCTTATTCTTAAAGCAAGTTATTTGGCTAAACTAATTTAAGGAATTGATAATTTAGTTGAGGGATTTAGGCTCTTTCCACCCAAGGAATAAGGGATTGAGGTTTGGCGTATTTTTGTGAGTTAATAATAATTAGATTTTAAACTAGCAAATATTAATCTTTGTTTGCAGGAGGAGATAATTTAGTAGTGAAATTAATCTCAACTTTTTTATTCTTTATTATTTTATCTCTTTTTATCACACTACATATATATGTAAAAAAGTCAAAAACAATTTTTATTTATTTATGCTGTTATTATTTACATTTTCACAATCCAATTAAATTCATTATTGGTAACTGTAGTAAATCACCGTTGCTATTTTGTTAAACACGAATCCTTATAAATATGATACTTGAACTTACATTATATTGTATGTGTAACTTGATATACTTCACAGGGAAATATATTGTATGTGTAACTTGATATACTTCACAGGGAAATAACACTATTATTTCTTGATGTAACCCTTCTCTCATAACTTCTTCATTTTAATCAACTTAATTAGTTATTGTAAGATAATCTTCCAACTTTTTCACGTGCTCTCTGTACATTTCAGCTTTCGGACTTTGATAGCAGTAGCAAGACAACTTGAAACTCGGTGAGTAACCTAGCTCTACAGCTTTACAGTTCTGTTTTGCTTTGATAGATATAAATCATTATTCATTGCATGGTTTAGTTAGTAATTGATACTAATTTTGTTACCATTTTCAATTTATCTATCATTGTCTGATATTTTTTATTTTTAGTCCCCTGCTATTGCTTTTACCCCTCACTTTTCAATTTTTTTTTCATATTTAAACAAGGTTTATGTTACTGATAAAAAAAGTTTGTTTCAATCTATACTCAAAACATTTTTCCATTAAGATTGTTATTATTTCTAACTGTATCTATTGTTTCATTTTTGTTACCAGGAATTTTGGAGAGAACATCAAATTTATAAAAGGGATTTCTATAATAGGAGGTAGTGCGAAGACAAATATATTGGCAACTTTGAATTTGTAAATATAGCTATTAGAAAGTTATGGACACACTACTTTTATAATTAGAGTGACTTTTATTCTATTTACTATAATATAAAATTATTCTATTTACTACAATACAAAATAATGTCTTGAATTAGGACACGTGGCATATCACTTGATATAGAGATTAATAAGCCCAAGAATTTTTGTTTCCCGCCCAATTTTTACTAAAGAATAGTATTTGTTTAGAATTAATAAACAAACGTTAACTATAATATCATTAAATCTTCTGTATTGATAATTATTAAATAGATTGAAAAATTAAGTGCATCTTTAATAGTAAATATTAAGAGTTGAATTTTTTTTAATAAATTTTAACTAATAAAAAATATATTAAAAAAATTTTAAAAATATATTACTAACACTCATCTAACCTCTCTAAAATAAATATCAACTCAACCCATAAAACATGACCAAATTATGAAGGAGAACTATTGTTGTGTTGCCCTTTGCATAGCAACCCAATACTCAATTGGGACCCATGCAATTCCTCTTTTATGATGTAAACAACTTTTCTCCACAAATTATCTTTCATTAACAACATAATGATAGAAGATTCTTACTTGTCGAGAAAATAAAGCTCTTCTGCGACCATAAAATAATTTCCCAACAAGAAATTACTTGGCTTAAACTCATACATAAGACTTTGTCCTTTCTTATGTGATAAATGTGTGATTGTATTAATTTTTTAAATGAATTGAGATATTCCAAGAATCAAGATATCGAGATTCGTTTAAGAAACTGAATTCTCTTAACAAATATTTTTTCATACACATCATCCCATAAATCAAATTCTAATAAAATGCTTAAGAGACAAAATTATTTGTCAATCATGTCAAATGTCATACCATGTGACAACTTTTGTTTCTCAAGTTGATTTTCTTTTGTATGAATCCATAATTATAATGTTCACATATGTATCTAATGAATTAGTGATCATCTATATAAAACAAACAAAACCAAAATAGATGAACACTAGCCAGATACGTATATGTTATTAAACGAATACAAACCAAAAACTCTTAAGCATTTGCCTTGAAAATTAACTTAAATCTTATAGGTATGTGTGCGTGTGTAATAAACTTTGCGTTATTTTCAAATACACGTATATAGCTACGTATAAAATTGGCATCAGTGAAAGATGAAAAATTAGCCGACCATATATAAAATGCTGGGCTTAATTACTCTCTTACCATTGCCCCACCGAATCAATCTGGTCTTGTGGCTGTAACTGTTTCTGAATTGAATTTGGGGAGAATGGTAGGAAAAATAGCTGATCCGTGGCTACATAAGGAGGCTGAGAAATGAGGTTTGGTGAGGAATATACACTACGTAAAGGTAGATCATTATTTTGGTCTTGGTGGGGATGTTGGTGTTGGTGTTGATGTTGATGTAGCCTTTGTTCAGAACGTTGTTGCTTAGGAATATTAATCTTTTCTCCTTCTATCTCTTTATATTTCTGGAGATAGGTTTTTAAAGGGTCAACATAATCCTCAAATTCTAAGGTAGTGATGGCCCAAATGATATCATCCCCATTGATGGTCTTTCTCTTTTCTCTTTGGCATTTGTCAGAGGCTTCCCCAGTGACAAAGCTGATGAATTCTGATACACATTCTTGAACTGTTTCCTTTGCATCCTTTGAGATTTTCCCATTACCAGGGATGGCCTTTTTCATGATTCTTCCCACGTTGGCTATAGGGAGAAAACGATCTTGTTCTCTGTTATGGCAGTGGTTGTTGTTGCTGTTGGAAGTGGGGGCGATGTTGTTGTTGCTGCATGTCTTTAAGCAAGGGATTTCAGGGCTTCCTACGATGACCCCATTTGGCAAATTGCTATGGCTGTCATCTTCCATGCCTCTCTTGGAGGAACAACGTAAGTGTGTGTACGAGGCTTTTTGGAGAGTAGAGATTGTATTGATAAAGTGAAAGAGGAGCACAAAAATAGGCTAGTAAGAAGGGAGAGTGCAAGTGAAAGTTAAAAAAAGAATAAAATTGATACCGTTGATTTTCACCAATGAAACTGAAACCCCATCGACTCGCTCTTGATCTTGCTTTGGAGCACTTCATGGAACTACCACGACCCAATCCAATAGATTAAAATAATAAAACTCGCAATAGATACAATACACCTTAATTTGTTGACATTAATTTAGGTTGCCTGGCTAATTAGCTTTTATAGTCTTTAAAATATTGTTTATTAAAGGGCCAAGTGAAAAATATCAAGAATAAGATGTCACCAATGCCATGTCAACAACAATCAATGTCAATGCCACTGGTACTACCACATTAGTAATAGCAACAGAGTCCCACGTCAGTAGTCAGCATTGTCATATCATCAATTTACTAATGACACTAGGCAGTCAATAAAGGATAATAGAAGATTGGATAAAATGCAAAAGAATTAAAAATTATGATGGTAAAATATGTATAAAAAAATTCATGAGTAAAGTTCATGAAATGAAATGAGATAATAAAATATGCACATTTCTACTTCTTATTCCACTTTTTCTCAATTTCATTATTTTTCACCTTTTCTCTTTCCTTTTTCATTTGTTTACTGGTTCCCATAGACTAAGTCAATTGTTGTATTGTAGAGCAGGTCCAAGGTTAGGGAGCCCATCTCCAACCCATTTAGTGCTCCAAGTGGTTCATTATTTGGTTGAAGATTGTTGGCTCGTGAAGGAATTTCGTTGGGAGTGGTTGAGGTGATAACACTTGCATAAACTTTGACGCTGAAATCAATGGAAGCTTGAGGTGGTGAGATTGCAATTAAAGGTTAGAGTGTATATCTTAGTGAGAGCAACATTGCCATTTATAGGCATAGATTGTAGGAGTATTCAATTCAAGATGGATACCTATTTGAGTTGAATAGTTTCTTAAGCATAGATTAGGTTCCGACATAAATATTGAGGAGCTTTTGGATTATCGTGCCTTCTGAGTAGGATCGACAACTAGGGAGTATCTCAATCCTTTGTTATAAGTAGGATGTTACTAATGAAACTCTTATGTTCCTCAGGTAATAATACGCCTTTTGAGACACAATGAGACATTTTTTTAATTAACGTGTTACTCAACTAGGGAGCCAAGTCTAAGATGCAAGGAAGGGATCTTAAAGACTACATAACATGTCTTAAAATATAAGGATGTTAGGTTTCAACACGAAATAGTAGCTAACAGTTGAATATATATCCAAGATAATACTATTATTCCAAACACATATTAAGTATGTTTAAGTTATAATGTTAAATTAATATTTGTGTCTAGCTCTAAATTATAGATAAAATTATTCTTTAGCAATGCATTACGTAGATGAGAATAAATAAAATTACTACTATTAATCTTCGCATTATTTTTTTATTTGTTCTGTTCTACTACTTGTACAACTTTGGTAACTTTACTAGACTTAATTCTTTTTCCACTCTTTTTTTTTCTTTTTTAAATCTAGATCTAGTTATGTTTTAAACTTTTGGATATTTTTAATCTTAAATTACTTAGAAGTTAGAATAATACTCTCAAAATTCTATATGTGAATTATCTATTCTTCAACATGCAATCACTCTAACACACAATTATAATTAAGCACATCAACTTATCTTTATTTTATTTCTAATTATAAAATCATTTCAACTAATTCACGTTTTTTTAAGAAAAGTAGTTAATCATATTACATTTGTTAATTATTTATATAATAATTCTAAAATTATATTTTTTTATCTCTTTATCTACTTAAGTATTTTTTATTAATATTTGAAGAGAAAATAATTAGATAAAGATATATAAAAAGATAAAAACTAATACATCTGAATTAAAAAATAATCTTATAAAAAAAGATAAATCATATTTCTTTTAAAAGTCTTATAATTAAAGACGTTCGAGTAACCCTTAATAAATTCAATCATATTAAACCATTTTTTTTACCGGTCTGGCCCCGGGTTAAAATGAAAACACATGTATTGACACATAACAGAAAATGGAACTTGATTCAAATACGACTGTACATGATATCACTTTGTGGTTTGTAAGTGCTGGATGAGATGTACTCAAACTCCGTACAGGGTATTCAAAAGAAAAGGAAAATGAATAATGATTAGCCAAAGGAGGAGTAGGAGTAGTAGTGGTGGTGACATTAAGCAGCCAAAAGCAATAATAATAATAATGATAAGCAGCCAAAGGAAAGGGCAAAGTAAACTAGAAGTTGGATGGCATGGACTTGGAATTAGAGCATTGCTGCCACTCAATGAAGCTTTGGAGGGTAGCAACATCAGCCCTATAGTGCTTCTGTGTGAATTCAAACAAATTGGACCATGTGAAATCAGGGTACTTCCTTTCCTCATTTCTGCATAACAGATTATCTGGGGGCCTCACTATTTTGTCTTCTCTTGGACACACAAAGTAAACCAGGGACCTTCTCTCCCTGTATGTGTTCACCAATGCCCTGTGTAGACAACTCTTGTATCTCCCATTTGACAATGCCTAACACACCAACAAGCCCAATTTATTCAATCAATTCATGTGTATCTACCCCAAATCAAAATACTTTCAATTTTCAGACATAAGATGTCTGAATGTTCTTTATTTTCTGTTTTGTCTTTTTATTATTTTAATAAAATAACAAAAACTCTAACTCAACTTGTTCAATAATATACGTGAGTTGTTATAAATATCTTGATAGTACTGAATTCAATTCCTATAAAAATGTCCAAACACTTTTGGGGCCTTAGGCAAAAACAAAAATCCAAACCTCCTGTTAAACATTAATTAGGATATTATATATAAAGATAAGTTAAGTAGGAGTTAATCTAAACTTATTAACTATAAAGTAGAAATTTAGTCCTCCTATCTCATAAACTCAGCTCATGATTTACAAAAATGATGGGTCAAGCAATGTTACAAATAGTAAAAACAAAATAAATAAACAAATGAATTTTGAGGCCTTAAGCCTTTAATATGGTTGGACTATTCCGGTCACGTGGGAACATTAGAGCATAGACAAATGAAAAAAGTGTGAATAAATGCAATCAGATGATGCAACATATAAAATATAAAATATTGTTGTATAATTGCGTGTATGATTATTTTATATATTATCTTATGATGGATAAATGTTCTGCCACAGACAAATGAAAATAGTGTGATTAAATTCAATATATAAATATAAAATATTGTTGTATAATTGCGTGTATGATTATTTTATATATTAACTGATGATGGAATATGGATAGATGTTCAGCCAAAAACATCCTACTTACATATGCATCACATCAAATTTTTTCTTATTTTTCTTTTGTCGATAACCACATATATTAGCCATCAAATCTTTGTTGTATCTGAAACAAGCTAGCCGAGGTGTTTCATAAAATTAATAGTACATTTAATTGAGCTTTACGTATTTTTATGATATAATTTTTTATTTTTTAGAATTTGATCTTTTTAGTTTTCTTATGAAAAAAGTTAAAGTTGTTTTTTTAAGTTTAGAATTTTCCAGATAAAATATTTAATTAACTCAAAATTTATTATACGAATTTTAGTAAAAAAATCTTTACAAAGTATAAACAAAATATAGCCTTAAACGTGGAAATGGTCTCAAAAAGTTTATAAATACAATTAAAAAGCACAGCATAATGCAGCAAGAACCCTACGATTGCACATATACGACTTAATTGAAAGTAAGAAGTTTAAATAAAATCATTTGATTATTTATTTATTTAGTTCAAAGAGTTTGAGTGAAATTGCTCCCAAAATTAAGTAATTTTAAAGGAATTACTAAATGTCACCTTTTTTGTTGTTTTAACAATATGAAATCATAATTCATTTTTATTGTCACTAGTCATTATTAGTACAAATTAATGTTATTTTAGTTAGAATAAACGATGATATGCACGTACAAATTAATGTTCTTTATTAGTCAAACCATTTTATTTATTTATATTACTTATAAAGAGAACAGTCGTATTATTCTAAATGAATTAATATAATAAAGTTTATTTAGACATAATATGTTCAAAACAGAATTGTTTAAATTATGTTTTTAAAATAAATTTCGTTTGAAAATTAGTTTCTAACTCAAATCAAATCATTTTTTTAAGTCGAAAGTCCAAACAGTGTTACAGTTGAAGCCCAATATTAATTATATTAAAAAAAAATCATGTCTTTTATTGCATGCTATAGGTACTATTTATGACAAAGTCTCCATGCGCCAATGTAATGATAACCTTGGGGTAAAACTGGCTCTTTAATTAAGATGAGCAAACAATCAAGAGTTAGATGATCTGTGGCATCATTTTAGATATCAAAAAAGAAAAATAGTATAGTATAGTATAGTTTGCATACCATGAAAGTGTCACCTATGTTTATGACTAAGGCTTCAGATCGAGGGCGAACAGCGAGCCATTTGTTATCTACAAAAACTTCTAAACCTCCAACTTGGTCTTGATGAAGAATGGTTAGTGAGGTTGGATCAGTGTGAGGGCCAGTGCCTAAGGTGAGGTTGGCACTGTTGCATGGTGGATAATAGTTGCACCTCATTATTGAGTCACCATCTTCAAAAAATCTTCGATAATGCCCACGATCCACACCCAAACTAATAGCCAAGAGCTCCATAATTACTAAAGATAAATCCTTCATTGCTTCACAGTACTTTTGATACACCCTCCTATTAGAAGAAAAAAAGATATATAATTCCAATTAGAAGAGAAAAAGAAAAACCATGTTAAACTGTTATTATTACTGTCTCTATTGGCTGATTATGTTCATTGTGGAACATTTTATTAGCATTAATAGTTGTGGTACAAAAGGGGTACAGTTGGGTCCTATATATTGTCCTAATAAACTCTTGTTTTCACTGACCGTAAGGAAAGATAAGATGGTGTGGCTTGATTGGTTGTATTGATATATAAAAAATATATATAGTAATTACTACACGCAAATATAATCATTTGAGAAAAAGAAAATATGAATTTGATAACATAGATTAATTTAAAAGTTAGATTGATAAAACTTAATATTTGTATAAAAATATTTAAAATGTCATTTTATGGAATTTTTTAATTGATGTCTACTGATCCCATCTATTAAATAAAATATAATTATGTTTATATGAACTATTAAATACTTTATAGTATATCTTAGGCTTTCTAAAAAAATATAATTATAATATAGGAATTTATATTTTATCTTAATATATATATATATATATATATTATTCTATCAAATATCAAATTTTTGTAAAAATATGATTGATTGATTGATATTTGAAATTTTATTTCAAAAATTGTATTTTATATTAATCGAATAAAATAAAGTTTCTTAAAAATAAAATAAAAAATAAAAATAAATAATTTTTTCTCAAATAAAATTATATCATAGCAATAACTAAATAACGTATCATAATTTATTTTATTTTATTATATGTTATCAACCAAAAAACAAGAAACCTTTAAAATAATTATAAAATAGGTTTGAAGTATTGGCATTCAATATGGGTATGTGATGATAATTGATATGCAGACATTGTCCGTTTTGAGGTAGATATCCGTGCAGCACCGGTGGCTTGGCAATCTTGTCCAGGATAATCTCAACCTAGCAGTTGTAACATTTCTTTCTTTTGTTTGTTTTTTCATAAAATAGTTTTGTTTAACAACACGGTGGGTCAAGTAGCAATCTGATGTGACAAAAACCAAAGTTGTCATATAGTTTGCAGAAAAAAATGTTAATAATATTTTTTATTATCATAATAATATTATCATTATGATAGAGTACTTAGAAATTTGTTGGTATTAAATTTTATTAAAAAATTTAACTAATCATTTGTAATAAAATCTTTTTTTTATCATATTTTTTTCATCACAAGTTTTTAGTGGTGGAATCAATAAATATGTGGGAGGCAAAGATATAAATTTATAAAGGAAGAATATATTCTACACGTGAATGAAAAATATTAGAGGGGGACAATTTAAATTTTTTACTTGTAAATATTTAAAGAGTTTTTTCTTTGATAAGCCGTAATACATGTGGCCAATACTTGATTCTAGCCTTGATAGATTTAAATTTGAGATCTTGTTTAAAATCAACAATTAATTGATAATAATATATTTAAATTTTAATAAATTATTAATTTTTTGTGTCTTATCATTTATTTAATGATTTTTTAAAATTTTAAAATTTTTAATAAATTTATAATCGATAATAAATGTTAAAAAAATCAATTGAATGTGGGTGATCTTACCCTGTCTGTTGAAAGGATATGTAATAGTCTATAATGAAGAAATCATCAAATCAATTGAATGTGGATGATCTTACCCTGTGTGTTGAAGATCCTCGCCTAATACAGACTTGAAATTGTCAACAATCTGGGAGTTGGAGAAGCTTTGGTGATCATAGAGGAAAGAAAAAGTCTCTTTCCATGGCAACTTGGACGAATAACGATCTGCATGAGCACCAGAGTACCCTGAGACACAACCAGCTTTTCTCTTAGCACCCATCTTTTTGCTCAATGGGAGATTAAAAATAGAATCAATTTCATGATATGCAGCATCAATGAGATCTGGATCCACACCATGGTTTATCACTTGGAAGAACCCATGCTTCAAGCAGGCATTTCTCACAAGCTCTGCTGCATTAGCAATGGCTTTCTCATCACCATTTTTAAAGATTGCTAAGTCAACAAGGGGTTCCTTCAGCTCCTCTTGGGTTGTGGCAACCAAGTCGCTAGAAGGCCATAGGAACTCTTTAGGCATTTCCCCTTGCATTTGCTTCAAATTTGAGTCAAAAACTGTGTCACCATTATTCTCATTTTTGGGCTCTTGTTGTGGCTGTGATACAGGGTATAGTACTAGAGTGGAAGCACTTGATTCCATTAGGGAAGGAGACATGTTTTTTTAATATAGCATAAGGAGAAGGTGCTCTCTATATATAGAGAGTAGAGAAGGATAGTGATGAGGTAAAGAAACATAAATATAAATAATTAAAGTTTAAGTAAAGAAATCAAACTAAGAAATAATTAAAAACTTTATATCTTAGTGTGCTAATACAATTGTCAATAATTAAATTGTTTTTTAAAATGCAAAGCTTATGAGATCAGATTCAACGCAAGGCATGTCAAAGTCTGATCATAAAGGAAGTCACAAACAAGATTGGGTCAATAATTAAATATTTAAATGATACTCGCCTCCTTTTTGGTTTCCAAGAGCAATATAGGAGATATATGGTGTGTGTGTTTTTTACTCATTACGTTTTTTTAATTCATAGGAGATATTATGGTATAATAAGTGAGTTGTCAAATATAGCTCTTAGCTATTTATTATTTTATAATAAAATTTATAAGTTTATTAAATTTAAAAAACAGGTAATAAATGATGGAGAATTTACTTTGACTATTGACACTCACGAAAAAAAAAATTATTGATAGAATCAGATTTGAAGAGAAGAATATCCGAATATATCTTGACTTATTTTATAGAAAGGCAGCATTCATGTATTTTATCTCACCTAATTAAAGAAATTAATAGGAAGTAGTAAAAATTGTACAAATTAAATCAGTCTAATTCTAAGAAATGCAAGTGAACTTATAAAAATAAGAGTAAATTATATTCCCTTGTCTTAAAATAGATTCAAGTACATGAAACTTTGTTTTTTTATTATAAAAAAATGTGTTAAAATTCTATATATATATATATATATATATATATATATATCAAAATATCATTTACACCACCTCCTCAGTGATGCAAGCATTTCAAATTTTTCATTAAAACATCTCTTCCATTAAAGTCTTCGATTCAAGTCTTATAAATAAAAAATAACAATTTGATGACTAACTAATTTAATTCTCTGATAAAAATTAATTATTAATAAAATTAATAGATATTTTATGCTAATATTGCTACAAATTCCAAAAAAATCCACTAAACAACATTGTTTCTTCTCTGTGCACAACACACGATGTATTGAACATCAGTTAAATGCTCCAATATTTTTGTCATTTGATGATGATCACTTATGCCCATAATCCATTAAGAAAGATAAAACTTAAACAATTATCTACTTCATAGCATAACAATCCAAATTGTATGTTTTCCTTTCGATCTTGAAGCTTTAATCCAACCTAGACCACAAAGCCAATTAGCTCTTCGACTTTAGCTTCAGTAGTCATGACTCTAATACCATGACATAATCAAATGTGAAGGAAGAAGAATATTTAAATTGTATCTAACTTGTATTTACAAAAAAGATTACATGTATAGATCTCATTCCACTTAATTAAGGAAGTAAAAATGCTTCAAAATAATAATAAGGAAGTAAAAATTACACAAACTAATCAAATCAAGTCAGCCTAATTCTAGAAAATACAAATTAACTAACATATACATAAATCTAATGTCTTAGTTCAATACTTAAATAAAGTGTATAAATTATTATAAATTATTTGTCGCTATTTTTATGAATAATAAAAATAGTAATAAAACAAAGGCCAAGTTGGAAAAGTCGAATCTAATGAATGTTTAGAACATTTTTTGTTTTTGGTGACATTATGAATGTTTTAGAACTGAGCCAACAATTGAGGCGAGTGGACGCCCGTTAATTGCTTCGGTTCTGTCTCCTTTCTCAAGTGAAATTTCAAGACAGAGAGGTACCAATTCACTGTGCAGCGGAGTGTGCTCTGTTTTGTTTTGGTTTCTCTCTCTCATATTTTCTTCTTCTTCGATCTTCTTTCCTTTTCTAGTCTGGGCCTTCATTACTAATTGTGGTTACAGCGATTTATCCGGATTGAACTGCTACCTACTATGATTGCAGACACTGTCGTGTCACATGGACTGATTTATTTATTTTTCTGTCAAAAAAATAAGTGTAAAAAATAAGTGTTTTTATTTAAAACATTCCTATTTATGAATTTAAATTATAATATTATGTTTTATATTAGCAAAAATGAGGTTAAATTAAATTAGAGTTTTATACAAATTATTCAAATATCTCACTAGGCCAATTCTAATGGTTAAATTAGGATATGTCTCTAACTTTTTCCTCTTTAATTTATGAAATAAGAAAATATAAATGGAAATCAAAATTGAAACGATGGTAACATTTATTAGAATGCAGTTATGAATCTAAATTTTTTTTAAATGAAAGATAATATAAGAGAGAGAAAGGGTGGAGAGGAATACTTAAATTGATTATTTCTGAAATCTAAATTATAAGGGTAGTTTATATTGAGAAAATAGTTTATGTATATTTTATATAGTCAATCTATAATGAATTATTATGTATGATAAGTTATTAAATTTTATGATAATTATTAAAATTGTTCATGTGAGTTTTGGTCCTTGAGTCAACTTAACTCGTCTCTCATTCGATTAAATACATGGTGAGTTGCATTGACTCAAGTTTTTTTAAGATAAAGGATTTTTTTTTAAAATACAACTTATTTCACTAACTCTGCTAAGTAAATAATCTATAAACTTAATTATTTAATTCTTTTTCAATCATGATAAAAGATACATAGTATGATAACTAATCTACATTAGCTTTTTTTTTTTTCATAATTGTCTAGGCAAAACGTACACCTAAGACACCAATAGATTAAAACTCAAAATGGGAATTAACATCTTCCAAAAGAAACTTTACAGCAAATTCAGGAATAACATTGAAAAAACAAACATCATAAGCTAAGGATAAACCATGCTTTGCAAAGCAATCAGCAAACAACTTGGCTTCTCTAAAAATGTGGCTAGAAAAGCATTGCTAGAATTTACCCTTCGCTTCGAGAATTTCAGTAAGAAGATCTTTAAACTGACTGCTAGAAACATCATCGTCGTCCGTAAGCTGAATAGCCTCTGAGACAATCTGATTCTATTTTCAAGCATTGAACCTCTAAATCTGCAATCATTTGCAAACCATAAAGAATGGCCTATAACTCAGCTTCTAATATATAGTGCAATGACCAAGTCTTCAAGACATGGCTTGTATAAATTTGCCTTCAGAGTTGCGAAGAACAACTCCACAAGACCCCATAGCCCCACCCTAGAAACAACTTGAAGAATCCCTGGTTTGGCTTTTTCCACCTTCGAGACTTGTCACTAACATACATGCAATCATCACTAAGAAGCAATTATTGGACTTCCTTGCTTCTGTTAATATCAGGAAGAAGAGCCATAACATTAGCAGCAATCCCCTCCGTGGGCACCCATCTCATTTCTCCTGCACCATATTCGATCTAAAACAGCACCGAACACAACACTCCATGGTGAACTATCAACACATTTGTTGCTTCGCAAGTTCGTACTCAGCCAGTGGCTAACATCATTTTGGAAGAACAATGAATTATCATGCATATTAAAGAGGTGTCAGACTTGTTTTGCCCACTTACAATCACGCAGGGCATGCAACAAAGTCTTAGAATGGGTATGACACAAAATGCATCTATCATCAGTATGCATATGTCGGCGAACTCTTACCTCATTTGTTGGCCAAGACACCTTAGGAAATATTCCAGAGGTGATAATTTATGCGTTCTGGGCCACTTCAATTCCAAATATACTTAAATATTTTCCTAGTTTTTTACAACTATACGCCAAAGATTGGTTCCAAACCAGCGATCATCAATATTAGGCACAATATCATCACCACAATTGTACTTTGTTCTAATAACTTTCACCCACAATTTTTCACTGTTCATACACAAATTCCAGCCCACCTTCATCTGCAAAGCTTGATTCATGACACTTGTTTTCCACAAGCCAAAACCTTCTGACCTTTTCGAGGTACAAAGCGACTCCCATTTTTTCCAATGGACTTTCTTAGATTGCGAAGTATCACTCCAAACAAAATTCCGGCATTGTTGATAAATCTTCTCACATACGGAAGCAGGAGGAGAGGTAGTTTGCATCACATAAGTAGGTAAAGGTTGAACAATCAAAATTCCAAAACATAAGTTATATTTTGTATTAATTATTTTTTTTTACCAAAATAACCTTAATTACTTTACAAAAAAATGCTATAAATAAATAAATCTTCACTCTTTTATAAAGATTGGAGAAGAAGCCTAACGTAAATGAATTAATTAGATAAAAAGTAATTAAATAGAAAGAGAGATTATACAAACTACTAATAAATCTAATTTTATTAACTAAATTAACCAATTTTCTTAAATATTGTGAATTAGTTAAAAACGTTTTATATGTTAAGAACAAAGATAGTAAATTATTTTTCTAAATTATCCTTCATAGGAATTTGATATCAAGAATAAAAAATAATCATTAAAAATCAAATGCATATTAAATGAATGATATTTTAAGAATAATCTAATTAAATAAAGTAAAATTAAATGAGATTTGTTTATTTTTAAAATCAACTCACATGTTATTTTTCTTTTATTCCAGACGTGAGTGACAAAATATGTTTGATTGTAGATAAAATATACTCTCTTTGTTTCTAAATTTAAGATATTATTTTATTTTTTTTCTTGTCTTTTTTGTTAACTAATTTTTGAATTAACATTTTTTTAATTATTTTAGTCCATAAATAATAAATATTATGAATTATCTCTTTCTCGTTTAAGGGAATTGAAGGATTTAGTTTTAAAATTTAAAACTCCACTACTATTACTCTTTCTTAGTATATTAATTATTTAAGTAAAAAGTAATTAAGTAAAAAATATATATAATTAGTTCCAATATTTTTTTTGTGACAATTAGTTCCAATAATTTTAAAGATGATTTTTAAAATATTATAAGTATAAATAAATTTAATGTTATTAACTAACTTTAAATATGTGTGAATCAGTTGTAAGCGTATAATTATGAAAGGAGGAGAGAGTAATAAACACGTCGAACTTATGGTTTTCATTTAGTGCATCAAAATTTTTAGCAAATCATTTTTTACTTTTGCACTTTTTTTATTTTGTTTCTTTATTTTTTTAAATTTTAGATTTAGGTGAGTCAATTTGTACTGTCCATTAATTTGTGATAGGTTGAGTCGAGTTGATCATATTTTTAATAATTAAAAAAGGAATTGAATCAGAACATATATTTTTTTATCAATTTAGCTAATCTTAATTAATTATCTTAAAAAGTTATATTTATCATAACTTTTTGTTTTTTTAAATAAGAACTATAAAAAAATTACTTATCCTATTATCATTGTCCAGAGGATCCACATGATAGATATTATACGCAATATTATTCTTACATATGTAAAGAAACTATTTTTAAACTAACAACTTTGTAAATATGTAAAAAAAATTAATTATATATATGAGAAAATTTTAAAATGTTTTTGGACACTTGTCTCCCCAAAATTTCACGTATCTTTTGGATGAGCTATTCTTTTTATTAGTAATCAACTAGTTTTACATATATTATAAAGGTATTTTTAAAGTAATGTAAAATTTATAAATAAAAATAGATTAAAAAGATATGGACAAACAATTTGAAAATTTTATCATTAATTTGTACTCTGATTTTTTTTTTCATATTAAATGAGGACGGGGTAAACTTGGTAGCCAAATGTGTCTCAAACTAAAGCGTACGGTTGATTCAACAAAACTAAAGGGTTGACGACACGCACATCAGAACATGTCCCACTGATTAAACATTATGGTCCATCATCGTTATCCTACCATTATTTGTCACGACCTGCCAATGTTGTATAATACTATTATTGTAGTTAAATTATTTTTCCTTTTTATTTACTTACTCTAGATCTGTGTTTGAATTTTTTAAAGTGAAAATGAAATAAATAGATGAAATAGAAAGAAAATAAAATTTTAATTCTTTATTTTTTAAAAATTTCAAAAGAAAAATAGATAAGAGAAAATTATAGTTTACAATACCGACAACAAAAATAATAGATCCGCAACGAGCGAGAAATGAAATTAGAGACCAGGGAAGTTACTTTTCATTTTTTTATTATAAAAACTAGTATTTTATTTTTCATATATATTTACATTATAGAGAATTAACGAATATTATTTTATATAATTAAAGTTTATAATAAATAAATATTTTGAAGTATATAAATTATATTATAATTAAAATTTATAATAAATAAATATCTTTAAATATATAATTATATTTTTATTTACAATAAATAATTTAAATTTTACTATAAAGATATTTTTAACTGTTTGCTTCTAAAAAAAACCATTAAAATAAATAGAGACAAAATATGATAAATCGAAAAATAAAGGTAATGAATTAAGAAGAACAAATATATAAATAAATATTAATAAAAGTGTAGTTTTATGTTGTCTATAGAGAATTTTTTTAAACTAGTTGTGAGAGTAGTAAGAGAAGAAAACTATTGAGAATGATTAATTGAGAAAGTGAGAGAGTCTCACTTTACAGTTGTGTATTTTAATTTATAATACAAGAATAAAAATAAATACTTTATGACATAAAAAATAAAACAAATAATAAATAATATTTCTTTAAAAATAGAATAAAAGTTTCAATTTTATTGTTAATATTAACTATTGAATTTAGTTAATGTAAAAAATTATATTATTGATCAATTAGAAATTATCACTTATATAACTTTTAAGTTAAATATAAATAGCATATATAAAAATATTTGATTATATGATAGGATTTTTATATTGTGAATGCATAAAGTAAAATGTTTACTCTAAAAGAGAAAATAGTATATGTACTTTGAGTGTAAATCTTTTTAACACTAAAAGCCAAAAAAATTTAATCATTAAATATTTAATTTAAATTTTTAAAAAAAGTTAACCAACCCTCTGTATTTTTCAACTCCACCCACTCTTGCATCTCAAAATCAATATCCCAGCCTGCCTTTTTTTTTCTCCACCCTCTTTCGTATATACCACAACACAATACTGTCAACCGGGCTTCTTTTTTTTAGACACCCTTTTCAATCTTCATCCTCACCTTCATCTCAAAACCCTAACCCCTTTCATTTATTAGGTTTTATATTCGCTTTCCTTCGCCTCACTACCGATCTCAAAAGTTTTAACCACTACTTTCTTACGGCCTTCTTCTACCTAACTCTTCTATATATCTCAAAACCTCAACCCTATTTTTAATTTTCCGGTCATCTTCCTATATCCCACACTCCTATCTCAAAAGTCAAAACCTCAATCTCTAATTTTATCTTATCACTCTCCTTCACCCTGATCTCCGACTTCAAAACTTCAACCTACATTTTTTCTAGCCACACTCCTTTCACTTTATTCTCTATATCTCATAACGTCAACCGTCTATTTTTTCTTCTTCTAATAACCTTCTTTTATCCTATTTAATTTTCCTCTTCTTAAAATGTAGGTTTAAACATAACTTAATTTGAAAAGCTAGTTCATAGGGTGAGAGTTGTTCCCCATTTATATAATTTATCCTATCATTATCTCTGGTCGATGTAAAACTTGGATTTCTCCCAATACATCCCGCCCAACACTTTTGGAATTGGTGAGTGGATAATATGGTGGATAACTCGATTTAAAATAGATTCTGATATCATCTTAAAATGTGAGTTTAGACCTTTCAAAAAGAACAAATAAATATACAAGTTCTTAAAAAAGAAAGAAAGCAAGAAATTTCTTTAGTTTCTTTTTAAGGGAAGAGGTACTAATTTAATTTTTAGGTTTTTTAATTTAAAATGAATTTGCAAATAAAATACTACATGAGTGATTGCTTAATTTTTTTAAAGATAATTATTTTACAGCGATATAATATATATATATATATATATAACTCTGAGTCTCTCACCAAACATGATAACATGAAAATTGTAGTGAATCGACCACAAGCTTCTCCATCTCTCTCTCTCATTCGAAGCACCATATACAGTTATCCATTTTACTATTTTTTTTCTCCCCCAAAATTGATGCAACTGAACCTTGATTCATTACTGATCCACCGACAACCTTCCACGGTGTCTCCTCCGCGCATTATTGCTCCATAGGGTCTTATGGTGCTAGCTAGCTAGCTAGTTGTTTCATTGTCAAAGGGCTAGCTAGGGTTTGATTTGCATAAGGATGGGGTGTATACTACCCGAGAACCTTCTTCATTGAAAAAAAGTGGAAAATGTGTGAACAATTAATGTTGAAATAGGTCGATGAGGTATTCCTACAACAAGCTCCATTAGTTTACATCTTTATATATGACTTTCAAACGTATGGTGCAAGGAAGAAAATGGACTTAATTTGATGTAAAGCATGATGAAAAGCTTGGCTCAGATACGACACTATCTGGAAAAGGGTCTTGCATATGGATGGTCAAGGGCATGCATCAGCTTCTTCCAAAATAAAAGCTCTCCATCGAAGGTAATTAAAAGAGTGATTATATTTGGACACCCACAATTTTCAAACACTCCGATCCATCAACAATTTTTTTTTCTCTATGTCTGCACCTAATTGGATGTCTAAGAATTATTTTTCTAATAAAAATATTTAGTAGCGTAAAACCATATAGATTCACCGTTGTTTGTGCACACATGGACTACTGAACATGGAACGTATAATCAGTCGTGTTAGGTGCTTCTACTTACGAGTACGAAATGGTTTTGCAACGAAAACCATTACGAACGAATTCACGTGTTCACATATTATTAGACAAATAGGAAATTTGACAAAAATTAAACTTTATGGAAAGTTTTCGTATCACTGAAATTCATACTAATTAACAAACAATTTTCGTAATTTTTGGACCAAGTTATGAGAACTGAATAAAGGCTCCTTGTCTGTAGTGCACTTTCAATGACTCCAACTTCATCGTCAGTCCAAGTAATAATATTGATTGGAAGCTTTAAATGATGACATGTTAGGTGTTATTTGGCAGAATACACGACAATTTTGTCGGCAATTTTGCCGAAACTGCTAGTCAGAGAGATGGGTGGAGCAACTAGGTTTAGGATGGAAAAAGGAGATCCAGGAAATGATTTGGGAGCTAAAGGTGTGACAAGTTTTTACAACTAAAAGCTACTCTCCTATACAATACAAAAGTCCTTTCTTTCTTTCTTTTTCTAAAAAGCTAAGCTAAAAATGTTTTCAAATTGGGTTAAAAAAATGCATCCTAAGTTCTTAACTGAATTTGTAATTTATATTTTAAAAAATCGTACAATAATGCTGTTTTTAAAATTAAAAACCCCATTTCTCTTCCCCCCCCCCCCCCCCCCCCACCCCATTTTTAGGGTATGTTTGTTTCTTGTTTTTGAAAACAAGCTTAAGCCTGTTTGGCAGGTGTAGTTTTTAAAGTTTGTTTTCAAAATTAATATATTATTTTCAGTTTTAATATAAAAAACGAGATCGTTTCTATATTGGTTTTCTATCATTTAGTTTCTTCTTTGCGTTCTCACATATTATTTGCTCATTTCATATCTTCTTTTCTCACTTCTATACTCTCTAAAAACAAAATAAAATCATACACAGCCTTAGTTACTATAACATCAATGTTGTTCAGCAACTTACTATTAGTTATTACATATTTATGCCACAGTTTAAAGCTATCACAACTTTATATTAGTTGTTTTGTTTATTTATTTATTTTACCTTAATAAAGTGTGTTGATCGACATTGGTTAAGAAAATTAATTAAAATGATTTTTAATTTTAAAAAATAATCCTTTTATAAAAATACAAAAGACAATTAATATTTATTTTTAAGTAATGGATGTATATCTCAATGATAAATAAAATAAAATTTACACTTTAGTATGCATTGTTATTCGACATATTTTATGGTGATGAGTAATATCTACTCGTTGTTATGCTTGGAAATATGTTTTATTCAACCGAAAATAAAATAAAATTGTGAAAAAAATATTTTTTAAACCACTTATAATAATACAATTCTTTATCAGAAAAAAAAAGTTTCATTAACAAAGAGGACAAAGGGTAGAAGGAGTACCCATCCCTCACAAAGCCAATAGCTTGTAGTCTGTAAACAAGATAAATGTTCCCCTATACACATTAGAAATACCCACCTGAACATGAGAGAGCCTTGTTTTGTACACTTCTAATATTTAATTTGTACACTTACAAATTACAATCATGTTAACTTGGTATTTTAAATCCGTGATTTTAAACAAGTTAATTCAAACTTTAAAGCTTCAAGTGTTTAACTTATTATCTTCACTAATTAATATTACATGCAAGTAGCTCTGTTCGAATTCTGTAAGTAGCTTTTTCCAATCTTTCAATCCCAGATTCAATTGCTGGGTAATGGGGGAGAAAGCATAAGATCATGCATGTTATGTAATTATGTTAGGTAAAAGTAGTTGATAAGTCATCTTTGAAAGTTAATAACTGATCAGAAGTTATTAATCAGTTGAATGTGGGTTCTTGTTACATTAGCCTATTCATATGATACTTTTATATTTTTTTAATTTTATTTTATGAACAAAAATATATTTTTGGTATTTATATTAGTTCTTTTAATTAATATTGAATTATTATGATTTTTTTAAAGATCAATTATATAAATATATTTTTTAGTTTTAGTTATTTAATTTTTCCATATTAATTGTGCATTTTACATTTTTACTATTAATTTTATATTATATCTTAAAATATTTCTAACCAAATTAAAACTATAATAAAAATATACAACATACACTTAAATAAACGTCATATTTTTATTATGTTGGTTAGTATGATAATATCATTGCATACTTTTAAATAACACTACATATTAATATGATTGAATAAAAATGTACATTATTTTTATACAATTAGTGGGTAGATTATTTAAGACTTGCTTAGATAAATATATTCAGAAATACTTATCGGATAAAAAATAACAAAGAGAAAAAAATTCCATAATTTGAAATTAATTTAGTCATAATTGAATTTATAGAAGATCTCTCATATTGATTTTATAAAAGATAATTATTAATTTATGTATAAATTAATTTTAGCTTATGAATTTTTTATTAAAAAATTCTTATTTTTTCTCTTATAAGTAATGATGGAGAAATTTATCCAAGCACATACATACTATATTAGTATTATCATACTAACTCACTATCAATCTCTTGAAATATAATGCTAAATTAATAAAACAAATAATATAAATAGTGTAATAGTTAAAATAAATAATATCATATAAAAACTATCCAAAAAATAATTGAAAACAAGATAAAATACATTTCGGCTAATTTTTAAAAATAATACAATTTAAATATTTAATTAGGAAAAGGGTGCAATTTTTTCAATATTTAGAAAAATGGGGCAGCCAAATACGCCCATTTGGGGCGTGTTTAAACACGCCCAAATGGGGCGTATTTGGTGTGGTGGCGACACGTGGCAGGCAAAAACAGGGACTTAGGGTTTTCGCGATGTTTTCGTAAATTACGGAAGGTCATAACTTTTGACTGGGACGTCTGATTGGGGCGAAATCGGTGGCCACGCGTTCGTAATTGAGAGGAGAAGCCCTTGCCAAGTTGAAGGGGGGACTTGCCCAAAAATTTTTCTCAAACGAGACCTCTAAGTGCCTCAAAATTATGATTTAAGATTTAGGGTTTCTTATTTTCTAATTTTTTATTTATTTAATTACTGAATTGCATGCTATTTTTTATGTTTTTAGTTACTTCTCTTAATTTCGAGTGTTTTGACATAAAATACGCCTTCATCAGATATTTCTATCAAAAGTTATTATTTCATACCTTAAGATTAAGCTTATCAAAAATGGGGGTGCATTTAGCAAATGTTAGGTTTTTTATTTTTTTAGTTATTTCTCTTAATTTCGAGCGTTTTGCATTGGTTATTGACTACTGGTCATGCTCTGGTGCATGCCTAGACTAAACTGTACAGACGGATGAAGAAGAATCAATAACGGTGTCGTTTTCTACTTTGCTTTCTTCTTCTTATTCTGCCGAACTCATTTTAAATATTAAGATTAAGTTTTGATAGAAATATCCGATGGAGACATATTTTATGTCAAAACGCTCAAAATTATGTCAAATCTTATATCCACTTGTGCATGTGCCACGTTTGGTTACAACACATTTGGAAAAACTCACAATTTTTTGTAAAAAAAAATGCTAGCGACTGAATTAGAGACAGAATTTTAAAAACCCCAATATTGTGCAAAGAAGTGTTAGAGACCGAAATAGAGACGGAATTAGAGACGGATTTTTAAAAATCCCCCAATATTGTATTAAAAAGTGTTAGAGACTGAAATAGAGACGGAATTAGAGACGGACTGAAACACGCCCCATTTGGGCGTGTTTGACTGCCCCATTTTCCTAAATATTGAAAAAATTGCACCCTTTTCCCAATTAAATATTTAAATTGTATTATTTTTAAAAATTAGCCAATACATTTCTCATCTAGCATTTCACATTAAATTAACAAAAAGGAATAACTATTTTTATGTACCGGAAGTAGAGAAATCAAAAAATAAATAATAAAACCTTACCTTATGTAAGAAAGAAAAATATTTTAAAGATAAAAAGAGAATAAAATAAAAGAAACTATAAAAGTTAAAAAGCTACTTAAAAATTAAAATAGCATCTCACAAAATTCTACAAATTACTAAATTAAATTAATTTACTTTTTTATTATAAGAAATTAAATTTAAATGCTAAACACTATTAATATAATCAAACAATTTCTTCAAGTAACAAAAAAATTGCATACTAATTTAAAATTCTTCTCACACGTAATCTTTAATATAATGCTCTTCTCCAAAAGACAGAAACACGTTTGCTGGCCGAATAAGTGCCGCTTTGTAAAATAAGGCAATAATTCCGTTTTACCTTCATTGAAAATTAATTGCATGCTTTTAAATATGTTTCTTTGTAACATAGAAACAAGAGGCTTGAATATCAAATTGTTGGTTTGAGTGATATTAGATTTAATCTCTTAATTTAAGTGAAGTTTTATGTTCATGTTTTGTAAATAAAAAATACATGATTGGAAGAAAAAAATTTATTAAAGATAATCAGATAAGTTTTTCAATGAAAATTAATTATTAGTAAAATTAATAAATATTTTATACCAATAATAGAGTAAAAAAATAAAATAGACTTGATTTTGGATGTAATTTTATTACGTTTTGAATTTTTATTAAATCATCTAAAAATATGTTTTAGGTAAAAGTTCACGAATATAGGTTATGTTTAAATTATCGTGTCACCAACCTACATTTGTAAAAGAAAGGATACTTTCACTGATGCATTGAAATCGCTTTGAAATTCGTGTCATAACAATTTGGACGAATAAACAAACATGATTTTACGCTCATGTTTATTAACCATTCAAAATTGATTTGAGTTAAAATCATTTTAGACAATTTTTAATTAGATAAAAAAATTATACTAAATTTTACTACTACTTTTTTTAGGATAAAAGTATTCAAATATAAATCACTTTACTTCAAAAATAATTTCATTTAAAATTAAAATTTTGCAAACAATCACCCAAACATCCATATAATTGTCTAGCATTTTTCTAAAGTCATGAAGTATTATTCTTTTTAAACTAAGGTTCGTTGGTTTAATATTTTTAAAATAAGTGATATATCTAAAAAATATTTTAAATAATTGTTGTTATTTATAAACAATATCATAATATATTTTTAGAATTTATAAATACATAATTATAAAAACTTAACACATTTTTAATCAAGAATAGTTTTTGTTTGAAAATGTTTAACAAACATGTTTTGAGATTCCTAAATGACCTAATAATAAAAAGAAAAACAAGATTCCCAGATGACCCACACAAAAAACAATTCCCAAATAATTGTAAGCTTTAAAGTGTCTTTTCATAAAATAAAAATCATCCTGTCAAAAAAATTAAATATAATTAAGATTTCACTTTTATTTGAACTTTAAAAACTGAAAACTTTAGGTGAAGATGAATTGAGAAAAAAATTGTATTAATCTTGAAAAAAATTTAATTAAATTTTAATAAGTAATATAATACTGAATTTTTATCAAAAGATTTAATTTAATTGATTGAGTAATATAGGCAAGATGTTGTAAATTTTCTACTAACCTAGTTTGATTTCTATATATTTAAGATAATAATTTGTTTTAAAAATATGAAAATCCCCCTACAAGAAGTGTAAACAAAAGAAATTGATACTTCACAAAAGTTTCTCATTTGGAGTAAAAATATATTAAACCCCAAAACTATTCAAAATACTTCAACTTTTAGTTACATGTTATTCAATGATTTTATTTTATAATTAATTGCGCTAGTGGTTAAAGTGTTTTTATTGTAACTGGTGTTTTAATATGTATAACATACAATATAAATATATATTTCTATATAACTAAAATTTATAATATGTAAATATTTTTGAATAAATAAATTATATCATAATTAAAAATTGTAATAAATAAATATTATTTAACATATAAAGTTATATTTTGAAATTGCGATAAGCACTTTTTATCATACATGAAACCAGATTTTTTTAATTATTAAATTTTCTTATATAATTATTAAATTTTAATTTAGAAATAAAAATGAAATGATAAAGATAAAGATAAATAAAGAGTATTTTGAACTAGATGAGAAAAAATTGGGTTTTATATAATCAATTTAATTTTGAAATTAAAATTAAGAAATATATTTAAACAGAAAAAATTCAATGTTAAATATATAATATCAAAGTAAGACATGTGATTGTCACCCAATTAATTGACACATAATTGTTTTCGCTTAATGTAATCTCAAGATCGAGCTATGAATTTACATTTATATTAAATATTTAAGAGTTTTATTATCTATAATAATCTTACGAACGACACATATACATGTTTTTTTTTAAAGCATGTAACTGTATAAAAATAGTAATAACTAAGGGTGTTCATAGTACTATTTCGTTTAATTTTTAGATAAATTTCATTCGAACAAAACATAAAATAAAAATGTGATTTGATTTGATTTAAATATAACACAAATTTCGAACCAAATCAAATAATTTTTTTTTAGTTTGTTTTTGTTTAGTTAGCAACTTTTTATTTTTTAATCTATTATCATAACTTAAAATTTATCAATTAAACTTACATAATTATGTTATATTGTTTTTAAAATAAATTTTATTTTCATTAAATTTTGTTTAACATATTTTAGTTAAAATTATTATTTTCACTTCTATTTAGAATTAATATAAAATAATATTATCAACTATTTTTTTAACATTTTGTTAAAACAAACTATTTTTGTAACATAATAATAATTTCTGCATTATTTAACACTATTTTATAACAATATAAGTATAGCATTTTTTAACATATGCATTTTGATTATAAAGTAAAAAAAACAAATTATTTAATAGTTATTATTAATTATCATAATAAAAATCAATATAAACTATAACATACTATTTGTTTAATTTAATTCAATTTTTTATAATAAGATTCAAAAATCAAATCAAACCGAAAAATGTATACGATTTTTTAGATTTTTTTATTTTAAATTTTTTTATTTAAGCAGTTTTTTTTATGTATTTGACGGTTTGCAAATGAATTGTTTGGTTTTGAACATTTCAGTAATAACTCTCAAAAACGGCCAAAATATCAATAATAATTTTTGCTAAAGTTTTTTTCTAAAAAAAACTTATTTAAAGACTATATTTTTCAATTCATGAAAGGATACGTGTTCTTTGCTTTTCAGCTCGCGCGAAGCATCTCCATATTCTCCATGCCATTGTATACTTTGGAGCTTCTTACGACAGATACCATTTCCGGCAGTGTCTTTCAAAAGTTACAAAACCTTCTTAATAATTCCTAAAAAAACAGTTTCCTCATTGATCATGTACAAGTGTCATATCATATTTTTATGGGCACAATTCACGTAATGAATTGCTGTTCCTCTTTGCGGAGACAACCCTGGCCGCAGCACCTGATTACCTGCATGTAGCTATTGGACAACAACATCATAAGATACAGTTATATTTAGGGTTTCATGATGTTGCTCCCTGTAGATCGAAGTTAGACTTTTCTTATTGGAAAAAAAAGTTAGATACAATTTCATTTGTTCATCAACAATTAGAATTAGAATTTCATTTCCATAATCTACGAAACAAAGGGTTGTATTAAAAGATTCTACAAATAATCGAAGTAAAATTCCAATTTTGATTGAACAATACAAACAGCACTTATAGAACCATAGGTTATAAGTGCTGTCGTTTCTTATAATGAATAATACTATTATATTAACATCTTTTAATCAATAATTTAAAGCTTCAGTGCAACCTAATAAAATCAATCATCTGTTGTGAAATATGCACCCAAAAAAAAACCACGTAGGGGTGCTCATGTGGACCTATGTGGCAATATGAATACACTAATTAATACTATACTTGTCAAAATTGAACTTTACATCCCTTCAGCATGTCATATTTGTGCATAGCCATTTGAAGATTGGGTTTGAAGGTCGTTTTCAAACCTCCAACCACCTACAAATGGAGCATAAGCCCAATGGTTTAACATGTGTTAATCACGTGAACCTGACCCCTTAGAGGCTGTGTGATTAATGCTTGCGTTCTTGTATACAAAATGTTGTCATTTAATGTGATTGATTTCGATGAAAAAAAATGATACTAATCGCGATATTTAACTCACCCCTTTGGGGTTGTCATCTTTTCGACCGTGCGTGTTTCATGGAATTCTTCACTGTTTGAATTATTATGGTGATGATGACGTATTGCTCCTCCTCTACTAATTTGTCCTCCATTAGTGACAGGTCTACTTTAATTTATTTAGTTGAACATTATACTAAATGTCCCACCGAGGAAATCTCTTTTGTATTGCCAATTTTGACAGAAAAATATTTTAAAAAAAATAAAATTATTTAATAAGAGTTAGTTTGAAAACTATTTTAAATAGATATCTTTATTCAATTTTTAAAATAAAATAATCAAAATATTTTCTTTTTACTTTTTAACTTTTTTTTTTATCATTCATGTTCTTATGTTATCCCAACTTTCATCATTATTTATATTCTCTAAAACATATTTTTTGAAATACAAAAGCATAATTAAGCATAGGTACCATTAATATCTCGTATGATAGCTTGACTTTATTGTTTAATATTCATCTCTTCCATGCAATATAAATCGACAATGGCATTTGTTTGTCGTTTAAGTTTGAACCATCTTAGACAAAAACAAAATCAATTACAAAATTATTGTTTCCAAATGATTTGGATAGAGTAAAGAAAAATGAAAGATCGAGAGTGGAATGGATTAAAATGATAATATTTTCTAATGTTTTCATAATTATATTAATGATTAAACCTATCAACGAATTAGTTTAATAGTTCAATAACTAAATGTTAAATGAATTGTCGAAGCACGGAATACATCTTGGATTTCTCCATTATTGACTTCTCGAATACCATACAAAAGGCAGTAGGGATGTTTGTGTTTTGGTTATTTAAATAACTATAATCACAAGTAATAATTAATTAGATTATAAAATGGTTATAATCTGTAACTATAATTAATTTTGTTTAAGTAGTTATTGTTTTTAAAAATCAGTTATATAACTGTTTATGAATACTATTTGGGTGGCATGTGCGATACCCAGACAATACTTTATTTATGTTGTCATGAATATATAAGAAATGTTTATAAATATTATTAGAAAAATTTAAGGAAATAACTTAGTAAAATTATATAAGATATACTATTAATATCAATAAAATTTACTTATTGATAATGAATAGGAAATAAATAATGACCCACTTTAAAATTGATTTTAGACATTCATTTCACTCATAAAAAATCATTTTTTTTCAATTTATTATCAGCAGATGCAAGTACGAATACTGATATTAAGTTACTCTAACAAACATTCAGATTTATGAATCAACTATAAAAGTTGCGAGATTATAAATCCATAATTATGGAAATAAAATCCAAGCAATTATAATTAGCACGTGCACTTAGAAGTTTTATGGTTAATGGAAATTATTGCTTTAGTTATTCTATATCATGGCCTAATAATTAGAAGAAAAAAAATTGAAAGAAAATACTTCACATATTTGTACCATATTGACCTCAATTTTGTTTTCTTCAATATCAACCTTCTCTCTCCCGCACGTTTCCTTTATTCTGATTCAAATCACTCAATCCTTAATAAAAAGTATTGCTTCGGAAATTCTATCAAGGCATTATAATTAAAAAATAATATAAAAATAAGATTATTCACAACCTCTAAATTATTGCATTGGAAAATGATGGATACGCATTTGCAAATTAATTTCGTTTTATTTACTATTTATATTAGCAACTACTACTAAATAAATGTTGTCAACAAAAGACAGTGTCAGTGATTAAACATTTCAACTAAATTTTTAACAACAACCCACGGTCTAACCTATTGTGTAATTGTGATAGATAGGTTAAATTAAACCATGTTTACATCAATCTATTTATAAGAAAGGCAAATTTCACTTGACTCTACGTAACTTTAACACAAAAAGAGAAAATTGACTCTACATTATATTTCAGTCTCCAAACAATAAAAGTGTTTACCTTAAATAACTCACTCATAACCCTTTTTAGGTGATCATGCACTCCACATGAATCAAAGCATTTCATGGAATACATATGAAATTACTGTGAGCAGTTGATACTACATTTTCAATTACTATTTTATCTATAAATTCAGTGTATTCAAATTGACAGCTCTATGACCCAATGATTTTGTTACAATGAATGTGCATTAGATCATGTTAACAAAACAGGTTAGGATTCAAATTTTCCTCCTCTGCATAAATTTCTACTGATCAAACAAAGACCAAAATATCAACAGTACAATCACTTTCTCTACAAAACACCATAGCAGAATTTGATAGCCGGATTATATACACATAGACCAAATTAGTTTTAAATTCTGCAAAATGCATAACATTTACAAATATTATGAACTAATCTTGTAAGCCTCGTATGAGTTGGCACAGTAGAAATATAATTAAGCCTCATGAGTTAAAACTTTTATAGTATATATTATAATATAAGAGTCTTTCATATGAGTAATTGACAATAGAAATGAACAACATCTGCATAATCACTAGTCCTGTAGGAATGTACTCAATTAACATTTCATCCCTTCAAAAACACTTTGTGCAAAAAGACCATCCTTATACACCTAAAAATAGTTTCAAAAGAAAACGATTTCAGAAAACATTTCCAAAGCAATCATATATAGTACTGATGCATTAACTCTCAAAAAATTTATTCAAAGGGCATGCATGCATAAAGCAATGTTTTTACCAGACTTATTATCATCTATGTTACCACAAAATTATGTTCATACATGTAAGAAAATTCATGCCATGTCTTGTGTGGTTTCATACCTATGTATGTACTTAAAAATTTTGGAAGCAAGTATGAGCTTAATTAATAATTTGACAGCAAACTGGTAAAATGTAAAGATAATTAAGTGACTCACAAACCAAACCAAGTTATTGTAATAACACCTACAACATTTGAGAGGTGTATCCTCAGGGGCAAAGAATATAAAGCAACTGAGATTGTGATTGCTGAGAATAAATAAGGTACTTAACTCAAACGAAAAAAAAGGAAAGATAAGTTAGACAACTGATATTTTCCTGCTTCAGATTCATCCCTCAATCATAAAGGGAATGAATCAAAAAGTTAGATACTTTTCTCGCTTTAATAAACATTTCATGTAATAATTTTAGAGTTTAATTTTCTTACACTCCTGTCTATAAAAATTTTCATTTGATCCTTCATGCTAGCAAGATCAACATGTTAGGAAATTAATTTTTTTGACGTTATTGTGTACTACATATTATATTAATAATTATATTATATTATTTAATATATATTGAGTAAATAAAAGTGATTAATTAAATATACTCAAATAAATTTCTAAGTAAATATAGGATAAATAAGTGAATACCAGTTGGGGCAATTAGGTTTAATGGGAGCTTACTAACCCAACAATAAAGAAAAACATTATATATAAGGTTATGGTCTCTAATATATTAAATCAAGTTTTTTTTTTCTTTCCCATCTAGAGATAATAACCTCTAAATAGTAATTTGACCGAGGAATACTAAAGCTCATAAGAAAAGACTAAAATGTTACAAGAAAAAAGGATAAATCATTGCTGCAATGAAAACATATACACTTTATTTGTTTAAGATTTCTTGATGGTCCAATATGATGTTTATCAGATTTTATTGGATGATGATTTTCACCATAAGAATTTAGGAATTAATGTTTCAACAATTGGTATCAGAGCCATATCATATTGCACATTATCAAGAAATTAAATGATTTGCAAAAAAAATTATTTTAACTCTACTTCGTGGGTTTCTTGCATTCATTACGCATTATGCGTAAGCAAGTTCATATATTTAACCTTTGTTTTTTTATGTGAGGTATGTTATTAATTCTTTGTTAATCCTACTATGCATTTGCGGAAATAGTGAAAAGGTGAAGTAGACACACGCGTATTGGTTATATGTATATATATTATAATGAAAGGTGTCTTCATTTTATGAAAATACAAAACGCATACAGTTTTATGAAGATATTATTTTGGTTATTGTGTTTTCACTTGATGATAACATTTGTTATCATATATGCCTTCAATTGATGATGATGAATTGATATTTTGAAAGTTAGGACGAAAAGTTTTTTTTATTTAAAAATATTATTGTTAACAATTAAATGATAATTTGTTATTAGGAATGACATTCAATCCATTATGATAAAGTTTAGGTAATATTAAATTGAAAACAATAAAATTAAGGAACTTAGACATTTAATTAAATAAAATAAACCTTTGGTTTATGTTTGTTTTATTTAATTTTTATTATTTTTAATTGTCTTGTGTTTTATAATAAATTGATTGAAACAATATTGTTGCCAAAGTAACATCTGTTATGGATAATTCCTTATTGTAAAGTATAAAAATGAGTATATTTGTTATTTATGCGAATAATCATCAGCCCAAATGAAGATTATTATTTGGGCAAATAATATATATA